>OY744518.1:212234564-212334564 GCA_963556195.1 Sepiola atlantica
TATATATATTTTATTAATTTTTTACTTACATAAAAGTAATCCATGGACACGTGTTTCTGACTATCAGATGAAATGCAGTTGGGTTTTATGCCTGGACAAAGTATCACTGATGCTATCGTGGTAGACAAAACTCGATCCGAACCAACGCTAAAAATTAGATGACGTGAACTGCCACTCCCTTTCTTTATTTGCGTCGTTTGGATAGACTTTCTTTGTCACTCACTAACAAAGGAAGTCTCGCAGAAACGTATAAACTGAAGATTCCAACCAATCAGAAACTAGCACGTTGATAAGCAACGCAAACTTCATGACCCCTATAAAAGAGAGAGGAGAGTTTGCATCTTCCTCTTTTCATCAGACGGACTACGGAAGAAAGCACAAGAAGTACGCTCTCCTTGGCCTCTCGGCCGGGGGCAACAAAGAAAAAAGTCTCTGAGAGTGAATGTTACAAAGACCAAAGTGATGCTCAGTGGTTGTAGTGTTGGAAAACTCCAAAAGAGGAAAGTTCCCCTGCTCAGTTTTTGGAAAGGGAGTCGGGTGCAATTCAATTTTTTTTGTAAGCATTGGATACACAAGAAGTGCAGTGGAATTACTGGTATTTTGAGAGATGATAATCAGCTTGTGTGCAAGAAGTCTAAGACAATGGAGACGGATGAGAACTCAGATGTGCATAAAATATATGTGGATGTTGAAGTTATTAAGGTTGTTGAGAAATTTAGTTACATTGGTGATACTATTAGAGCACAGGGTGGAGCAGGTGCTAGTGTGATTGCAAGTTCGGAGTGGATGGAGTAAGTTCATACAACTTCTGCCATTACTAACCAGCAGAGCATTACCACTTTCGATTATGGGAAGAGTCAATCAGGCATGTATATGCAGTGTGAGTAAGCATGGAGGTGAAACCTGACCAGTTAGGGACATGCGTTGCATGTATTGAGTTACTCCTCTCCAGGAGTTAGGCACAAGGCCAGTTTTTATCTTACTCCCACAAGTAAGATGTGACCCAAGGTCGGGTCGGGAAAGTGGGGTTTAAAAATTGCCTGGGCAGCCCCGTTGGCATTCCCCGGTAGGGGCGACTCAGGCAGTAAGCAATAAACTTACTCCTCCCCAAAGAGGGGAGGCAAAGCCTGGGAAGGTGGACCTCCCAGAACTGCACAGGACAGACCCACTGACCGGCGTAAATCAAGACCTGAAGGCCAAGACAACACCAGTATGGGGTGCAGTATCCATCGGAACAGAAAAAATAATATGTGAAGGATACAATGGATGTGTAATATGAGTCTTAAAGAAAGGTTGAGATCTGATGATCTCAGAGTAAGATTAAAATCTGGACAATATAGGGAGATGTGTAGAGAACAGGAGACTTCGATGGTATGGTCACATTGAAAGAATGGAGTTCTGAGGTCAGTAAATGTAGAACAGTTGGGGTAGCAAGGTTCAGTTCACAATGGAAGCCCAAGGAAAACATGGGAGGAAGTGATAGAAATGGACTTGAGAGAAAGAGGGACAAATAAAGGTCTGGCCAGAGATAGGTTAGTTTGGAAGTCAATTTCTTAAAACCGTCCAACACATGCCAGCATGTAAAACGGACGTTAAAGTAGATGCTGCTGCTGCTGCTGCTGCTGCTGCTGCTGATGATGATGATGATGATGATGATGATGATGATGACGATGATGACGATGACGATGATGATGATGATTAAATAAATGTACTTTTAAATTCACCGTCACAATCGGTCCCGGGCACTAAATGTACAATGTATCACTGTTGACCCAAAAACATTTAAAAATAAATGCCCTTTTGTTTCTGAGCATTCATTTTTAAGATGGCACTTTTTACTGTTAAGAATAAAAGACATATGTTCAGTGACCTTGGCAAATAAGATCTCAGACTCTCAGACTCAAGAACTTCCGCGTCCTGCGACGCACGAGGCAGTCAAAGTAAACCATCGTTTTCGGTCTGAAGCCACATCCACAGCGTCCGTCCAGATCCACAGCGTCCCTCCACTTTCTTCCCGTTGCGATCAAATCATCTTTGATTGTTTGCTTCCAGTTCATTTTTGGTCTTCGTCTTCTTCTTTTTTCAATAGGGGCCCACTGAAGCACTTGGTTAGCAAATCTCTCTGGGGCCAATCTTAGGGCATGTCCGAGCCAGCCTAGACGTTGTTTGCAGATTATTGACGACGCTTTTGGCCTTTTGGCCAAGATCAAAGTGTAGTATCTGTTCTGATGGATACTGCACCCCATAAACTGGTATAATCTTGGCCCTCGCGCTTGATTTACGCCGGTCTATGGGTCTGTCCTGTGCAGTTCTAGGAGGTCCACCCTCCCAGGCTTTGCCTCCCCTCTTTGGGGAGGAGTAAGTTTATTGCTTACTGCCTGAGGCGCCCCTACCGGGGAATGCCGACGGGGCTGCCCAAGCAATTTTTAATGGCCAGAGTACTCACCTTCTCGGGCGCTGGCTTTTCAAGTTCCACTTTCCCGACCCGACCTTGGGTCACATCTTACCTTGTTGGAGTAAGATAAAACTGGCCTTGTGCCTAACCTCCTGGCAAGGAGGTAAATAATTTACTTGTTGGTGTTTGGCTTCTTGGTTGATAATTCGATCGCTCCATTTGATCCATAGAATCTTTCTAAGACATTTGGCTACTCTGGTGCCCCCTCGACGTTAATTCACTAGACTAACTCGACAATCAACTAAATCTCATTCATTCACTGTGGAGGTCCCCAGATGTCGGAGAGCCTTCTACTCAAATAGCTTCTTTGCTCGTACTGCTGGCCTCTGGAACTCCCTCCCTGCCCCCTGCTTCCCCAACAGTACAGACATGCAGAAATTTAAAACTAATGTAAACAGGTTGACCACCCCCTACCTTCTCCCCATTTCTTTTTCTCAGTAGCCCCTTACGTCTACAGAGGCGGCCTGCCTTGTTTGGGGTGAACTATGTTAAAAAAAAAAAATTTGGAATCAAACGCGTCTAATTTCTTCTCTTATTTTGAGATGCCAAGTTTCACTTCCATATATAAGTGTGGAGGAAAACGTTTCTGTTTTAAAATCTTAATTCAAATAAAATGATAACAGATGATTTCATAAAAATGGTACCTGATGCCTCCTTGCTAAACACTCGGCATTATAAGGTGAAAATCAAGGGTTAGTGGAGCAATCCAGAGAAAGGATGGTGCTCTCCCCTTGTTGCAAAAATGGTCGGATCATTCTACAGCTCCAGAAAGTACCTGACTCCTGATACAATCTCCTACCTATATAAAAGTGAACTACGTCTTAAGATGATGACGATGACGATGACGGTGTTGTCGTTGTCGTCAACTGTTCTACATCTACTAACCAAATAACTTTCACCCATTCTTTCACTGTGATACAACCAACAAAGTCTCCTGTTTTGCACACGTCTTTTAGACTATCATAGTTTAATCTTCCTCTGAGGTCATCAGATCTAAGCCTGTCTTTAAGACTCACATTACACATTCATTGTATCATTCTCATATCATTCCTCTCGATGCAACACATATTCTAAACTCTCACTGGCCTAGGTTTCACTTTCATACATCATCACACTGCGCATACATACCTGATCGACTCTTCCCTTTGTCGACAGTGGTAATGCTCTGCTGGTTAGTAATGCAGAAGTTCCCTGATTCTTGCAGTCACTCTAGCACCAGCTCCTTCCTGTGCTTCAATGTTATCACCAAGGTAACAAAACTTCTGGACTACTTCAATAGCCTCGACATCGAAATATACTTTCTCCGTATCTGAGTTCTGGAGATGGTCAGAGGGTACTCTGGCGAAAATGTTGAGCACTTACCATTGAAGATGTGCGCATCAGTATGAATGGAGATAATGTAAACTTTAATATTTATCTTGATACGAACCCTAACCCTAACCCTAAACCCTAACCCCTAACCCCTAAACCCAAACCTTAACCGTAACCCTAAACCCTAACCCTAAACTCTAAACCCTAACCCTAAACCCTAACTCTACCCCTAACCCTAACCCAAAATCCTAGCCGTGAAAAATTATTGCAATATCTACACATTTTCCATTGATTGGGTGATTTTAATGATGGGCATGTTCCAAAGAGCTTCGCCACATAATTAAGAACAAAATTCTGCCACTTATTACAGTCATGGGCCAGTCTAAATAAATTATGGCATTTCATGTTTCAAGGCTAAAATAATGCTAGTCTATTGGGTCGAGAGTATTTTTGTTCAAGTGGGTACAAGTGCAGTAAGTTCGTCAGAGTTCATTTCACGGAAGTACGTGAAATGCAACATTGTGCTGTTCCAACAGGAACTGCAGTTTTGATAAATAAAGTTGAGTTATAAGGATTTGAATGTAGAGATTGAAAAAAGAAAACGCCATTATTTTCTTACTAAGTGAAAGTGGTAGTCAATTCCCTAATACCACTTTTCACTTAGAGATGTTGACAACCGTTGCGTGGTCCCTCCTGCAAGAATGCCGACAACAGAATGAAACCGGTCAACAAAGTTGTACCATTCTGATTCATTTACTTTACTATTAACCCGTATCCGCGAGTGGCTTTTGGTCGTGATAACTGATGACTCATTAGTAAAAAAAAAAGCGATGATTTAACGCATAAATAAATTATCGCATTCGATGTTTCAAGGCTAAAATAAAAAGAATAAAATTGAAAGTGGTATTATGGAATAGGTTGGATTCGAACTTGGAACACCTAGGTCGTCAAAGTAAAGAGACTTATTATGTTTAATTATGCAAGAAAAATATCTTAAAATAAATAGTGGTAGTGATTGTGGCCCAATGGGTCACGGGTGTGTAGTGATGTGGTCCCATTTATCTAGGGACTGGGGTCACTATTCAAATAGCGACCGGGGTCACCATTTATGTAGCGGCGTGGACCTTGGCTTGTTAAGATGTCGTATCTTAGAGAATGTTCTAAAATCCACGTTTACATTAAAATTGTTATAAGAAATGTTTAAAACAGAAAAACAGATAAACAGAATACATGAAAGTTGAATGGAGGAAGGAATGGAAAAAAGAAAATATTATTTAAAGAAACACAATATTTATGTATATACAAAATACAAGACATTAATTGTTCATTTCAAATGTTCCGTTTGAGAAGTAATAAAATGTTTATGCCTATAATTTAAGAGTGTATGCGTGATGCGTATTATACGAATGTGCGTGTGTGTGCGCGTGCGTGAGTTGAGATTTTGTAAAGGGTGCGTAAGTGTACGACTGTGTGAGTGAGAATTGATAGGTCGTGTAGGCCTTTTTTTTTTGTGTGTGTGTGCCTTTGTCAGCAGTGTGTGTAAGCATGTGCGTGCGAGTTGAATTGTAAATGGTAGTCACCCGAGGCGTCCCTCGCCCCCAATGGCGAGAAAAGTCTGGAAACGTGGTCTCCTGTTAATTAAGTGTCGAAGGAAAGAAAAAGAGAAAGATTTTGTCGTCGTGCGTGTTTTTATATTTTATGACCAGTGGTCGCGCGGACGTAGCTAAAAACACTCCACGTGACAGCCATTTTTGTTTTTTTCGGCAACTCTTATTGTGGGAGCCACTTTTTGTAATCAATACCTTATTTCGTTTTCGCTTGTATTTGTGTGCATGGTTTGTATTTTTTTAACCCACGCATTTGGTCAGTTAACCTTATAGGATTGGGATAAGTCTCGATCCTATAGGTACATCTAGTAATATATATAACATAGGTACATCTAGTAATATATATAACATAGGTACATCTAGTAATATATATAACATAGGTACATCTAGTAATATATATAACATAGGTACATCTAGTAATATATATAACATAGGTACATCTAGTAATATATATAACATAGGTACATCTAGTAATATATATAACATAGGTACATCTAGTAATATATATAACATAGGTACATCTAGTAATAATCTATAATTGGTTTTACGTTGTAAGCTTGATCCATACTTGTCCCTACACTTGTGGCCCTGTGTCAGATCAGGCGTAAGCTGTTTTATTTCAAAATTATCTCTACTTACCAGGTGTTGCCCGGGAGTCATTTTATTTTATTCGCTTTTTTTTTCTTTACCAGATTATTATTTTTTTCTAAATAGGATTTTGAAAAGTTAAATTTAATTATTACGGTATCGTTTGGTCATAATTTTTTTTAATTAAACCAAATTATTATAAGAATATAAATAATATGTCATAATAATATTATTTTAACCTGTATTTATAAAATAATTGGATGTAAATAATTACCAAAACTGTCAACATTTTAATACATGAGGATTTGATAAGAACTTTAAAGCCAGTTAAAATGACTTTTTATTCGACAGTTTAAATGCTTCCAAATTCCTTTCAAATTTCTAAGGGTTACAAAGTAATTCATTAATTTTTTTTTTGACCCTTAACAAAATACATAACATCTTGGGTTTTTTGGCCAGGAGCAACGTGTAGTATCTATTAAGACATGGACGGCGGCACCGGGGGGGGGGGGCACACACTTTTTGACCCCCCCCCCCCACTTTACGGTCATCAATAATGAAGTTATATATGCATGTGTTTAACCGCCCCCCACTTTTTAGGAGAGCCCCCCCCCCCCACTTTTATAACTGTCCCGGCGGTCCTGTAAGATACTGCACTTCATCTTTTCTGTACTCGGTTAGTGAATGGGAAATCCTTCTAGACAGATGCAATTAAATTTTTTCTTGTGTCTCAATCCAGAGTGCCCCTTTTTTAGGGGCTGGATTTTCCCCCACATTAAAAACCGACCTTATGTCTATCTCCTCCCTCGTGGGGTGAGGGAAGCAAATAGAGACTATTAATAAAAGAGTAAAATTGTTGTACTTGCTTACGAAGAAATCGAAATGAATTCTGATGGAGTGAATTTCGCAATTCATTTTTCTTTTAAATATGGTGTTTTAAAAAGTTATTTTTTGGTACTTTACGATATTGCATTTTTGATTTAAATAAATAATCGACTAATAGTAGATAATATTAATAAAATAATGTTTAAGTCACGTAGCGGCGAGAAACACACATGAGAAGTGGTCACGCAGTTTTTATGAATATAGATATATATATGAAGGCGTCTTCCCTCCCTCCCTTTACCCTAGTGTAAGCATCCCTCCTACCACGTCGTTAAGTACAACGCTTACCACTCCTCACGGGGTAGATGTAATTCCATCAGCAGCAGCGGCAACGCTTATTTGCTGATTATAAAGTCACACACTAGTAAGAGTTAGGAAAACTATTCCCGTTAATACTACAGAACTACCGGCAGACCATTTTTTTTTTCTGTAAAACCATACGTCCATTTATTTGATTATTCTCAAAGCGATACTTTATTTGACTAGACCGGCCCTCGGAATTAATACCGTTGTCTTTTGGGGTTTGTTTAGAGGCAATAAGAGTCAGACTTGAATCATCCGCGCGGTTTTACATAGAGCGAGCGACTGTCGTAATGGAGGAAGACTATTCGGCGAACAACGGCGGTGCTGGTATGTAAACATGATTCGTTTTCTTTTCACACGGGATGGCTTCATCATTCCTCTTCGTCCATCTGTCAGTTTCCTTCCTCTATCTACGTTTCTTCAACTTCTTCCCTTAGGTTGCTGACATCCATTCATGTTTTTTGCATTATTTTCCATTAAAAAAAAAACAACAACAACAAGAAAATAGAGTGAAAGTACGACTTGGGGGTTTTAAAGCCGTCGTCGCGGTCTCTACTACATTCGACCACGTTTTCTAATTTAAAAAAAATATATAACTTACAAAAAATAAAACCCAGGTGAAATTGACTTATACCGGTCCCGTTACATCCACGTCGTGCGCACCTTTTTTTCTGTCTTTTTAAAATTTAATCTTCGTATTGCCACCCGGACTTTGGGTTAGTGGTATGGTTAAAGAAGGGCATGTGCGTGTTATTTTTATTTATCTAAAATTTTTATGACTTAACATTTCAGTTTTTTTATACTAAAGTTTGGTCAGGAACATTAACTAGCCTATACAATAAATTGTTGGGTATCAGTACACTTTTAGGGATCATTAAAAGACCCCTCCCTCCTCTTAAAAAAAAAAAAAAAACTGGCTCTGAATTCGGTACTTCTGCCGTTTACAGACCGTGCTATTTTAAAAATAAGATTTTCATGTTACATATTAAATTTAACTTAAATCCTATTTTATAGTATTTTTTAATTAAATTTTTAGGTGAAAGTACAGAATAGTTAAAGCCCCTTCCCCCCTGTTACGAATGGGTTTATAAATAATAACGTTATTTCAACACGGTCCGTAAACTGGAGAAGTACCCTAAATTCAATCCAATCCCTTCGTTTTTGTTGTTTTAATGTTTGAGTGGTCAAGTCGAACGACGTCTAACATATTGGAAATTAACTGTACAAATTATTTATTTCGAGGGGGAGGGGGGTACTTATCCAGATTAGGACCCAAGCTAAAATCCACTTTGCGTCGGTTAGGGTTAGCTTGGGTCCTAATCTGGATAAGTACAAAAAAAATAAGTTTAAAACTAATGATAATGAGTTAACACTTTCCCTATATTTTGTAATGATAAAACGGAGACTAATTTACAGTTTGATATTGTTCATATTTATACACCGTGTCTACCCACACTGAGGGGCTGTGACACTGCGAAACAACACTGTATTAATATTTTTTATTTTTTAACCTTCATAAAAATTACGCCGAAACAACAAAAATCTCATGACTGAATAAATAATCCGTTAGAGTGGGATTTTCTGTCATTGATTGATAAAATAAAAAAAAAAAAAAAAAAAAAAACCTGATGCAAACGCACTTGACACTTTCATCGATTTGTTGTTTTTCTAATATCCCCCCCCCCAACATTGGGAAGCGTGTATTTATTACCAAAGAATTGATTTTGTACTTTAATAATTTAATTTTACCCCATCGACCATTATTTTATTTTAATTTCATACCCCGCCCTCACCTTTTCCCCATAAAAATTAGGACCGGTTTGTTGGTGAACGGGGAAATAAAAAAAAAATAAAAAAAGTAAAAAAAGTAAACAAAACTTTGACCCCCCCCCCCCCCGCCGGCGCACTTTTTGGTGTTACAGTTTTCTAAAATTCGTGTTTAGATTAAAAATGTTGGTACTGTTTCGTAATCATCAACCATATACTTTACTGGCGAAGTTTTAGAATCCATTCTTAACATGCGGATTGGGTAACATTCGTAACGGCGTACTTGCTTCGTCTTTATCGATTTCGTAGCATTCGTTGTACATACGTCACACCTACGCCAGTAAAATCTATGGATGACGTTTCCGAAACAGAACCAAAATTATGTAGGCCTACAACGAATGCTACGAAATCAAAGACGAAGCAAGTACGCCGTTCCGAATGTTACGGAATCCCCCCCCCCCCAATCCCTATTTTAAGAATGGATTCTAAAACTCTGCCAGTAAAATCTATGGATGACGATTACGAAACAGTACCAACTTTTCTTTTTATTGTATTAAAGTTTTGCCATAATTCTTGATATATATATATATATATATATATATATATAATATTTCTGTCACGTGTTTTTAAAATATGTATTTCTTGTATCTCCTACGTTATTGTAATTGTCAGACATTAAGAAATTTTCACGCACTTGCAAAAAGAACTATATTCGGCATCATTCTGGACAACAAAAAAAAAAAACTAAACTGGGAGACTGAGGCTGGCTAGGGTATCATTTTGTTCTCTTTTCTGTAAGAGTCAACTTTTTTTTCCTCCACTCTATTTGCTGTAAACAAGATTTTTCACATCCTGAAATGTTAGCCAACAGGTTTAAATTAATAGCAATCCAATCATCACGTACATGCGTTAATTTCTTCAAGTATTAAGAGCGGACAATATAATGTAATATTGAAAGTAGAAGACATCTCAATAACTAAGCAATCGCATCGTAACCAATTTAATATCGAAATCTCGTCTGAGGCACCCTAACTGGGTAATGCCGGCAGCGCCAACTTCTTGAAAGTAAACCATCCAGAATGACCCCTTTTTTAAGAGAGAGGAGCTGACCCTCCCTCTCCCGCCGCCGTCGTTAAATCGACCTCGTATCACGTCCAGTCTTGGTCGAGAAAAGCAGGGTAAATATATTTCATTTACTTTCACTATAGCAAAGTTAGTAACAAGACCGGTTTATGGTGGAATAAATCCAGCCCCCCCCCCTCCCAACAACAACAAAAATAAAAAGGGTGATGTGTCATTTTGGATGTTTGCAAAATTTAGCGTGATCCAACCCGTCGGCATTTCCCGATAGTCGCAACCGGCGATTAACCAAGGAATGTGAGACCGAACGAAACCACACTTCACTGTCCTATAAGGGCGAGTGTCCCATTCATTGGCTATTACGCCGAACATAAACGTATTTAAAGTCGAATATTCCCTTGAATGGTTGTGACTTTGTTTTGGCACACACACTAAAAAAAACTGGTGCAGTTATAAAAAAAAAAAAAAAAAAATTTACGTTATTTATTCAGTCTTGTCTTTCTTTCTCTCTTTGGTCAGACAAGGAAGCAATTCTCTTCATCATTGGCATTGCATCATAACCAAGACACACCGATTGCTCGTCGCAAACGCAATGTGCGCAGCATTCGCGTAATATTTCAATTTTTAGTATTGTAGATTAACACCCTCAGCTAAATGCCCCCTCCCCCGTTAAATTCTACTTTTTTAGGCGATTACGAGTTGGCGGAAATAAATAAATAATAAAAAAAATGAACTTATTAAATTGACTCAATTTAGTGTTGGGATCAGTTTTGCATTTAAATTTAACGTAAAATCTCCCATTTCCGGTCCATTTTGAGCAATTTTTTTTCTTTTTTAGGTGATTACGTGTGGTTTTACGACCTTGCCAGTCGAACTTAGGGTTAGTTGTCAAAGAAAATAGTTAATAGCTCTAAAATGTTAGAATGGTCCGGAAATGGATCATTTTACGTTGAATTTATATACGAAACTGATCCCCGACTCTAAATGCTAATTTCTTAAACATGTGATCGCCTTAAAAAAAAAAAAAATGGTAAAGCCTGGAAGCAAGAAGTAAATGATTGGAGTACAAAAAAGGCTAGGCCGAACGAATTAAATTTCTTCCCGCCCACACATAAGTTGTCACTAAACTTAAATTAATTCGTCTTATTTTTATATCGGAAGAAAATAAAAAGCCCATTCTTTTCTAGAACATTTTCTTACCGAGAAAGGAACACAAACGAACTCCTAATACTCGACATTATCCGAAAACACTTTTCGAATATTAAAAATCACGGCGAAATCTTTGGGACTCTTATATTTCTTTTAATTAACAAAAAATGACTGATTTCTTCGTAGACGAGGGCAATGCAAAAGTGACTTTTGAGCCTTTAAATATGTGGGCAGAAAGTAATCTCTGAATAGAATTAAAGTTTATAGGCTAAACTTGTGTATTTATGATTCATTTGTGCTCGAAGAACTCCGTTATTGAAGATGGGGACATCGACCCGGTTTTCTCTTCAAGAATCTGTCGTGTTCTTTACTTGCAGAATTACAAAACAGCCACCGGTACTTTTAATCTGACCTTTTTGAATTTACATAAATTCGACATTATTATTTTTAAAAAGTTTTGAGTACACATTAGTAGAAGTTAAAATAACTCGTAAAAATTACACCTGCCCCCCCCCCTCTGCTACTTTTAAAAGTCTTTAATTAACTACTGCAATTAATTTTGTAATTAACCAAGTGAGAAAGTGCGTCATTTCAGCCGAGGCCAAAAGCCACGTTTAACGTGTGAATTAGTTGCAATTAAGTTCTTGGTATTTTTAATTTTTATTTTATCTTTGTTAATAAACTAGTGACTATTTGTGTCTTGCCTCTACACGAATTGTACATTTAAAACATTTTTTTTTACTCAATTATTGAAACCATAAAGGTAAAAACGTCAAGTACTAAAATAAACTTTAAAAAATTAATTACAAAATTAAATCCATCAGAATTCATTTTCGTTTCTTCGTAAACAAGTCGGCCATTTTAATCTTTTGTTAATAGTCGAAAAAACAAAAGAATGGGATGAATTCGTGACCTCTCAAAATTTGAAAGGAACTTGGAAGCATTTTAACTGTGAAATAGTCATTTAAACTGGCTTTAAAATCCGCATGTTTTAAGTTTTGGAAGCTATTTACAGCAATATTTTTGGGTATATGTTACGACGCTCAGCAGAGGCGCGAACGGGGTCCAAAAAACTAACGAGAACGGGGTTATAAAAATAAATATGCAACAAGTGAGTTTAACCTACGTCGAGAAGAGATATTTGTCTACTTACCTATGATATTTGTTTGTATTTTTACGTACTATAAATGGGTTTTTATTAGATGTAAAAAAAATAATTCTTGTTCATTTTAAACTTGTACTTTTTTCTAGACAAGATGGCGTCTTCTACTCACTTCCTTACGAGCAAGCGCCATTTTGTATTTGCAAGTTCGTGTGACAAAACTATTGATTTCTAATAAATAGCAGTTGGAACGGTTTAAAAATACAAACAAATATCACAGGACAGTTTTAAATGAACTTTTATCGACGACAGTTTTATTTGTTATATATTTGTTTTTTTAGCGTTTTTACTCTGCTGAACCTCGTAAAAGATGCCCATTTAATGACTAAATTTAATTTTCAAAATCCTAATTAAAAAAAAAAAATTCTAACTCTAACAAACATTGGAGTTCGAGCTGAAAATAGTTTCGTTCTGATCGCGCATTTATTTACCGATTCCGCATTTTCTTAGACCGATTCCACATTCCAGGATTTCCATTTTATTCTACATGTTTCAGAGTTAGAGTTCGTCGTCATTCAACTTGCAATTCAAGGAATCCTTATTCCCAGGTGTGGTTACTCGGTATTTGGACGATTCTTCTAATCTTTGTTCACAATGTTTTGGATAGAAATATATTAATTTTGGTGCTTCTCTAGATTAGGACCCTATCTAACTTTGACCCCCTTCGTTAGGGTTGGGGTTAAAGTTAGTTCGGGTCCTAATCTGAAGTACCTTAATTTGTGATTCTTAATATCGATTGTAATATTAAGGATTGAATCTTCAACCCCCAGAAGACTCTCACTTAGAACTAAATGTTAAACAACGTTATTAACCATTAGGCCACGGGCTCATGTGATCTAATGAATTCTTTTGGGACTGAAGGTCCACTCCCCACAAGTTTACTTATGTCATTTATACTATAATCTATAGAAAAATTTCTCCAAAATATATTTAAGAAATTTTTATTCTTTTAAATGGTGAAATAATTTTGACTTTTTTAAAGGTCTTCCAAAAATTTCATCTTTTAATGATATAAAGCTGAAATTTGGAAATTGCGAAAGAGTGACCTCAACCTTGAAACAAAAATTTTAAGTATCTTGAATTTTTATTGTTGCACTACGAAAGACCGTTTTTCCTATCAACACTTCTTTACATTTTAAAGAAACTTATTGCGAGTGGCTGTTGAAAACGCACGCGATCTTAAAAGATTTTTTTTTTTTTTAAGTTCATACGTTTCTAGTTAAATTAACTAGGAAATTATGAACTTAAATTACAGCCTTTCATGAGTTAGCCTCCTTCTGAACTTATTTATAAAGATGGCGACCATATGTTTCCTAGCTACTTCTCATTTTGGCGTTTCTTGAGTACGATGAAACTTAGACCTTAGTAACTTAGCGTTTAAAACTTAAAAAAAAATATTTAACACATGGTTTTGTAGTAGGTGGTGGCACAGATGGTGATAGTTGAAACTAACAACCAACTGTCAGGGCACCATCTCGTCTGGGGAGTTCAATAGATTTGCCAGCCTCCCTATCACCTGTCCACTTATCTCACTTCCTCATTATTTCTTGACGGTCCCAGCTGCATGTGGGTGCGGGAAATTATTAGTATCAGACCAGCAGTGATAACAACTGCGCCAGAGAAACGATCTCTGAAATATTCAATGTTTATTGGTTGAAATACTTAATACTGATTGGTCAGTTCTATCAAAGTACTCTATCTAGATCAGTTACCTATACTGGACTTCAATCAATCATAAAACGTCACCTCTGTGAGCCGAATACCTGTTTGCATTGACTATATAAGAGAGAACCCAAACGCTGTCGCCGGTGACTCAACTTGCCACAGGAACCCTTGTCAATTATAACACTAGACTTCTTATGAGCACACTAAACCGAGCTGTGGCCCCTTGGCTAAAGGCATTTTGAAAAACAGAAGTCTGAATCATGGATGAAGAGAGCGACAGTTTATAAACAGTCTCACGAACTCTCTCACAACAAGTTCACACACGTACGACAAAAATCAAGTTTCTTCGTCTAAACCTTTAACTTTTTCTGACTCTTTTCTGAACTCTTAACTTTTGGTTGTTCAAGACGTGAATGAAGTTGATATTTTGTTTGCAGCCTGAATTCAATGTTTCGATGGCTTGAAGGCCGAGATCTTTTGTCTCATTCACCTCCTCGAGTCGAGTTGTGTCACCGTCAAAAGTAAGAGCTGAGTTAGTAGATCGCACTGCAATATGACGGCATTTATCGACATTAAGGTATAAGTCCCATTCAATGGACCATTTCCAGGCACGTTGAAGGCTAAACTTGAGATTGTCAATTTTGCTTTTACGAGCTACTAATTTGACGTCGCTGCAAATAGGAGCACGTTTTCACCAATCACTTCCGGCATAGCGTTTATATAAAGTAGAAAGCGAATAGGATCCAGCATGGAACCATGAGCATCCATTTTAGATGACAGACCGCCATTTATCATTTTGTCATCATTTACTTTTGACTTTGCCAATTTCTACAGTGGTATGAGATCCTTCTTCTTACTGAGGATCTGTGACGGCTTTCTTTATGTCTTCAGGGTCAGTCTTTGTAGAAGCCAACGGATCCTATTGGGTCTGCCAATTTGGTGGAATATTCATCTCTGTGGCATTGCCTTTGTCTGCTGGTAGTATTGTGATATCATCATCACTTTGTAGTGCCTTGATGGCCAAACTTGCCACACGAACTTATGCCAGTAACAACAATGTTCTTAACTGTGACACAGACTCCCTGCAGGCAAACTACATCTAGCTGTGGCCACGGGCATCTCGGTTAACAACACGAGTACATTGTGGTCTACTAAATATAGCAACCGTCTCATGAATTCAGTCACACAAATCCATGGACAAACACAACACTTTATTTAGACCCTTTGAACTCTTCTTTTTTTTTTTTCTTTTTTTTTTTTTCTTTTTTTCTTGACTCTTTACTTTTGGTTGTTCAACAAGGCGTTAATAAAATTGATATATTATGGATGGATAGACTTTCTCATTACTTTTGACTTTGCTTTTTCCACTGCAACCTGATTGAAATAGGAGTTAATTTAACTTTATTAATAACAAGCAGGGGTACCCAGTGCCCCCCCCCCATTATAGGCAAAAGTGTAACAATCTCGCTCTTCACTGGTTGCCCCCCCCCTGCCCTTTCGATGTATATTTAGGTCACCGTTAAAAAAGAAAAAAAAAACAAATTCTGAGTAGACTGAGATAGAACCATAAACCTCTAGGTCTTGGACTTCTGTCGATACCTAAATGATCCCGAAAGTGAGTATAAAATCTCTCTAAAAATAGGTCACTTAAATGAAGTCTGAATCTGGCATGCGTTTTATGCACGCATGCGTTTTATGCACAGATCATACTATCCACCAGAAGGCGACCAAATTTAGGGACCTACGTCACACGTTTTGGGTCCGTTCTATACGAAGAAATCAATGTTTTTTTTTTCTGTTCCCCCCCTCCCCCCTATTTTTGGATATTATGCGTCCGAAAGCTGGAAGATTCAGAAAATGGCAACTTACGGTGTCTGTCGAGTATCTCCGGAGCCTTTTCCAGACATACAAACATACACAATGACATTTCCCCTTTGTATAATAGACTAGCAGGCATTGTCGTCTACACTGGAACAACCAAATATAGATATATATCCTAGATTTTCCATATGTGCAACTCTTCAGAAATTCGAAAATTGTGTCCAGAAACATCAGAAAAAAACACTTGCATTAGGATTCATAAGTGCAGTTTCAAAAAAGAACTATTCGCTCCTTGACCTTTTGGCTAAGATCAGTGTAGTATCTGTTCCGATGGATTCTACACTATGTAGACCGATACCGTCTTGGTCTTGATTCCGCCGGTCTGAGCTATTGTCTTGTGCAGTTCTAGGAGGTGCACCCTCCCAGGCTTTGCCTTCTCACCTTTTGAGAAGAGGTTAGTTATTTGCTGATCGCATGGGAATGCAGACCGGGCTGCCCAGATATTTTTTTGTATGCCAGAGTGCTCTTCCTCGAAGGCCTGGCTTTTAAATCCCACTTTCCCGACCTTGTGTCAAATCTTACCGCTGTGGGCGGTAGATAAATAATAAAAAAAAAAAAAAGAAAGAAAAAAAAAAGAAAAAAAGTTTCTTTTAGTTATTGGTACTGACCAGGCTCACCATTACTTAACTTTAGTAATCTAACAAGAACCGGTGGGTCAACCTGATTATCCTTAATATAGCTTTAGTCTAACTACAATTATAAAACAAAAAAACAAACTGCGATCAGAATTGAACTCGGGACTTTTGCGTGTCAATCAACCACAGCACTGACTAACTTAAAAGTTAGTTTCTGACATCTTGAAATTGAGTGTAAACGGAACCACTTTGAAAAAAAAAAATTATAAAAATATTGACTGTTAGGCTTGCATTAATTATGGCTCCTTTTTCCGTTTTTTTTTATCTCAAAACTCAATTTGCCCCTTTTTAATAAATAAACACCTTTAATGTCTTATTTGATACTGTGTATGATATCAGATCAAGAATACTAAAATCATGATAGTCACACGGTTCAACATGGGGAATGCAGATAGAGCCACTGAGTCAATCACTAGAAAAAGAATATGAAACTTATAAAGGATATTCACTTTTGTCTTTCCACGAAAGCAGGTTTGATATTAGACCTGTTTAAAGTTGTGTCCAGGCTAGTGTTGGCACGATTAATCAGGAATTGGAAAAATTGGAACTTTTTGTTATTGGAAAGATTTGAGCCCTAATTTCTGATTCAAAAAAACGATTATTTTAATTTTTTTTGTTTAAAACTTCATTTTTCATTGCTGTACAAGCAATGAAAAATGAATATTTATTGATTTTTAAACTACCGTTAAAACAATAATCTATAGATCATAATAGCGAATTTAACTTAAAAAAAAAAAAAAAAAAAAAAAAAAAATGTATTTTTTTTGTTACTGTTCTGATCTTGGATACCGTTTCAGTCGCTGTTACCTCTGACATTCTTCGGGTGCATTTTTTTGAACTCTGGAATCTTACGGTATTTCGAACAAAATCCTTTATTAAATTCACGGGGGTAGCTTGCTCTCGTTCAGTCAGCCATGACTGGGTAGAAGTATTAAGTAATTCGTAATTATATTTTTAGTATCGCCCATACTGAGAATTGAACCTTCCACCCCCAGAAGACTGTCACCTGGGACTGATTGTCACTGACATTGTGTGAATAACATCCAAGATGAGAACAGTAGTCCGAATACAAATTATCAATCCTCATCTAAAAAATTTCGAAGCATAATAAATTTCAATATTTTATTAGAAAGTCTGACACCGGATGTGAGGGTTAGATGTGTCCATCACCTCAAAATGTTTTGTTAGAAATGAACACCAAAGCTGTATACTTTGAAATCTTTTCTCTTTGCAATATTTCAAACTTTTAAAATAAGTTACTTACTAATCTATTTAAAAATTTTTTTTTATTTTACTTAAAAAATCCTATGTTCAATTATTTATAAAAATTCAAATAACATTTAGTCAAGTTACAATGAACTACTGCAAATGGGTTTTCTTATAAAAGAATAATAAATATTTAGTTGCCTCACTATTTTTCAATCAATTATTGGGGAAAACATTTGAGAAAAACTAGTTAAAAAGATTTACTCGTAATGACCCCCCCCCCCCCAGTGTATTTTTACTTTTGCAAAAATTTATGCACATATTACACAGGTTTTTACGGTAATCTAAAATAAAAAAAAACAAATAACTCTATAACTAATATTTAGAGATTTAAAAGAATCGGAATTTCGAACAAAACTGGTAATTGTATCGGAATCGGGGGAAAAATATTTGAATTATCCCATCACTAGTTCAGACGTTGGAATAATCTTGGTACTACCCCATTTGTGAGCGTAACAACAGGTGTTAGGGATTGACCCTGATCCTCCCCGAGAGCTCCTACCCGTAGGGAGTCCACTCCTTTAGCTGCATTTGATTTGCATTGACCCTGAGGTCAATACAACCCGTAGCTGTAACGACAAAGCATACTTCTAAATAAAAATCAAAAAATAAAAAATAAATTCATTATCTAAAGTTGGGCCGTTTATTGCACTGACAGTGAGATAAAAACTCTAAATTTATATGTAAAATAAAACTTCAGCGTGCTAATATACTGAGCACGTCCACATGATCGACATATCTCGGGCAAACTAATTTGTATATCGATTTGTAAAATGACATCTCATTAATTCATTTATTTATTTTTTTCTAATTTAATAACTGTTTCCGAATTAATAATTTTAGTTTTATTTACACATTTTTTTTATTTTTTATGTCATGGATATAAAATTAGCATTTTGAGGCTTTTGACTATTTTCAGGTCAATTTACTTGGGGGGGGGGGGGGGGGGGCGTGCGATCTGATTTGTCATTATGGCTTTGTTTATAATTTGCACGCACACGTCGGTAAATACCCCCCCCCCTCCTCCCAATAACTTTTGACAAATATTTTTTCTTATGGATAAGGGCTTAGCATTTTCGGTAAAGAGTCTCTCGAGCTTTGGTCTTTGCATGGACTGTATGCCCAACTCCTATAAAACAAAGTCCTTCTATAAATAACAAATAACTTATCTATTTGAGTGACTTACACCGTTGGGTATAGGTTGCAAATAGTTAAAACTGTATCACAGTGAAGGAAGGAAGAAAGTCTGGCTGCCAACAATCTTCAAGCAGTATATCTTTCAGTGGGGGGGGGGGGATCTTTGCTCTGGGTCAAGTTGACCGGGACGAGAGAGAGGACGTCTTTCTTCGTATATGCCTGGAAGATCTTTGTGACTGCTGTGTAAATCCCGAAGTGTCTGGAAGTAGTCCTTCAAAGTTCTGGTTGAAATTAATACGCCCAGAAGTCTGATTGGTCATCGTGTGACCCGACCACTTCACGGGAACTTCTTTCCGCGAGAGGAAAGAAAAAGTGATGTTATTTTTTTTATTTGTAGAGGTTGCAATTCTTCGTTTCCATCAATTTTCTTAAGCAACACTCTGACACGGATCCTACTAGTATATAAATAAAGGGCTTTTGTCTGTCGAGCTAAAACTCGAATTAGTGTCTACGCTTTTTACAATCGCTGTTGTGCTTATATTTACAAGAAAAAAAAAAAAAAGAAACAAACGATGTTAAAAAAAACTCTTCAAATTTACCTGTGACATCTAATCTACACGTTGCAATTAATGTTAAAATACACAAAAAAAAGAAAGAAAAATCCCATTTAAAAAAAGGGTGGGGGTTAAAATGTTACTGTTATGAGTAGGTACGGCAAAGTTCTTAGCCTAACCCAGAAAATGGATAACCTGATTAGCACGCCTACTCCCATTGCAATATAAAGAGAGGATTGAAGTCATCATCTGTCTTTGAGATATTTGTCTTGGAGAGAACCAGAACATTTTTTCTTTTTTCTTTCTTGTACACAAGTAACAGTATAGCTGTTATATTTTTGGAATTGGGTCAGACCAAGAAATGTCCACATAACCTTGTACTAGGAGTTATGTGAACTACCCTAATTTTATAAGAACATTTTGTGACTTCTTTTTGGGCCATTTTTTTTTTTTTTTTTTTTTTTTTTTTTTTTTTTTTTTTTTTTTTTTTTTTGAAAACCACTTAAACACAACAACAAAAAAACAACCCCGCAGCCCCTTCCCCTTTAACTCCTGGTCTTCCTCGAGTGGGTGAAGTGTTACAATGTCAGATAGTAATCTCTGTTGGCAAAAGTTGATATTTCCTTTTTACAATTGCATTGAACTTTTGCCTTCGTTTCTGCTTTGCTTGAAAGTTAATTTCATAATTGACGCCATTTTCATTGAAAAAAGTTTATTAGTAGCAAAGCTTAAGAATCGGACAAATCTGTTCTAATTAATATTTTATCAGCGTACGCAGCTGTTACACAAGTATAAAGAAGTAGTGTATGTAAGATTACATTTGGATGCTTCTTACCGTTCTTGTATATAATATATATATACTAGCGGAACCCGTCGCCCGGCGTTGCACGGGAGAAAGTACTACCTAAAAAAAATAAATAAATAAACCGCCTATTGTTATTCCCCCCCCCCTCTCCCGTGTTGGTGAATGTTTTAAAGTAATAAAAAAGAAAGAAAATGCTTTAGAGCAGAATGGGATCGAACGCCGATACTGCCGATAATGAAACCCCCCTTGTTAACCGTTGCGCCACAGATACTACTTGAAACATACATGTGAAAATATGTCACTTAACGTAAGCGTGTTTACTGGCAGCTTCTGGCAGCGAAAAGTAAACTGCAACAATGACACGGTTTATGTTATTTATTTGGGAAGGGTTAAAGGTATATGATTGTTAAAATATAAATGTGTCGGCGTCTAACAGCATCTTGGCAGCTATTGAATTAAGTAGGAAGTCGATTCAATGAAGAAATTGTAGGCGCCATATTTAAAGAATAAATGTTGCAGGAACTGTGTTCGTTAATGTCATTCGCTTAATTCCGAAATGAATGTAAATGTGGAAATTTCACGTAATCTGATGTTCGCGGAATATCATAGGATTCAGCGGGAGCGGTCATTATTTGTTTGCGTATTGTTTTATATTATGTAGTAAATTAATACCAGGCAAATAATAAATAAGGACGGACTGTTTTGTGAAAAGTAAACTGTGTTATTACTTCCCGGTGTCGATGAGTGTAGTGACAGTACACAAATGTTAGGGGGAAAAGTCTTTGCTACCACCTATATGGAGTTGGTTTTTCGGAGAGACGTTGATGGTGGGCCAAATGTAATATTTACTGTTAGGTAGAACAAAATAATAACAAATTTACTAATACTCGCTCGAGTGAATAAGTGTAGTATAGCGGTGAGTTTAGTAGCCTATTTTGTGTATGGTTATTTTCCTATAGTCCGAGAAGGTACAGGGGAAAAAACGTCTCTACTTTATATATTAGATTAGATAAATATATATATATATATATATATATATATATATATAAATTTTAACTAATGGGAGCCACTCGAGGATAAGTGTTAAAGAGATTGCCAATTGGACGATGATTGTAACTATGAGAGAATTGGAAACAGTTGATGAAATGGGCAAAAGATTACTAAAGAGGAATTGATTTTCTAAGGACGACTCAACAAGTATTTGTTCAGACTTGAAGACGACCATGCTGTAGTTGGTTGTGAAGCAGACTTGTGATATCTTTTTCCACAGGATGTTCTGGGAAAGAAACTCTGTTCATGGAAGTTCTGTTTGGTTTTTGGTAGAGAGAGAATGGAAAGTTCTTTTGTGGTTGTAGCTAGTCGGGTTGTCAGACCCGAGGTCTAAGGTCAGATTTATGTGGTCGTCGGATCAGTTGTATTGTCCCTGACGAATCTTTAAAAGATAAATATTTGTTTATTATCTATGTACGTATGTTTCATCCTTTTTAATCGGGACTCATCAGCATAGATATATGATTATTCACTACTGGTCGTGCGATTCGAAACCCCGGGCTATGAGTATTTTACAACTCCAATCCCGACATCCAGAACCACACGGCCACCGCTGAATAGCCAGATAAACGGTAATAATTTTAACACTTATTTCAGTGGCTTGACGTCATAAGAGCGTTCAACTTGATGAAAGGAACAATGCATTTATAGCTAGCGACGTCATGCTGTGTTAATACTACACTTACAGTGCCCATCTAGGGGTTTTTCTAGAGGCTACAAATATTTGTTTTGTTTATTATCTATGTAAGTATACGTTTCGTCCTTTTTTTTTAATAGGGACTCGTCAGCATAGAGCTATAACTATTCACTACTGTATTTAGGCAGCATTTTTTCATTCATGCAAACATTAAAAATAACACAACTCTTCTGTCCGGTTATACTTTTTTTTTTATCTTTTCAATTCTTGTAATTTTTGTGTTAAAATCAAAACAAATTGAAAGATTCATGTTTTACAAACGTTTTCGATTTGTTCTCGTATCATCTTCAGAACACCTGAAGATGGTTCGAGAAAGAATCGAAAACGTTTGTAATACACATGGATCTTTCATCAATTTGGTTTGATTTTAACATGAAAAAAAAATCAGAATTTAAAGATAAAAATGATATAATCAGACAGGAAAGTTCTGTTATTTTTAATGTTTGCATGGATATATTAGTTCAAAACTATACATTTGTTTGTTGGGTGTACCCGGGTTTCATTGATCTGGTTATGTAGTAACTCTCTTCATGTATTGGCCTCTTGATAAGATTTCTGTGAAAAATATCGTTTTGAAAAGTCTCGTTCATTTAAAGGTAAAATATACTTAAAAAAAAATTAAACTATCATTAGGGGCCTATTTATATGAACTTTGAAACTTTTTACAGATTTGTAATCTATCCTTCACGTTTGGAGAATGGAGGGGGGGGCGGTAAAAGATCTAAGGAGAAACCACAAATCTTCTGATCGTGCCCAAATATGTTCCTAATCAAGATTGTCTCTTTATCAGTTTGGTTAAAAGCAAGGATTAGACCAAGTCGAAGCGGGGGAGGGGGATTACGAGGGAAAATACAGATGACATTGCAATGATTAATGACACACTTTTAAGATATGTACTTCAAACCTGAGATTATCTTTCTTGCAGGAAAAAAAAGATCTATTTTAGATTTTCTATGTCAAGATAAAAATCTTGCCAAGTCATTCCTGGCAGATCAGCACTTGTATCACTATTTAAGTCTGCCCAATGCGATCAGGAGCAGGCATTTGGAGACCAAAATGACGACTAAATAATAGAAGTTTTAAAGAATTTGATGCCTAATAATTAGTTCATTAACAACTATACATATTAAGAATTAGTTTATGATTTACTTATTTCAATAAAATCAAATGTACAAAAATAAGAAAATTAAATTAAAAGAATTAAATGCACAAAATCACTTCATTCATCATGAATTAGACCTAAAAAAAAATTTTTTTTAATTCATTTAAAAAAAAAATTTTTTTTTGTCGGACTCCATTTTTAGAATATAATCTATTTTCTCCCCTTATTGAATACATAAAATAAAATACAATCAGTTTGTTTTACAGAAGATGAAAGAATACTGATTTCATCATGATACAATACAGATTATGCAGTTTTGATAATTAAGAAAAAAAATCCACTTACATTTAAGATCAAACCAATGAAATATATAAAGGGGAAAATTGTATAAAACTGGTATCTGAATGGACATACTTGTCCATTCAGATAAAAAGGGTATACTTACCTTTTTTAATACACTTTTATAAACATACTTTTGGAAAATTTAAAAGTTAATTTAAAATTTTTTAGTGCTGGTTCTCCGGTTGTCTTAGGTCAAACGAACAATAAAATAAAAAAATAATATATATGACAATATACCCCTTATCTAAAAAAAAAGAAAAATGCACAAGATTTCTTTCAGAGCAAATTTTTTTTTATTTAACTGCCCTAAAAAGCTAGAATGACCCGGAAATGGGATCATTTTATTGTAAGTTTGACTTGAAAATGAATAAAATACGCATTTCATATCGATACAGTTTTTACTGTTTTAATAATTTGATACAGTTAAAAATAAAAAAAAAATAAAATCAAGAATAGAAAGCCAATAAAATGTGTTTAAAAAAAAATTAAATGGTTTCTGAATAGATAAGTATAATACAGAGATGTGAATTGTCAGCTTTTTATCAGAATTCCGTCTTTTTTATTAGCTTTACGTCCTTAGCTCCCCCTCTCCCCATTTCGCTTGATTTTCTTTCACTTTTTCTTCCTCTTTTACATTATCTTTCTTTCTTTTTCCCCATCTGGTGCTACCAGATCAGGCTGTCTGAAGATGCCGGCTTCCTGACCAAAATACACCAAACATTGATGTTTTTTTTTCTTTACCCATTGCAAAACTCAATCATGTTTTGTAAAAACAAAAACATTTTTTCTTCTACAAAACAACTAAACCAAACACCATGAATAAATACTTGAACATATGAAGAACTTGAAGCATAAAAACTTTTACCAAAATGAGCAGATTCAGCATTAAATAACCCTGTAAAACAAATCTTTTTACCCACTTTTTCTCTTTCTCTTTCAATCACGTCTTGTTTTGCTTTGCTTCGCCTCCCTTTCCTTCTCTCTTTGAAAATGTTAATTTTGCCATATTTCAAACGATTCATGGGTCGGAAGGGGTAGACATTTGTTTCATCAATGAATGTCTTCCTGTTTCCTCGAAAACATATCAGTCGATACTTTCAGTATGAAAAAAAAAAAGGTATTGTAAATTAACACCCTTAGCTAAATAACAAAATAAAAAAAATAAAGACATTTGCCGGATTTAACTACTGACTTTTTCCTGTAGGGCGTTCTCAAAGACAGTCTACTCAGCAAAGCCCCATAACATCGTTGAACTTGAAACAAATCCTGGCTGCCATTTCTCAAGTGACGTTAGAGCTGTGCACCAAAGTATGTCATTCAGTCATCGAAAGAACAACAAAGTGAACTCCATAGATAGTGCATGGAGCTTTTAATAAACCTAATGTTTTATGCTGCCAAAAAACTTAGTGTTTTTTAACCTTTGTTAGTTTCTTTATTCGAGTTGCATATTTCTTTCATGTTACTTTTATGTTGAAGTAAAATTATATAGTTACTTATAACCGGATCCTGTATATATAAAAAAAAAATAAAAAGGTTATAATCGTTGCCAGATTTTGAGGGCTATTTTTTTTTTTTTCTGTGGATGGGGCATCCTACTGGATGCCACACATTCACCTGTTATTTCAGATGCTGTAATGTGTGGCCAAGTAGATAATGAATGCTCTACCGGGTTTAAAGGTTCAGAAACAAAATTGAACTCTAGAAATCGTACTTGACTGGTTTAGTTATTTGCAACTGTTATTCACGAAATATTTGTTTGACAAATCCCGCCCACTGATTTGGCGGCCGTTCAGCAAGTGGTCCGTCCGATTATTATGAGCTCATTTGAGTATGTCCTCCTCCTCCTCTTCCTCCATCCAAAAGTAAAAGCTACTCTCGCCGCCGCTTAATTATAGGGGCTCACGGTTGATTATGTCTAGTAGCGTAAGTGCTCATGGTAGTTCCCTACTTAGCTTATTGGTATTAAAAGTCCTCGCCGGTGACCTCAATCCTCACCACACATGAAAAAAAAAGGCTTTGTACAGAAATTGATTTGTTTCTTTGTGTTTTACGCTTTGTTCTTTTAGTTATAATATCCAATGGAATATCTGATCCTCCACTCAATAATAAAACTGGTGCTACCAGATCAGGCTGTCTGAAGATATCGGCTTTGACATAAAATGCACCAAACATTGATGTTTTATTGTTTTTTTTTTTTCTTTGCAAAACTCAATCATGTTCTGTAACGCCAAAAAAATGATCCCCTTCCCCAAAATGACCGGATTTAGCATTAAATAACTCAAAAAGGGTTGATATGCCGTAAAACAAAACAACCGAACTCTATAGGGTGTGGGTGGGTGTTGGTGTTAACCTACAGACAATGTTGTTACGGGCTTACGTCCTCATCAGTGCAGGAAGTGGTGGTTTCATGCGCTCAAACGGGTTCGAACGCAGTTCATAGATTCAGAAGAGAATCACGATCCTACACCCTAATCCATTAGACCAATGGAAATCACTGCACACACACGCACGCACGCGCACGCGCGCACACAGTGTGTCCTGTCACAAGTTAGCAAGTACAAAACTGCTTGACTAATAAGGAAAAGGGAGTCAGACACCGTCACTCTATTTCTGAGACATTTTCTTTTTCTTTCTGCGTTTTATACCGATTTATACATTTTTTTTTTTTTTTTTTTTTTTTTTTTTTTTTTTTTTAATTCTTTATCTTTGGCAAACATTTTTTATATTTAACATCCGGCGTCAGCATTTAGTATTTACTTCAATGGTAATCAATACACGAATAGAGCTAAGATGATTTCTGCCAGGAATGAAACAAACGTTTCTGTATAGCTTACTTGTCATAAGTAAATTTCTGTACTACCTATCCTTTTCTCATAAATAAATATATTATATATATATATATATATATATTATATATATATATATAGATAAGAAAGGAATTTGAATTACCATTGAAGTAAATACTGAAAAAAAAAAAATATATATATATATATATATACATACATAAAAGTAATCCATGGACACGTGTTTCTGGTTCACAGCCGTCATCAGCATGCTGATGACGGCTGTGAGCCGGAAACACGTGTCCATGGATTACTTTTATGTACGTATATATATATGAAAAATACGTCCTATAAAGTTAAGAGCGACTAATAATGCAATTTTCTGCGTCTTGATCACTTAGGAAGTGAGACAATCGAAATAGTAGTAAACAAAAAAATAACGAACGCAGCAATCACCAATAAAAATATATATATATATATATATATATATATATATGAGTGTACACCCGTCAAAAACGGGGATTGGTGAAAATTATGCGTCAGCAGTATTTGCACTAATATTCATAAAGTTTTTTGTTTTTTTTCTTAAACTTCACTGATCGAGACGTTATTTTATATAAATAGTGTGAACATTGGCGAAGCATAATTTTTGTTTTCGTCATTTTTGACATAGGGCGTACACTAGTATAGAATATTCCAAGTCTTATGCTGTTGATTAATATTTAAATCTTTTTAGGAAAAAAAAAAATTGGAGGGGGGGGGGTGGCTTTAATTTCGAAACCCTATCACTAGGTTTTTTACGCTTCCCCGATTGTATTACTGTTTAATCCAGGGATTACCAACTGGGGTTCATAGGGCACAGAAGCTTTAAGAGACCCCACGAAAAAGAATGTGTTTTGTTTACTAGATGTACACGCGTTTATTGAAATGTTGAATGTTTTAATTAAAAATTATTTTGTACTCTTATTCACCCCAAACAAGGGGCACATTGCCACTGAGACGTAGAGGGACATGATACCTACAGGGACACTCTAAGTAGGGAGTTGAGCAGCGAAATGTCCGTTTGCATAACATTCAAATTTCTGCATGTTTGTATAGCCAGGGAAACAGGGAGGGAATTTCAAAGTCTAGCAATTCAAGGAAAGAATCTATTAGAGTAGTAAGGTTTTTGGCATCTGGGGACCTCTACAGTGAAGGAGTGGGATTTTGCTGCTTGTCGGGTTAGTCGGGGGGGGGGTATTTACATCAAGGGGCGGGGCACAAGTGCTAAGAGTTCATCAGAGCACATTTCATTAAAGTACTTGTAAAACAAGCACAGTGGATGCAACATTGCGGTGATGGGACAGGGGTTGGAGCTTGGTTGACAGTGCAGGACCTATTAGATTCTTTTTTTTTTTTAATTTTTTTTTTATCCTATCTAATAAGGAGACTAGTGGTAGATGCATCGGTGAATGGTGGCTTTGTAGAGAGATATGATACTGGCAGATGTGACTAGTTTTCTAGCACAGTAGAGGGAGTCCACCTTCTTTGCAGCAGCCTTGGCAATATCTTCTATATATTGCTCCAATTCATGTTGCTTGTGAATGTTAAGCTGAGGAGTTTGAATGATGAACTCTCAGGTAGTGTTATTAGCCATGCCAATCTGGTTACGGTTTCTTGTGAAAGGAAAGAAGCTTCGTCTTGGTAGCATTAAATGTAACCATTCCACTACAAACGGGAGGTCATTTTCTAAGGTTTCAGCCATTGACTTGAATATTTGTACGTTTGTTTTTCCCACATGTCTGGCATAGTGTGGTGTCGTCAGCAAATATACCCATCTCTGACACAATTTCATCAGGTCGTTTATGTATATCAGGAATAAGAAAGGTCCAAGGATCGCTCCTTCCTACCTCTGGGGCACACCCACAGTACTGTCATGTTTGGCTGTATGGCCATCAAGGACAACCTGGATTTTTGACTTGTCTAAGAAGGATCTGATTATGTTAAGTATTCATTCAGTAATACCATATGATTTAATTTTCATAAGACCTTCGTGCTAGACTTTGTCAAAAAGCTTTGGATATATCGAGAGCTCCTGCCCTCGCTTCCCCTGCATTGTCCAGTGCATGGTTTATGCATTCAGCGACTATCATTAGGATATCCGCAGTAGAATAGGCTTGCCTTAATCCGTACTGTTGGTTAAAAAGAAGTTTAGCATTTACGAGGTGGTGGACTAGCGCTTGATTGATTAATGACTCAGATTTTAGCGAGGAGAGGGAGGAGACTGATGGAGTGATATTGAGCGGGTCATTTCTTTCACCAGAATTTTTGAATACTGCTACCACAGAGGCAATGTTTCAGCTATTAGGGAAACAAGATTCAGCAAGGCATAGACTGTAGGGTTTGGAGAGAACGGGGGCTAGCTCAGCAGAGCATTTATTAATATAGCAGGGAGAGAAAAGATTTTACTCCATTAGGCATCTCTGATGTGATCTCTGGATTCCCAATAAGCTGTTTTGAAATATCTCGTCATTTTGAGCAATGGCTCTTCAGCTTGGTATCGAGAATTAAGGGTTTTATATCTACCAATATCACAAGATGATCAGCATTCTCGAGTTGGCTATGGGCATTCGTCACACAAGCCTCAGGCAGTATAGTCGGGAATAGATCAAGAAGTGAAGCTTGCTGATCCTCATGATTTGGGAGGCGGGTCGGGGAAAGTGAGTCTGTGAAAAGGAATGGAATATTGAGAAACTTCTGCCACCAGCTGCGTCTGTATAGCTCGAGAAACCGAACCAATTACTGTGGACATTAAAATACCCAAATACGCGTATTTGAGAGCTAGTATCTAAAGAGTGCTGCGTATATACTGTCAGACATGGTTGATCAGGGTTCAGTCATGGGTCGAAGGAGAACGGTTGAGGAAATATAAGTAGCTAACGCAGCGTTGCAAGGTTAGTCCAAAACACATGAAGGTCGGACCATCTGATTCTAGATTATGCTCTCGAGTCAAGGGGAGGGTGTTACGAATATGGACTCCAAATCCGTGCATATGTCTGAGTTCGTACGGAAGAGTGGGAGGTATCCAGTTATGCTAAAGCGATTGGAGGGGATTGAGTAGTGTAGGTTAGTTTCACTTGGTGCTAGGATATCCGGGGAGTTTAATAGGAGAAATGATTTTATATCGACTCCTCGGATATTTGAACGTGAGCCTCAAGGGAGGAGGTGAATTGGTTTTGTTTAGGTGGAAATCTGGTTTGATCATATTTTTTGTTTGGGATGTCATTTTATTTAATTTGTTTTAGAGTAGAGTGGGTTGATCATGGTGGGTGTCTGACGCCAATATGCACACCCAAGTAGACTATTAGTCGAGTCTTCATTTATGGGGGTGTAGCCTCAGGAAAGCCCACCGGAGATAAGTGTAGGGTCCCCTTCCATGCCTGACATGACACTAGTTATTCTGATATTATACAACTTTTGATAGAGCCGTTCTTGGCGTTACCTAAGAGTTAGGGCTCCTGCACAACCAGTCATAAACAGCAGCCAGACAAGCTGTCAAACCTGTACCCTCAACCTGTCAGACAAGAGAGGCCCAGGCTAGACGTGTGAACATAAGTGGCAAGCAAGGGTCACTAAGTTGCCCAGTTGGAGAGATGGGGAGACGCTGTTCATTGTCCTAGTCAGGAAACAAGTCCAAGCACTGGGTGTCTGTGCTGAGTCCCTGTGATTGTACCTCTGTTATGAATATAACAAAATTGATTTGTTAGTTTTTACTAACCTAGAAACAAATGTTTGATTCAAATATATATATATATATATATATAGGAGAGGAATAGTGAATTATTATTATTCGTTATTATTATTGCTTTGAACTACGAATGATTTTGATTTGCATCTATCTGTGAATCTAATTATTTTTAATCGACTTATCTTATATATATATATGCAAGATGGGGTCTACAAATGATGAAATAGCTCTCAGGAGGTCTACAAGCAAAATAAAGTTGGGTACCCCTAGTTGAATCTAACAGTAGATTTGATTCCAGTCTCACAACGGTATCTATTATATCGGTCATGTACTCCTCAATGAAATAATTTAAGGCTGCCCCCCCCCCCCCGAATTGATCAGGACTGAATGAAGACCTTTTCGTACTCCTGCTCCCAACCCAGAACATTTAATGATTTTCATTTTAAATTTCTGTAATTTACGTATGAAGTAAAAATGTTGTCTTTAGGGGTTATGTATGGATCCCCGGTGCAAATGAAGATACCATGATTATATTATTAAAGACTAATATAAAATTGGCACTCTTCCATTCTCTTCCATTCTCTTCCATTCTCTTCCATTCTCTTCCATTCTCTTCCATTCTCTTCCATTCTCTTCCATTCTCTCCTCTTCTCTCTCCTCTCCTCTCCTCTTCTCTCTCCTCTCCTCTCCTCTTCTCTCTCCTCTCCTCTCCTCTTCTCTCTCCTCTCCTCTCCTCTTCCCTCTCCTCTTCCCTCCTCCTCTTCCCTCCTCCTCTTCCCTCTCCTCTTCCCTCTCCTCTTCCCTCTCCTCTTCCCTCTCCTCTTCCTCTCCTCTTCCCCTCTCCTCTTCCCTCTCCTCTTCCCTCTCCTCTCCCTCCTCTTCCTCTCCTCTTCCCTCTCCTCTTCCCTCTCCTCTTCCCTCTCCTCTTCCCTCTCCTCTTCCTCTCTCCTCTTCCCTCTCCTCTTCCCTCTCCTCTTCCCTCTCCTCTTCCCTCTCCTCTTCCCTCTCCTCTTCCCTCTCCTCTTCCCTCTCCTCTTCCCTCTCCTCTTCCCTCTCCTCTTCCCTCTCCTCTTCCCTCTCCTCTTCCCTCTCCTCTTCCCTCTCCTCTTCCCTCTCTTCTTCCTCTCTTCTTCCCTCTCTTCTTCCCTCTCTTCTTCCCTCTCTTCTTCCCTCTCTTCTTCCCTCTCTTCTTCCCTCTCTTCTTCCCTCTCTTCTTCCCTCTCTTCTTCCCTCTCTTCTTCCCTCTCCTCTTCCCTCTCCTCTTCCCTCTCCTCTTCCCTCTCCTCTTCCCTCTCCTCTTCCCTCTCCTCTTCCCTCTCCTCTTCCCTCTCCTCTTCCCTCTCCTCTTCCCTCTCCTCTTCCCTCTCCTCTTCCCTCTCCTCTTCCCTCTCCTCTTCCCTCTCCTCTTCCCTCTCCTCTTCCCTCTCCTCTTCCCTCTCCTCTTCCCTCTCCTCTTCCCTCTCCTCTTCCCTCTCCTCTTCCCTCTCCTCTTCCCTCTCCTCTTCCCTCTCCTCTTCCCTCTCCTCTTCCCTCTCCTCTTCCCTCTCCTCTTCCCTCTCCTCTTCCCTCTCCTCTTCCCTCTCCTCTTCCCTCTCCTCTTCCCTCTCCTCTTCCCTCTCCTCTTCCCTCTCCTCTTCCCTCTCCTCTTCCCTCTCCTCTTCCTCTCCTCTTCCCTCTCCTCTTCCCTCTCCTCTTCCCTCTCCTCTTCCCTCTCCTCTTCCTCTCCTCTTCCCTCTCCCTCTTTCTCCCTCTTCCCTCTTTCTCCTCTTCCCTCTTTCTCCTCTTCCCTCTTTCTCCTCTTCCCTCTTTCTCCTCTTCCCTCTTTCTCCTCTTCCTCTTTCTCCTCTTCCCTCTTTCTCCTCTTCCCTCTTTCTCCTCTTCCCTCTTTCTCCTCTTCCCTCTTTCTCCTCTTCCCTCTTTCTCCTCTTCCCTCTTTCTCCTCTTCCCTCTTTCTCCTCTTCCCTCTTTCTCCTCTTCCCTCTTTCTCCTCTTCCCTCTTTCTCCTCTTCCCTCTTTCTCCTCTTCCCTCTTTCTCCCTCTTCCTCTTTCTCCTCTTCCCTCTTTCTCCTCTTCCCTCTTTCTCCTCTTCCCTCTTTCTCCTCTTCCCTCTTTCTCCTCTTCCCTCTTTCTCCTCTTCCCTCTTTCTCCTCTTCCCTCTTTCTCCTCTTCCCTCTTTCTCCTCTTCCCTCTTTCTCCTCTTCCCTCTTTCTCCTCTTCCCTCTCTCTCCTCTTCCCTCTCTCTCCTCTTCCCTCTCTCTCCTCTTCCCTCTCTCTCCTCTTCCCTCTCTCTCCTCTTCCCTCTCTCTCCTCTTCCCTCTCTCTCCTCTTCCCTCTCTCTCCTCTTCCCTCTCTCTCCTCTTCCCTCTCTCTCCTCTTCCCTCTCTCTCCTCTTCCCTCTCTCTCCTCTTCCCTCTCTCTCCTCTTCCCTCTCTCTCCTCTTCCCTCTCTCTCCTCTTCCCTCTCTCTCCTCTTCCCTCTCTCTCCTCTTCCCTCTCTCTCCTCTTCCCTCTCTCTCCTCTTCCCTCTCTCTCCTCTTCCCTCTCTCTCTCCTCTTCCCTCTCTCTCTCCTCTTCCCTCTCTCTCTCCTCTTCCCTCTCTCTCTCCTCTTCTCTCTCTCTCTCCTCTTCTTTCTCTCTCTCTCCTCTTCTTTCTCTCTCTCTCCTCTTCTTTCTCTCTCTCTCCTCTTCTTTCTCTCTCTCTCCTCTTCTTTCTCTCTCTCTCCTCTTCTTTCTCTCTCTCTCCTCTTCTTTCTCTCTCTCTCCTCTTCTTTCTCTCTCTCTCCTCTTCTTTCTCTCTCTCTCCTCTTCTTTCTCTCTCTCTCCTCTTCTTTCTCTCTCTCTCCTCTTCTTTCTCTCTCTCTCCTCTTCTTTCTCTCTCTCTCCTCTTCTTTCTCTCTCTCTCCTCTTCTTTCTCTCTCTCTCCTCTTCTTTCTCTCTCTCTCCTCTTCTTTCTCTCTCTCTCCTCTTCTTTCTCTCTCTCTCCTCTTCTTTCTCTCTCTCTCCTCTTCTTTCTCTCTCTCTCCTCTTCTTTCTCTCTCTCTCCTCTTCTTTCTCTCTCTCTCCTCTTCTTTCTCTCTCTCTCCTCTTCTTTCTCTCTCTCTCCTCTTCTTTCTCTCTCTCTCCTCTTCTTTCTCTCTCTCTCCTCTTCTTTCTCTCTCTCTCCTCTTCTTTCTCTCTCTCTCCTCTTCTTTCTCTCTCTCTCCTCTTCTTTCTCTCTCTCTCCTCTTCTTTCTCTCTCTCTCCTCTTCTTTCTCTCTCTCTCCTCTTCTTTCTCTCTCTCTCCTCTTCTTTCTCTCTCTCTCCTCTTCTTTCTCTCTCTCTCCTCTTCTTTCTCTCTCTCTCCTCTTCTTTCTCTCTCTCTCCTCTTCTTTCTCTCTCTCTCCTCTTCTTTCTCTCTCTCTCCTCTTCTTTCTCTCTCTCTCCTCTTCTTTCTCTCTCTCTCCTCTTCTTTCTCTCTCTCTCCTCTTCTTTCTCTCTCTCTCCTCTTCTTTCTCTCTCTCTCCTCTTCTTTCTCTCTCTCTCCTCTTCTTTCTCTCTCTCTCCTCTTCTTTCTCTCTCTCTCCTCTTCTTTCTCTCTCTCTCCTCTTCTTTCTCTCTCTCTCCTCTTCTTTCTCTCTCTCTCCTCTTCTTTCTCTCTCTCTCCTCTTCTTTCTCTCTCTCTCCTCTTCTTTCTCTCTCTCTCCTCTTCTTTCTCTCTCTCTCCTCTTCTTTCTCTCTCTCTCCTCTTCTTTCTCTCTCTCTCCTCTTCTTTCTCTCTCTCTCCTCTTCTTTCTCTCTCTCTCCTCTTCTTTCTCTCTCTCCTCTCTCCTTTCTCTCTCTCCTCTCTCCTCTCTCTCTCTCCTCTCTCCTCTCTCCTCTTCTTTCTCCTCTCTCCTCTTCTTTCTCCTCTCTCCTCTTCTTTCTCCTCTCTCCTCTCCGTTCTCTTTCTCCAATGTAAGTCCACTTTTGTCAGTCTGCCATATTAAGCATCAGACAAATTAATTTACCTTAGATCTTTTCATGCCAGTTGATTTTTATGGTTTCTTTTCATGAGAAAACCATCAGCTTTGCCAATAATGAACGCTCTGATTGTAGATGGAGATGGTTAACGCCTCCAAAAGCTTTTCTATGGAAGAGATATTATTTTATTTATAAAGTCACTTTTTAAAATTTTAATTAAAAAACAAAATTAAAAGAAAGACAGTTCTTTAAATTTGTCTTAGATATCTCCTGTTTTTAATTATATGAACTTGGTCATAGTTGCTTGTTTTTTTAAAAAAAAAATAAATATTTAACTTGATAAACATACTTTAAAATACACAAAAAATTGTACTGACATTTTTTTCTAAATTCTAATGCAAACATCCTAATAAAGCTAATTATCAAAATATTCGAAAATTAAAATTTTTTTTTTTTTTTTTTTTTTTAAGTGTATGAATGAATTAACCAAAAGCAATTTAATTATAGACTAAATTCCTCCTTTTTATTGCTTCAAAGTTGAGATTTTATAGTTTATATCAAATCCATTCCTAATATACAGGATTGGACAATACTTTTCGTTTTAAAATTTGTAAATTATTTGCAATGATACACATGATGCATTTCTATCAAACATAGATCTGATGACCCCCCCCCCCCCCAGGACGATTAAATCTGGACAGTATAGGAAGATATGTGCAGAACAGGAGACTTTGTTGGTTTGGTCACATTGAAAGAATGGATGAAAGTTCTTAGGATAGATGTAGCACAGTTGAGGTAACAAGATGAGTTTTCAGAGGAAGGCTAAGGAAAACTTGCGAGGAAATTAGGATGGAGTTGAGAGGTAGAGACATAAAGATCTGGCCAGAGTAAAGTTTGGAAGTCAATTTCTAAAAGCCGTCCAGCATGTGAAATTTATTTAAATCATCATCATTAATCATCAGTTTAAGATTATGATTTGAATAAATTCTTTTTTTAATTTTTTTTTTTAATTTTTATTTTATTTTAATGAACTCCACTTTTTAGAGAAATTTCGTTATTTTGTCGAATTTGCATATTAAGTGAAAATATTTAAAAAGAAAAAAAAAAAATCTAACTTGTTTTTTTCTACCGCCAAGTTTTTCAGGCTGTTAATGTAAGCATCCAAAGAAAAGCAGAATCTCATTCCTATTTTTAGAATTAGCGCAGGGCTTCATTTTTTTTTTAAATTTTTATTTTTTATTTTTTTATTTTTAACTTTAATTGCTTTATTACAGAGTAGTCTGTTGGAAGATATGGTTTTAGTATTTATGTCACATACCTTGGGAATACTTTCAGATGCGTGTGAAAATTTGTTTTGATAGCAAAACTTTAAGATAAACTTAACGATGGGGTGGCCAAAATACAATTTGTATGTATATATAATATATATAATATATATAATATATATATATATATATATATATATATAATATGGAAATTGAAAAAAGAAAACCAAAAAATATTATGTATTCATCAACGTTTCGTCTTTATTATAAGACTTCCTCAGGATGATTAGTCTGAAGAAAACATCATACAAGTACAAAATGTTTGGATGGTGGTAGCCGGCTCAGAACCTGCGGCTGCTTGAGCAAAATAATCAAAATATAAGATACAAATCGATAGTGGCAGTGGCAAGCAGCGGTTGGAGTATAAAATCATTAGGAAGTGCGAGGGGTATTATAATAACTGCAGAGGAAGTGGGAGGCGAATGTCGGTAGAATTAAATTAAGGGGGAGGGGATACGAGATATGCCTGTTGAATCTTTTTTTATTTAGCCTTGAGATTAGAGAGACGGGAGGCCAAGATGTTAGTCGTGTGGGAGGTGATGAGGGCGGAGGAGAGGGTGAGAAAACAAGGTCAGGCGTGAAGAGGGTGTCCATATTTGACACCTAGTGTGTGTAATATATATATATATATATAATCACGTAAAGTCGTACCCAATATTATTTTTTTTTACCTTAAATGTTGTAACAATTCAACGCTAAAAATTCGATCCTTGGCTTTGATCTGCACTTTTTTTTTTTTTTTTTTTTTTAGAAAAGTGTAGTATTTGTTCTGATATTACACTTCATCTTTTCTGACCTTGTTCAGTGAATAAGAAATTCTTCTAGACTGAGGCAAATTTTGTCTTAATCCAGTGCCCGTTTTTGGTAGCTGGATTTCCCCACATTAAAAACCGATCTTGCGTCTAACTCTGCCCTCATGGAGAGGCAACTAAACAGGGACAATAAAAATCCGTACAAACTTTATAGCATTAATACTATATATTAATACTATGTGTTAATATATAGTATAATTTGGACTACTATTCTCATCTTGGTTGTTATATGCTGTAAATCTACTGACCAATGGAGTTGGCTTAAAAAAAAATATGCATACAATAATGCACATCGGCAGCAAACAGTTCGAACTTCGTAAGTGAAAAAAGGCAAATTATCTTCAGCAATCCTGGTCGCATATCTAACTTTCCACTGACCTACTCTCACACTCCAAAACAAAAATTGCAGACTTTTAATTAAAAAATCACAGCTTTTTATTTCCAAGATGGGACTTTCCATTGGTCATGGTAACCAGGGAGGATAATAAAAATTAATATCTCAAACGATACTTAAGTTGGTAATTATGTAGAACTTTTATTTTCTTTACTGACATCAATTGTCGGTGACACTTCTCCCCTTTCACCATTTTATTTCTTTTAATTTTCAAACTATTTATTCACATTTCGGCCGATTTAATTTTCGACCTTCTTCAGGGGCATCTTTTTGAACTTGGCAACCTTCTAGTCTAATGAGGGCACTTGTACGGAATTTTGAGCTGAACCCTTTAGTTCATCCACGTAGATAGATTATTCTTATTCCGTCCACATGGACACATGGTGTAATGGCTAAAAGTGTTGGTTAACAATCAGTTCTAAGTGACTGTCTTCTGGAGGTTGAAGGTTCGATTCTTACTACAGGCGATAACTCTCCTTTTACCGTTCCGTTTTTTTTCCCGCATTGCAAACAGCGTTATTAAATACCTTTTATACTTATTTACCAGCAATGCTTCAATAAAACTACTCTTTTATGTGAATTTTCATCGAATCACAAACTGTGCCACCTGTGGTGCAGGTTATTTTCAGCAACTCTTGGATATTTTGGTAGTGACATCTGCTTCTGAAAGACTGTAATTGTTTAGACAAAGTTCTTTAACTTCATCTTTTTGTCCCATATTAACTTTATCTGCCGAAACAAGATATAAGAATATTCTGCATGTAATACAACCAAAGACAACGAAATTTTCATTTTTGTAGTCACAGACGAAATTGTAAATTCTATCTGAATGTAACAAATGTTAATTGGCAATTAGTTAGGAATTCAGTTCGGATTAAGGTACAAGGCCAAGTCATTTTTCGCATGTTACTTGCTGGGACCACCAATCTCCACAAGTTGTTTATTTTTGTTCTATGAGATATCAACTTTTGGGGAGTTATTTAATCCAGTCATTTTGGTAAGTCATTAATTTCAAGTTCTTAATATCTTCAAAAATGCGTTTGTCGTCACTAGTTTTTTTCATAGGTTAAAAAAAAAGAATATATTAATAGGTTACCTTTGTTTTCTAAAATAGATTATCTCCCCTTGTCTATTGTGTTCAGCTGACTCTTGGCCTTTTGGCTAAGATCAAAGTGTAGTATCTGTTCCGATGGATACTACACCCCATAAACTGGTATTGTCTTGGCCTTCGGGTCTTGATTTACGCCGGTCTATGGGTTGGTTCTGTGCAGTTCTAGGAGGTTCACCCTCCCAGGCTTTGCCTCCCCTCTTTGGGGAGGAGTAAGTTTATTGCTTACTGCCTGAGACGCCCCTACCGGGGAATGCCGACGGGGCTGCCCAGGCAATTTTTAATAGCCAGAGTGCTCACTTTCTCGGACGCTGACTTTTCAAAACCCACTTTCCCGACCCGACCTTGGGTCACATCTTACTTGTGGGAGTAGGATAAAACTGGCCTTGTGTCTAACCTCTTGGAGAGGAGGTAAATAAATATTCTGTTAATCCCCCCCCCCCCCCTTACCCGTGTCTTCTACAATAGACTTAATTATTTAATCCACAGGGGTAGCTTTATAAGCTCGATAATTGTTAACATTTAACAGAGCATATAAACAATATTACGCTAAATTATATCAATTCAGCATCTTTCGTCCGTGCTGCTCTTCAGAAATCCAAAGTTCGCCCCCCCCCCCCCCCCAAATATATTGTAAGGTAGCAAATCCAGTGTGTGTATGTGTAATATATAGTAAGCTATGAAAATATATTTATGGCAATTAAGCTACACAGAGGCTCCCGTGTTTCATTCCCGGGGGGAATCTTCAGGCTAAAATGCATTTTAGCCTGAAGATCCCCCCCCCCCCCCCGCCGGGGGATGAAACGCAGGAGTCTCTGTGTAGCTTAATTGCCATAAATATATTTTCATAGCTTACTATCTAGCTCTACTTACGTATCGAGCACTGTTGAAGTAAATACTGAAAATTGATACATAAAAAATTATCTCCTTTATAAAATTTTATGTGGATACATGAAATAGTAATATATATATATATATATATATATATATATATAAATTACATTACATTGTGAGAATAACATCAAAGATGAAAGCAGTAGTCTGAATAATACAAATTATCAAACCTAATCTAAAAAAAAGTTCTGGTGTTGTTTGAACGAGAGTACTGCCAGAGTTTTTCAGTTTCTTACAGTCACTAAAATGTTTTAATATTATAACGAGACTTTAATAAATTTATTTTAAAATCTTATTTTATTTTTATCTGTTGGTGTTCCATCTTTGGGTTGAATAGAATATGTATGCATCGGGGAAGAGTGGACAACAATCTGCGTTTATGTGGAGGAAAACAAGGGAAATGATCACTGATGTAAATGGATTTCATCCCTTGAGTTTTATTTTTCATTTTGCTACAACCCGCCATTTTTTTTTTTTTTTTGTGTGGGGTGGAATCTTCTACAAAAGATTCAAGGGTTGATATGTCGTAAAATAGAACGAACAAAGAAAACCATTTTATTTATTCCACTTAAGTATTTACGAAACCAGATCGTCTCTTTTGAAACTCTCATCCTCCTACATAAACCACCGAGTTCTCACCTGTTACAAGTTCTACTTATATTAACTGATAAGAATAATTATATTTTCTGGTATTAGTTTTGGTGACTCTTCTCATATCTTGTTTCTTCATGCTTGAAAAAATACTTTCATACCCTACTTATATTCTTCAAACACTTTATTTACTTATCCAAATGGAAACTGAATGACTTCCAACCAGAGTTTCATAGAAATTGTGCTTGAATTTATAATACACTAACTGTCCCGACCCGACTTTGCCCAAGATTTAGTTTATACTTTAATTTTACTGTAGCATTTTGTTTTTCAAGTCCGAATTTATTTGATATTTTTTACAGAAATTAGCATCATTTCTGTTTTGATTATTCCTATTATGTTAAAAAGTATGGGATCACTTTGAAGAATATTAACCATCAGGATCTTTCAGATTTTCTCTCTTCCGACCTGGAGCACGTGGTGCAATGTGGAGAAATGGCTGGTTACTTTCAATACATCTGAAACCAAGCTTCTCTCCTTTCACCAACGCTCGGATCCTCACTTTGCCCCAGTTGAAATGGATGGCTCTTTCCTTGAGGAAGCCCCCTGCTTTGATAAGCTTCTAGGACGGACTTTCAATCCAGATCTGTAATGGAATACATACATCAGATCGGTTTCTAAGGTTGCTGGAAAAATGGTTGGATCATTCTATCGCTCCAGAAAGTAACAGACTCCTGATCCAATTCTTTACCTGTATAAAGTCATACCTTCTAAGTTGGAGACATATTTTATGCTTGTGGCAGTCATCATGCAGGTCCTCAAGAAAAAGAGTGAGGGTCACGCTGTGTGTTATCCATCGAGGATTGAACCCAGTGTTCCGCTGGCACAATAGAATCTTGTTATTTTTGTGCGATGACGAGATTTCATTTATGCAAATGAGCATTGTTTTGTATGGGCGAATTCTCGTTAAGATAAAGAGTATGAACTTTCCTCCCGCACGACAGTGAAAAGTTGACACGACGAGTTTAGATCATGTCGGTTATTCGTTTTCTGTACTTGGTGTTGTGAAGAGCAGAAGGAAGAGAAAACGTCGCATTATTTTTGACCGAGGCAAAAAAGTCGATGATTTTCATTTAATTCAGTGAAATTTATCTTTAACTATCCCATTAAAGTCTGTGAAAACGCTTCCATGATAGTTTCAAATTGTTTTACAATGACAGATATAATATGTAATTGAAATAGATAGGAATTCTTTTTTTCATTGTGTGAATAGCACAGACTGAAAAATTCTGTTATTTACTGGCTAGGTAGAATCAAATATCGATTTGGCAGACAAAATTCTATCCTGATCTGATGTTGTGAAACGGACCGAAGTGTGTGTGTGTGGTTTTTGTTTTTGTTTTTGTAAAAAAAGACTAACCATAGCATATATTTCTATGATTTAAGAACTGTTTTGGTGCCAATTTTGTTTTACCATTGTATTGCAGCTAGCGCCATATATTTTGACAATCTGCTTTTTTTGACTGCCTTCCGCACAATGAACATAAACCAAATCATGTCATCCACAAATTAACCTCCTATGCCACTGAATGAATAGAAAGGTTAAAGGTCAATTTAAGACCCGGTTCGACTCGGTCTGGCCGTGTGCCTACTGGTGCCAAAAGTAATAACAGTGCTTGTAGGTTATGTCTTTTAAAAATTTGTACCATAAAATAAACTGATTGCATGGGAATATCACCACGAGTAGTTATATTATTTAAACCGGAGCTCTAGAAAAAAGGAGGGGGAGGTAGCGAGTAGACAGACTAATTTTGGGATTTTGTTTTATCTTTTTATATTGTACTTTGCAATATCACTTTTCTGATTCAAGTAATCTAACCCGAGCTCAATGGGTGACCCATCTCACATTTTCTAGTTTATATATATTTATATATATATATATATTTATATTTATATATATATATATTTATATATATATATATTTATATATATATATATTTATATATATATATATTTATATATATATATATTTATATATATATATATTTATATATATATATATTTATATATATATATATTTATATATATATATATTTATATATATATATATTTATATATATATATTTATATATATTTATATATATATATTTATATATATATATATTTATATATATATATTTATATATATATATATATTTATATATATATATATTTATATATATATATTTATATTTATATATATATATATATTTATATTTATATATATATATATATATATATTTATATTTATATATATATATATATATATATTTATATATATATATATATTTATATATATATATATATATATATTTATATATATATATATATTTATATATATATATATATATATATTTATATATATATATATATTTATATATATATATATATATATATATATATTTATATATATATATTTATATATATATATATATTTATATATATATATATATATATTTATATATATTTATATATATATATATATATATTTATATATATTTATTTATATATATATATTTATATATATATTTATATATATATAAAATTTGAAACCAGTAAAATGCAGAGACTTTCATTTTTAAATAAACGTTTAGTTAAAATTCAAATGATCTTGCACTTCAGGTGTTAACGAAGCTAAGTCACGCAACACCATGTCGTTTAAAAAATTTTTTTTTAAATATATGATCTATTATGAGGATTCCTGTGTGAATCGAAAATTTGAATTTTAAATAAATATGTTTATTTAAAAAAAAAAAAAAAAAAAAAGTCTTTGCATTTTACTGGTTTCTAAAACCGTTTCAAATTACAAAATTTAAATGCATTCTATACAGTGGAAACATTTTACTAATATATATATATAGTATTAAATGGGTGACCATTTGGGACTACCAGGTGCTGTATGTGCTCTCTGTTTATCTCGGCATTGTTTCCAGTCGTCTTGAACTGCTTGCCATTGGAATCAAGCAGTGCCGATTCAGGAGAGGTGTTGTTAGTGATTGCGCAACCCTTGCTTCATAATTACACGCACAGCCAGCCCCTTATAGGGATATCCATAGTCTCTCTAGACTGAACGGAGGGCCTAATATATATATATATATATATATAATTATATATTCATACCTACGTATGATGTTGTTTCAAGCTTACGGCTCTCATCAGCGCAGAGAAGTAACAATCTTGGACGATCATAAGGCGCGAACCCGGTTCGGAGAAACCTTGAATCTCTAAGCGTTCGCTTAAGTCCCATAGGCCATGGGAGATTGCCATGTTATAACGGAGAAATTAAGTTATGTGTGCTGAAAGCAGCACGTATAAATATCAAGAGATTCGATAGGATTCAACGGCAGAGCCGGAGTCTTGCATTATAATCCAGAATAGCTTACATTCATAGTATGAAAATATATCTATGGCAAGTAAGCTACACATTCCCACAGGAAATCATCAGGCTAAACTCTACTCACGTACGGAAGTAAATACTGAAACAATATGCCTAATATATTGTATCTCCTTATGTGTATATATTGATGAAACATATATATTATATTGTATCTCCTTATGTGTATATACATGAAACATATATATAATATATTGTATCTCCTTATAATGTGTATATACATGAAATATATATAAGTATTTATACATATTCCCTTCATTAGATTCAATATTACAACCAAGTTTGACGTAGTGGCTGATAATGCCGAGAATGGAGTTGATACCCTAAATTCAGCTTTGCCTCATATTTCAGAGGTGGTAATCAAGTCTCTAAATTAGACTTCATTAAATTAAAGTCTTTTTTTCATCGTTTAACGTGTTTTTCCGCATCAGATGTGGGTTGCACGTGAGCCGTTACGGTACAAAATTATTTTCTCCATAAAATTCTATCATTTGTTTCGATGTGGCATTTGCTTGAGGTCATCTTTGACCAAGTAATTCCAAGTTTTCTTTGGCCCACCCTTTTCAACTGAGATGTGTATGTTTATTTATGGAACCAGACCTTTGTTCAGCGTGTCCATACCGCTGTAGAGCTGACCATTGTTCAGCGTGTCCATACCGCTGTAGAGCTGACCATTGTTCAGCGTGTCCATACCGCTGTAGAGCTGACCATTGTTCAGCGTGTCCATACCGCTGTAGAGCTGACCATTGTTCAGCGTGTCCATACCGCTGTAGAGCTGACCATTGTTCAGCGTGTCCATACCGCTGTAGAGCTGACCATTGTTCAGCGTGTCCATACCACTATAGAGCAGACTCCAGTCTGGACACTTTCATCTTAAATAGCAGGGAGTTAGAACTAACTCTGTCATCAAGACGCACACCACAACTGCTCTGAAGCATAGCCCTGCTATTCTCTGCATTCTCAAGAAGATCGAGTTAGTTTGAGCCCAACATTCACTCGCATGTAACCTTGCGTTAGGGACTTAGCTGTTGTAAACTCCACGCCAAGTGAAAGTGAACGACGGGTTAAAATTGGAAGAAGCTCACAAAACTTGCTCCTTGCAGTCAGTACACACAAGATGGACCTTAATTCACTCCCCACTACGACCACCAGTATAGATCATATCACCAAGATAACAAAATGAGTCCACAACTTCTGTAGACTGTCCAGAGAACAGAGTACAACTTGGCGTACAGGTCCTACTTTTAATTGGACTAGTAGTATCAGATAGTTTTCAATAGGGATCAATCTTTTTCGCAGTCCACTGCACTTCTCGTGAACCCAATGATGACAACCTGTGACAAGTGGTTACTGATAACTTACAGCAACCATAAAACCTTTTTTTTTTTTTTTTTTTTTTTTTTTTTTTCCTTTTTTTTTTTTCTTACGGTCCACGTGGCATTTAAAAAGAATTGCTTTCTATTTATCAGCCCAATTGTCACAACTTAAATCCTTTACTATCTTTATTATTATTAAACATTGCTAAACTTATATTTCTGAATTTTTGAGATGAGGATTGATAATTTGTATAATTTTGGTTATTCGGACTACATTTCTCATCTGAAATGTCCGAATAACCAAAAGTATACAAATTGTTAACTTTTACTACTAAGAGCAGTAGTACCTGTCTCTCGATTGATTAATAATGCCAAGATATTTCTTTGAACCTTTTAGTGGGGTCAGATTCCCAAATATTTCAAAGTAATAATAAAAAAAAAAAATAAAATAAAAATTGCTATGTTAAAAATAGCTTACACCATTTAAGTTATGGGCTTAGAAAATGTTTGGAGTCAAACCTCAAATTCCGATCTAAAAATATGATTACGTGTAGAATTGTCATTAAATGTTCTTAAGGTGATGTTTTCCAATGTTTCTCTTCAAATTCTTTTTTAAGAAAAAAATTAAATGTGTTTAGCTCGTTACCTGTGCTGACACGAAAAAAAAAATGTTTGTTTGAAATCTAAGAATTGGTCAAATGGTTCTAGAGTAATAATTTGTCTAAAAAGTAATGGGACTGTTGTCACAAACAATTTTTAGATTTCAAACTGCATGGTTTGCACTTCAAAATACCCCCCCCCTTCCCTTCCTCCCTTGAGTCTAATGCTCTTCTTCATTCTTTGATGCATTGCTGGATTCTTTAAGGATGCCCTCAACTCTATTGTTACAGACCTCGATGTCCTCCATACTTTCAGACGGGTAAGAGTTTGGGGTAAGAGAAGAAAGTCAGACTGAGCAAGATTAGGAGAATAGGGAGGTTGTTCCAGTACGGCAATGTTCTTCTCTGCTAGAAACTGCCAGATGCTCGAATCGTTGAGGAGGTGCATTATCATAGTGAAGATAAGGTGTAAAGGAAAGTATCTGGAAAGTGCAATAGTTGCAGAAAGCAAAAATTACAGTTCTATACTCGCAAGATGTTAGATAACACGATCTGCTGATCCCTCTTTTGCCCATAGCTCACACAACACGTACAATGTTAGGTGCTTGACTGAGCTTCAATCTGTGGTTCTCCTTGAAAAACTTTCACAGCAAGAACTCTGCTATCCATCATAAATAACTTTCTTTTATTCCTGTGTACTCTCTTGTGCTACCAGATCAGGCTGTCTGAAGATACCGGCTTCCTGACCAAAAAAACACCAAACATTAATGTTATTGTTTGTTTCCATTCGTTTTTCCAAACTTAATCATGTTCTGCAAAGCCAAAAATAACATTTTTCCTCTACAAAACAACCAAACCAAACACCATAAATAAATATTTGAAGATATAAAGAATTTGAATAATAACTTTTACCAAAATGACCGGATTCGGCATTAAATAACCTGAAAAGGGTTGATATGCCTTAAAACAACCAAACCTGTGTACCTAAAAGCAAAACTAAGTTTACATGAACAGTTTCTTTTAAGGGACACCCCATAACTGGAATACATTATCAGGGGACTGATTCCCTGTAGACTATAACAGGATTGTCTTCAAGTCCAATGTCAACAAATATTTGTCAATCCGTCCTCTTAAGTAGTCGAATTTTGTTCATTCCATCCATCTTTTTCAATCCTCTCATAATGTTGTTCATCATCCTACTGAAAATAACCCTTATCCATGAGTGGCTTTTGGTCTTAGTAAGTGGTGGCTCCTTATTATAAAAAAATAGTTACTTTTTAAACATAGTACAACACGTACGTATTACTATTATTATATAGATTTATGTTTTGTTCAACTTTTAAATGCGTTACCTGAACCATATCAAATGTTTGATAAAGCGCATGAATGAATCCGGATGTCAACAGATGTTATTTTTAGAATGACTGACTTTTTTTTTTTAATGACTAGAAATTAAGGTCAATTTGAGTTTGGTAGATTTACTAAATGATTGAAGTTTCTTGAATGTTTCTGCTTGAAAAAAAACGTTAATAAAAGTGAACGTAAGTGGATCTGGTTCGCTTCAATAATCACATATGCAAATTTATTTTTATAAGCAAAGAAAGGGAGGCTTAATCTTAATAACTGATAATAAAAATAAAGAATAAAAATAAAGGGAAGAATTTCTTTAATTTTTAACGAACAAAAACAAATGTTTCCTTAATATTTTTGTGAGTGAAATAAGAATTAATCTATGCGTGCACATATGCTTTATTTATAGATTCAGGAAAGAGCGGATTCATTTTTTTTTTTCTAATTTTTTTTTTTTAAGTAAAACTTACCTCTCGTTTGTTTTTGTTTGTTTTTTTTCTTTGTAAAGCTTTATTTGTTCTTTATGTAAGAATTAACTCCTTTTTTATTTATTTTAAAGTTTTACTTCGATTAGTTTCATTTTTTTTCTTTCTCCAACACTAAGATTTACCTCACGTGTTACAACAGTAGAAAATGAATTTATTTTTTTAAAATTTTATTTATTTCAAATTTTTATTTTTAGTTCACTCCAAACAAGGCAAGTTGTAGACGTAAGGGGCTACTGAGAACAAGGGTGAAAGTTTTAGGGGTCATCCTAAATTGGGAGCTGTGCAGCGAGATGCGTGTTCACATTAGTTTTAAATTTCTGCATGTCGGGGGAGCAGGGAGGGAGTTCCAAATTGCTAAAATAGAATACTTACTACTCCCTGGGAAACGTCGGGTCACTCTGCTAGTTTAAAGTTTAACTCTATTGCAATCGTGTATACTGTAGAAGTATGAACATGTCTGTAAGCTAGCAGCTTGTATTCAATGAATCGTTTACAATGTATATTGTGTTTTAGCATGAGGGGGAATGGCGGCTCAGATGGTTTGGACATGTGCTGCGGACCAGCGACGACTCCGTTGTAGAAGTCGCTGGAAAGTGACTGAGGGGTAGGCCGATGATGGGATGGGCAGACACCCTGCTCAAAGTTCTCTGTAAAATCGGCCTTCACCCGGACCAAGCCTGTGATTGTGTCAAGTGGAAACAAAAATCCATCGTTGCGGACCCTGCCGTAGCTCGCTATCAACGCATAAGAAAAAGATTGTATTTCAGCATTAAATAACCCTAAAAGGTTTGAAGTGCCGTAAAACGGCACCGTAATATTTTAACCAGCAAGCAATTCTACTGACCAAGTAATAGTTGTGCTTGATTAGAACGAATATAACATTTCAACGTATGTAAGACATGTATTAGAAAAACAAAAAATGCTCAAATATTGTAGGTCTTAGGTACAAAATGATCTGATGGGCTAATGTTTCATCATCTAGATGTCACTGTTATGACTGGGCTTATGATACTGATAAAGACGATGCAATTGTCAAGCCGAGTTATGATCCCATCAAATCTATTGTATGCACATACTCTTGAGGCATGAATAAAATTTAAAAAAAAAGTTTTAAAAAGTAGTTGAAATTCTTCTAATGTACACTACTTAGTTTACGAAAGGTATTGTGATTATGTTCAAATTAAGGCGATACTTAACCCTAACCCCGTACCTGGTGAACACGCGACTGGGGTCCACTAAAAAATTTTAGCTGAGGAAGAGTCAAATTTTGGATGTGATAAAGACGAGAACTGGACAAGGATAGGTTGTTGGTTTGTGTAACTTTTATTTGGAACGTACTACAAGAAACCTCTTCAACCACCGATTGTCATGGCAAATAACACCCTACCTAAGAGTTCATCATTCAAATTCCTCGGCCTAACTTTCACAGATAACACGAATTGGAACAAATACATTAAAGACATTGCTAGGACTGCTGCAAAGAAAGTGGGCGCCCTCTACCGTGCTAGTAAACTTCTCACATCTGACATTATCCTATATCTCTACAAAGCCACAATCCGCCCATGCATGGAGTATTGTTGCCACATCTGGGCTGGTGCATCATCCACTAGTCTCTCCCTCTTAGACAAGGTCCAAAAAAAGAGTCGCCAACTTAATAGATCCTTGACTATCCACCAAGCTCCAGCCCCTGTCCCACTGCCGCAATGTTGCTTCCTTGTGCCTGTTTTACAAGTACTTCAATGGACTGTGCTCTGAACTTGCTGCTCTAGTGCCCCCACGACGCAAATTCACTAGACCAACCGCCAAATCCCATTCATTCACTGTAGAGGTCCACAGACGCCGAAGAGCTTTCTACTCCAAAAACTTCTTTCCTCGTGCTGCTGGACTCTGGAACTCGGGAACTTGCTCCCTGCTTTCCTGACGGTACTGAGATGCAGACATTTAAAACTAATGTAAACAGACATCTCGCTGCACAATTTAGGTTGACCCCCCCCCCCCCCAAAAAAAAACAAAAACAAAACAAACTCTCACCCCTTTTCTCAGTAGCCCCTTACGTCTACAGTGGCGGTCAGCCTTGTTTGGGGTAAACTGTTTAAAAAAATAAATAAATAAAATAAAATAAAAATATATATAATTGAACAACACATTGCACAGACAGTAGTTTTATGTAAGAGAAACACAGGAACAAAACAAAAGGGATTGATTAACACATAGGATTGAGTGAATGCTGACAAAGCAAAATAATAATTTCCTGGAGTTTGTAGATTCTCTGCTGTCGGACCAGCAGAGAAAGCAGGATCTGCATCTTGTCTGGTTGGGGAAAGTCACGAACTCAAAATGTTCGTGTCGATCACGTGATCCGTCTTAAGCGATCGAGCGTGAATCTCGGTACATGCAGACGCACACCTGTTGAAGAGGCTATCATTACAATGATCAAGCCGAATCACAACTTGCCTAGATCTACAGAAAATAGTTCATTCATGTAAGCTGCTACGAAGTAAAGTGGTCGACCATAGTCAAGGGCGACTTAAAGACTGGTTACTACACGACGGTGTAGGAGAGGGCGCCACTTCTTTTTCAAGATTACGACGGGTACCCGCTAGATTAATATAATATTCAACGAAAATGTGTCAAACTGCAACTTGTTTCAAATCTGCAACGAGCCTGTTGACAAGTGAGTAGGTATTAGTATGTTGTATCAGCACACCCGCTAAATGGGTAATCGGTATCTTCGATGACAATGTTTTTCGAACCAATATAAAAAATTTCTTTTTTTTCTTTTTTTCTTTTTTTTTTATAACATAGTTCACCCCAAACAAGGCAGGCCGCCACTGTAGATGTAAGGGGCTACTGAGAAAAAAGAAAAGGAAGAAGGTTGGGGGGGGGGGTCAACCTAAATTGGGATCTGTGCAGCGAGATGTCTGTTTACATTAGTTTTAAATTTCTGCATGTCAGTACTGTCGGAAACAGGGGGCAGGGAGGGAGTTCCAGAAGGGTTTAGCTCCTAAGATAAAAGGACTAAATGCATAAGTAAATTTTCTACCCTAACCCTAATACAGAAAATCGTATGATGCAATCAATTTGTTTTACAGAAAATCAGTAAAATACTCCTTTGATAATTATACAATTTGCAGTTTTAATAAATAAAATCAAAAACACAAAACCAATGAAATGCATGTAAAAGGCGGGTGGGGATTTAAACATGTCTGGTAAATGATCTCTAAAAAGATAAGTATAATAGACTTATGTTAATCCAAGGGTAGAAATTAAAAATTTCTTTCTAAAATATTCAATTTCTTATCAGATTCGATCGATGACTGAGTGAAAAAAATCTTGTCTCCAGTCAAAACACATCGGGGACGTTTCATGTGGACTGCTTTGATTCAAATGAAAAATAGAAAGTTTAAATGTATCGATACCCACAAAAGGGTTGATAAGCTGTAAAACAAACTGAACAATTTCAAACTATTGTTACTTTCATTGCCTTGCGTCAACAACTCTTTTTTTTTATATTCTTCAATTAAAAATGAGTTATTTCCCTTGATGATTTTAATTTTTCAGTCATAATTAAAAAATGTTTCCATACAACCAGTTGTCCGAGCGGGACTACATAATTTTAAATAAACCGTATCGAAGTAAGTCACTACAGTCGTACAACAATATAATAAAATGAAAATCCGCTAGCTCGAATAAATTTGATATCCGTTTAAATGCTATTTAGGTTCAACTTTTAAAATATCACAAGATAACTTTGTTAGATAACTTTTTTGTAATTTTTTTATTAAAAGAAATGCATTATCCACAAAGGTACAATTATTTATAATACGTGTGTATTACTGAAATAATAAATACAAGAATAAGTTTAATAGAAATTGCAATAATATATCCTAAAGCTACACCACGAGATCCGAGACAATATTTCTCAATTACACCGAATCGGGCTGTAGTAATTGTAAAGGAAGAGGGGGGGGGGGGGAGGGCAATGAATGAATGAAGGTCCCAATGAAATTTTTTATGTGCTGACTCAACAGCTCTGATAAGGACACTATGGGTTGAACACTTTAAGTTGAAAGATTAGAAATTGTAGAATTGAGCCGACGTAACAACGCCCTTCCTTTTTTTAACAAATAAATACTATACTTAATAATTCTTAATATAATGAATGGGTGCCCCCCCCCCCCTCTCTTGTGACATAGTTTTTTTGTTTTCTTTTTAGAAAGATATGACTGGATTGGAGTTGTTTATTTTCTCTTTTGTGTATCCGAGTGTGCACGGTTAATCTTTTGAAACGAATACTTACACTGCTTATAGAATTATCTCTGCTTACAATCCAGATTAACGTCTGCAGTTGTTAAATCCACCATACAATATATATACATGCATACATACATACATACATACATACACACATACACACATACATACATACACACATACATACATACATACATACATACATACATACATACATACACATGCAGATTTAAGTTATAGCTCAATAGTGTACTACTAGAGCTCTTAATTTAATATATGAAACCTTCGTTAATTCAGGGAACAATTTTCCATATATTCATCAAAAAACACTTTTATTAGCATACGATTGTTTCTGCCTTTCTGAATAACATACATTTTCGTGATATACACAATATCAACGTTTTTGTTTTTGTTTTTTTTCTTGGAGGAAAAAATAAATTAAAATTAAATGTACTTCAGTATTTTCAGCTAGATTTTATGCACTGACGAAGCCTAATGAAAAAAAAATCGCTGATATTTTGTATCACGAACATGTATGTTGTTAAGGCAAAAACAATTGTTTTACTTTTACTTTTTTATTTTTTTAATAAATATATGGAAAATTGTTCCATGAATTAACTAAGGTTTAATTTATGACATATATATATATATTTTCATACAATTTAAATTTACAAAATTTCTGTTTTTCGTCAGAATGTTTAAATTTGTAACAAACATCGAATCAAAGCTGTTTTAATTTTGACCCTTGTGTAGGGTATTAAATAAAGTATCATTGTTGTATGATATGCTTTGCTTACTGGTTTTGATAAAAGTAGAATTATGCAAATTTAGTGATTACGAATAAAAAATAAATAAAAATAAAAAAAAGCTACCCAGTGTTGCCTGAAAAAAAACCCAACCTAAATCCGGATTGTTCATATCTGAATCCAACTCAACCAACCAGAAATCATTCCTTCATCCCAATTCTGCCTTTTCTTGTATTCAATCTTTTTTGCATATCTTTGAAGCATGTGGTCAGACAAGTTTCCCCACTTCTTTGCGCAGTCCTTTCCATTGGTGTTGTACTCTGCAAGATCCTTCAAGCTGCACCGGTTGGGCAGTAGAGAGCAGAAAAACCAGTGTTGCATCGTATGGTCCTCCTCTCTACATTCACATATGGTTGGGACAGTTTTGTAGCTCATATACTCATAGCAACTTTTGATCGCCCCATTCCCGTTCTCAGGAGATTGAGTGCTTTCCACTGGAGCCAGGGTGCCTCTGAACCGGAAGGGAGTTCCTAAGAAGCAGGGATTCCCATGTCGGTAGGAGGGAGGGCATCTTCTAGCCGTCTGGTACACAGCTGTATTCTGGTCTCTTCCTGATATATTGTTAGGGGTTCAACATGGCCGAGGAAGCTTTTTGACCTTGATGTTGGTTCACGTCCATTAAAGAGGTGACATTCATTACTGATAGCCTTCGTGATCTCTACTCGGCTGGCAACTTCCCTGTCTCACATCTGAAGCGGCAATACCAGTGGGATGTAGGTTGTTCATATTTTCAATAAGCATTGAACATTAGCATAGATTGATTTTCATTTTGTTTCTTCTTTCTTCGTAATCAACCAATTACTAAAGCACCAGCCAATAGTCTCTCCCTCTTGGACAGGTGCAAAATAGTCTGAACCTAATAGGCCCCGCACTGTTTACCAAGTTCCAGCCTCTGTCCCATCGCTGCAATGTTGTATCTCTATGCTTGTTTTACAAGTACTTTAACGGAATATGCTCCGATGAAAAATAACTGCAATTATACCCTCCAGCATAAATACCCCCGACCAGCAGCAAAATCCCACCCCTTCAAGATACCAAACAACTTTCTATTCAAATAACTTTCCTCTAGCTGCTTGCCTTTGGAATTCCCTCCCTGCACCCTATTTCCCCGACTACTAACATGCAGAAATTTAAATGTAACGTAAACAAATATCTTGTTGCACAACTCTCCACTTAGGATGTCCACTATAAGTCTGGTCCCTCACCACACTAACCCCTTACGTCTCTGGCCGTATGCCTTATTTGGGGTGAAATAAAGTTATATATATATATATATATGCAGAGAAAGTTGGGTATTGGCCCATCGTGAGTACTGACACTGAAAACTAGATTTCCAACTTGCACTAATTTCTAAGCAATTCAATTAGTTTTAAAAATCGTCTGATAAGATTAAGCAACACCGGAAAAGCAATGACAATCGATTTTTTTTTTTTCAAGATTTATTTAATAACTTGAACATTTTGGTATTTTCGGCTAAAATTTTTTGGCACGTATCCAAGACTTGTGCCGCAATCGATCCACCAATTTTCATCATCTCGGTCTTTGTATGAAAATATTTCCAAAACACCCCCTCCCCCAGTGTGTCGGAGAAAGTTGTGTTTTATTTATCTACCTCCCACAAGGTAAGATGTGACACAAGGTCGGGAAAGTGGGATTAGATAAGCCAGGGCTCGAGGTGAGCATTCTGGCCATTTAAAAATTGCCTGGGCAGCCCCGTCAGCATTCCCGGTAGGGCGCCTCAGACAGTAAGCAATAAACTTACTCCTCCCCAAAGAGGGGAGGCAAAGCCTGGGAGGGTGCACCTCCTAGAACTGCACAGGACCAACAACCCCCAATAGACCGGCGTAAATCCAGACCCAAAGGCCCGGACGATACTGGTTTATTAGGTGGAAAGTTGTGTATTGGTATCCTGAATACTAACACAAAAAACTGGATTTGTAACTCTCACCAATTTGGGGGCAATTTGTCATTACTCACCATACCAATAAAAACTAATTGCCCTCAAATTGGTAAGAGTTAAAAATCTAGGTTTTTGTGTCAGTACTCACCATACGAATAGTTAACTTTTCGCATGGACATATTTGATATTTAAAAAAAATCAACCTATTCTATTGAACAGGTCACAAGATAAACCGGTTCTTTTTTTTTTTTTTTTTCTTAAATCAATTTTCAGTTTGATGGGGGGTAAGAGATAGGGAAGGGGACGAGTAAGTGTATTGAAGACAAATGATGGCTGCATGGTGTAAACATGGCTTCTGCTAGAGACTGGATTTTTTTTTCCACCACAATATGCTGTTTTATGACAAAATTAGCAGATTTTATTTTTTAATAAATTTATAAATCTCTCTATATACTATTAAAACTCTGGTTTGTCCCACAAATCACAATGATGACGTCACAAAAGGGATGATTTAATTCACTAAAAGGTGGAAGACACTAAGATCCTTTGCCATAACTGAAGTATCAAAAGGATGTCATCAATTAAAATAAAACGGATGATCTGTGACTCAAAAGGTCGCAGGTCTTCCGTGTTTTAAAATTTTTTATTCATTTATTGGAAAATCAAGTTTGATATAACCCCCCCCCCCCAAAAAAAAATCAATATAAACTCGATAGTGTGTGTATTATATATAGAATCTCTTACTTAACGGCTATTTTTCTGATTTAAGCGTCTCACCACCTCTTCATTTCAAATTCTTTGTGCATAGCGTTTCATAACGGTTAAAAATTTTTTTTGAAGAAATTTCATCATTTTACTATTTCAGACTATGCTGACGAAGACGGAATTGGGGATTTAAACCCCTTTCTTGTCAGAAACCACTGGTCCATGTCTGATTAAAATCTGTATTTAAAAATAAAATATATATATATATTTATGTAGTTCAATACCACATCATTATCACAGGGCAGATTCAAGTCATTTCTTCCAACTTATTTTCTTATTTTGCAGACGATTGTTTTGGCTAACATTTGTAAAATGCTCCTATGCATTTATTTATTGGTGTGGTTATCCTCAGTGCAAATTGTACAAAAACAAATTGAAAAAACTTGGCGATTATAGCCCAAATTAGTCGATAGTCATTATCAAATTTATTTTTTCATAATAACATGTACGTCTTATCTTTTTATATTTCTAATCATTCATTATCGGCTATCATTATTAATCTAACTATCCATAAAATTAAAGTATATATTTTTACTGACTGTATTTACATAAAAATACTAAATATAGCATAGCTATAGCTTTAAACTATTGTACTTTGTGTTACAAAATAAATAAAAATACACATATTAGACAGTCTGGAACCTGAGGGTCTAATATGCTACTAAAACTCCGGATCTTATTTTCTGAAAGGAATTAAAGCAAAATAAATTCCATGTTCTTAAAAACATGGACCAACGATAAAGAAAAGACGATGGCTATTCAGAATGAAATATTGATTTTATAGGAGAGAACATGACATTAAACTTTGAGAAATAGACCAACTTCACTTTATTATATAGACAAAAACATTTTTGATTATCACTCTGGAAGTTCACTACCCCCACCTCCACCCCAAAGATATAAATCTGTGTACAGATATAGAGTTAAATGGCAACTAAGAAACTGGCGTTATAATCCTTAGATTCCATTTAACCTGATTAGCTTAAATGAAATCTAAGGATTATAGAATTAAACGCTTTAATACCATCTAACATGGAAAAATGAATCTAATTCATTTTTTTTTTTTTTTTTTTCGCTTTTGTCTTGAGTGATTGATTACGAAAACAAGTTGCCAGAACATGGCAGTTTAAAAAAAAAATATGGTTGACAGATTTTGGTATAAAAATGGATTGCATGGACGCTATGGGGAGCTTTCAGATGAGATATTTAAAAGAAAAAAAAAAAAAAAAAAAAAAAAAAATCTGAATTCCTTTGAAGTTATATCGATTTATTAAAGAAGGTCGGAGTAGTAGGAGAAAAACGAAAATAAAATTTTATTTTTTCTTGTAGCTTATTTTACCTACGTACGACGTTTCGAATTTATGGCTCTCATCAGCGCAGGGAAATAACAATCTCAGACGGTCATATACATCTTTAATCTGTAGGCGTTCACCTAGTCCTATTAGGCCACGAGAGATTGTCACGTAATCACGGAGAAATTAAGTGATGTTTATACTGAAAGCGGCGGGCATAGACATCTAAACATTCGATAGCACTCAACGACAGGATCGGAGCATTGCACTGAAGCTTTTAGGTGAATATTTATTTTTAATTTTTCCGACAGTGCTGTAACCTCCAAAGAAAGCAAGTATCATTGTCACCTCCAAAGAAAGCAAGTATCATTGTCACCTCCAAAGAAAGCAAGTATCATTGTCACCTCCAAAGAAAGCAAGTATCATTGTCACCTCCAAAGAAAGCAAGTATCATTGTCACCTCCAAAGAAAGCAAGTATCATTGTCACCTCCAAAGAAAGCAAGTATCATTGTCACCTCCAAAGAAAGCAAGTATCATTGTCACCTCCAAAGAAAGCAAGTATCATTGTCACCTCCAAAGAAAGCAAGTATCATTGTCACCTCCAAAGAAAGCAAGTATCATTGTCACCTCCAAAGAAAGCAAGTATCATTGTCACCTCCAAAGAAAGCAAGTATCATTGTCACCTCCAAAGAAAGCAAGTATCATTGTCACCTCCAAAGAAAGCAAGTATCATTGTCACCTCCAAAGAAAGCAAGTATCATTGTCACCTCCAAAGAAAGCAAGTATCATTGTCACCTCCAAAGAAAGCAAGTATCATTGTCACCTCCAAAGAAAGCAAGTATCATTGTCACCTCCAAAGAAAGCAAGTATCATTGTCACCTCCAAAGAAAGCAAGTATCATTGTCACCTCCAAAGAAAGCAAGTATCATTGTCACCTCCAAAGAAAGCAAGTATCATTGTCACCTCCAAAGAAAGCAAGTATCATTGTCACCTCCAAAGAAAGCAAGTATCATTGTCACCTCCAAAGAAAGCAAGTATCATTGTCACCTCCAAAGAAAGCAAGTATCATTGTCACCTCCAAAGAAAGCAAGTATCATTGTCACCTCCAAAGAAAGCAAACGTTAGAGTTGTGATTTTATTTTGAGGTAGAATTCTTCTGTTACAGCACTGACTGAGACCACGTTTGTTAGTTTACTCGTTACATAAATTTAGTGATGTCAGTTTGTCCAAACTGCCATCTTTGTTTTCTCAGCCAATAACCAACAAGTACGGGGATTATTCTAAAAACTTATCACAAAGGAATAGAACTTGTATATCTCAATACAAGGGAGATAACTTAACATTGACACTGCAACCGACTTTGTCTGCTCATTGCGCTGGTCCAATCAGACGCGTTCATAGTTCAACACACTCGGACAAATTAACCAAAAATGATTTAACTTAAACGACGCCTATGTGACAAGAACCATCTATAATCATTGCGTTTTGTATATCGGATAGACACTCCAAACACTGGAAGTCTTAGCCGGAAGTAATTACTTCGACAGACTTAGTGCGTGTGACAGTAATTCACTCACACACCACCTGATTTCCGTTGATCAATCAAATAACATCAAAGCAGCAGCAGCTGACCTCATACTATTGAACCATTTTGGATCGACTCTCGGCTTTCTTTTACTATTTATTCAGGATTGTTTGGCTGGCTGTGTTCATACCAGTCGAGGATCCATCCTTAGCATTATTCTGGTAAGCAGATTTAGGTATAGTTTTGCTCAGTCCTATTAGGTGTACCTTCCCAGGCTTTACCTCCTCCCTTTGAGAAGAGATTAGCTTATCACTTGAGGCACCCCTACTGGTAAATACCGACAGGGTTACTCAGGTTATTTTTGTGAAGCCAGAGTGCACCCTTCCCTTCGTCTTCTGGTATGCTGGCCTTTTTTCACACTTTCTGGTCTTATGAAGGAAGTAAATATTATCTTTGTCGATCCCGTTGGTCATTTGTCAAAACAGTCGAGGTTCGCCATGGCATCATTCTTGCAATCTTGTGACTGACCCTTTGTTGAAATGAAGTGTAGCCCGGCTTCATCCTAGCAGGTGCATCCACCCAGGCATTACTTCCTCTTTTGTGAGTGGAGCTTGATTTATTGCTGATTGCCTGAAGCACCCTACCGAGGAATACTGACAGATCCATTCATGGCTATTTTAGTACTCAACTAGTCCCCCTTCAAACTAATCTTGTGTCACATCTTTCTGCTAGCTAAATATAGCCCACATTACGACCCCTTACACCTAGCAACTATGTTCCAAAATTCATACTGGTGCTACCAGATCAGGCTGTCTGAAGATACCGGCTTCCTGACTAAAAATGTACCAAACATTGATTTTTTTTTTATCGTTTTTGTTTTTTTTCCTTTCCCTTTGCAAAACTCGATCATGTTCTACAAAAACAAAAACATGTTTCCTCTACAAAACAACCAAACCAAAAACTATGAATACATATTTGAAGATATAAAGAACTTGAAGCATACAGACTTTTACCAAAATGACCGGATTCGGCATTAAATAACCCGAGAAGGGTTGATATGCCGTAAAACAAAACATCCTCACCTGCTGTGGGAGGCACATAAGTAAAGGGCATTTTCGGCTCCTTTCATCCCAGCTGTGGACTTCTTGGCACATTCTGATTCTAGGGTCTAATTCTCAAAAGGTCTAACCATTTTGTTACATTTAAAAAAAAAAAAATAAAAACTAAAAAAAAATTTTTTTTAACTTTTATAAAACTAAAGTATTTTTTTTTTTTTTTTTTTTTGTACTAACGAGTCACCACTTATCCTCGGGTGGTATTTTGGCCTTGATAAGTGTTATTGGGTTTATCAGGAGGACGTGGAAACGATAACAATGTGAGGATTGTTGAAACTGGGCAGACTTTGATTATTAAAGAAGACGGCTCAACAAGAATTTACCATAAGACTTAAAAACAACCAAGTTGTAGTTGGCTGGGAAGCAGACCCGTGGTTGTGTTTCACAGACAGGTAGTCTTAGAAAAAAAAACTTTCCTCATAGAAGTTCCATTTAGTTTTAGGTACACAGGAAGAAATGAAAATTATTTACAGGTGTTGGCAATTTGGTTGGGTACTAAAATAACCATGACTGGATCTGTCGGTATTCCTCGTTAAAGCGTTTCAGGCGATCGGCAATAGATTAATTTTAATGCCTTGGAGGGTGTATGGTTCGGTTCTTTCATCCTCCCAGGCATTACCTTTTCTTTCTGGGGGGGGGGGGCTATTGCCAGTCGCTTTTTTCTTGATTCAAGCAATCTAACCCAAGCTCTTGTGCCATGTCTTGTGAAGCGAGTAAATAGGGTCTTTGTCGATGACAACTAACACGCCAAATTAACTTTGCTGAACAGGCGTTGCGATGGATTTTACTGCGCAAACAAAGTTTATTTTAAGGACAATGTTTCCTTGAAGTTGTCATGGTTACTCAAACCAAACGTTCAAAATCCAGGCCAATCTGATGATTCCTTTGTGCCTTTTTTTCTTCTCTTTCTTGCCGAGAATGAATTTGGGATATTTTACGTAAAATCTTCTGTTAATTGCTGAGATTTCCAGATTCACACATTTCCAGACAATGGAGCCAGACTCAGTTATTCATAGTGAAAGATTTGTGGAAACAACATGCAAGATTTAGGTCATGGGAAGGAAAAATATAGTACACGTGTGAAGATAATGGATTTATTACTGGAACCGAAAATAAGACAATTTGGCGAAAATGGAACACGAAACCTATGGAATTTACATACACCAATTTGACCAATACTAAATGGACTATTCGGAAAATTGAAAAAAAAACAAGTCTTATCAAGCAAAACGACTGTTTCACTTAATGTTTGCATATATATAAATAGTAACTCTGTGTGTGTCCGCCTGATCTTTGTGTCTTATGTTCACGCAAACCGCTGGACGGAATTATTTGAAAATTGGCATGTGGATTACTGACCATTCAGTGAAGGTCATAGGCTATATAAGAAATATATCACTTAAACGATGGGGGTCCTCCCCCCCCCCCCCCCCACACACACACACTGACAACTGTTTTCTCTTAGATTCAAATGAAATTTAAACCATAGGTAAATAACCAAAAATTATGTCTATTCTCAAAATTTCAACAAATTTTTATATTAAGATGGTCCCGGGGGGGTGGGGGGGCACAATCCCTCCACTAAAAACTGTTTTTCCTTTTGATTCAAATGAAATATATATATAACACATGCATTAATTTATCATTAATGTGATACATAGCTGCTACTGATTTCGTGAACATTGGCGCGGCTTCCTCCTATCTGCTGCAGCAAATCAATGCATGTATATTAAATGTATATATTATTTAGAACTCGACATCTCTTAGTTATTCTTGATTTTGACTGCTGTGTGATCATGTTTTATTCACTTTATTTTTTTGTTTGGCCGACATCCTCTTATTGTGGGTGGGTGTAATAGATCTATATGAACTATTTCATCTATTATACATACATATATATGTGTATGTGTATGTGTGTGTGTGTGTCCCACCTAAAAGTAGACACACCCATAAAGTTGATATATTCTATTTCAGTATTGTATCTGGCATAATATAGACATATTATTTGTAATAATTCTTTTGGGGGGTCACCAAGAACAAGTAGTCAGGGTTTAGGCCACATTTAGAGCGATTTTTATTTTTTTGTTTTTATTTTTATTTTTTTAATTAAAAAAATTTTTTTAATTTTATTTAAAAAAATTTATTTTTCCCCAATCGTAAGAAAGGGGGAAAAGTTTTAAAACACACTTTATAACTCTTCTATTCTGTTGTCGATGCTCCTGGGCAACGCCGGGTAGGCATACTAGTGCATTCATCTTAAAGAAACGTATTGTATGGCAGCATTTGAATCTGTTTCCACAAAGTCTTAGAAATGTGAGTTCCTGCTCTTTTCAAACAGGATGAAGAGATCATCTTCTCCGTTAAAAGCTTCATTCTTTTAACGGATAAACCGTTTCTGCTTTTCTCCTCTACTTCGTGAACCGATAGAGAAAAGAAAAAATGTTAATTTATATTCAAGTCAGTCGACCAAATAACTTTTTCTACGGCATTATCAGTACATTCAAATATCTACATACACAAATTACTACCTCTCCTCTGCCTAGGTGGCGCAAGCGTATCAGTGGACAGCTGAGGACCTGGCCAACAACCATCAAGGACGACTTAGCCGAGCTTTCAGGTCCACCGGTGGTTGGTCTTTGGCAGTAGAATAGCGATTAGCTATCCATCTGGTACGATCTTGGTCGGGACCGCCGTGCATGGGCTGTTATGATTTGGAATGTACTGTATGCAGGCCTTGGAAGACGACGCCAGCTCGACCCGACCTGGGTGAACACCATTGCAACAACAACATAGACAGGTAGAATACTAATTTTGGGTAACTGATGTTTGAATCGTGGAAACTGAAGAATATTATGAGAGGATTAAAAATGATGAAAGGAATGAACAAAATTTGAGGATGGTTTATAACGAGTTTGTTGATATTGGATTAGAAGAGGACCATGTTGTAGCTCAAAGGGAAGTTAAAATTTTTTTTTTTTTTTTTAAATTTATTTTGTTATCTAGTTCACCCAAAACAAGGCAAGTTACCACTGTAGATGTAAATTAGAGTGAAAGTTAAAGGGGTCATCCTAAATTGAGATCTGTGCAGCGAGATGCTTGTTCACATTAGTTTTAAGTTTCTGCATGTCGGTAGAGTCGGGGAAACAGGGAGCATGGAGGGAGTTCCAAAAGTCGGCAGTTCGAGGGAAGAAGTTAATGGAGTAGAAGGCTCTCCGGCATTCAGGGACTTCCACAGTGAATGGATGAGATGCAGCTGATTGTCGGGTTGGTTGAGTGTATTTACGTCGAGGGAGGGGGGGGGGGCTGAGCAGCAAGTTGATGGGAGCACATTCCATTGAAGTACTTTCAAAATAAGCACAAGGATGCAACATTGCGGCCATGGGACGGGTTGGAGCTTGGTGGATAATGAGGGACCTATTAGATTAGACTCATTTTTTGGACCTTGTTTAAGAGGGAGAGACTAGTGGATGGTGCACCAGCCCAGATGTGACAACAATACTCCATACATGGGCGGATGGTGGCTTTGTAGAGATACAGGATACTGTCAGGTGTGAGAAATTTTCTAGCACGGTAGAGGGAGGTTGATATTAGATTAGAAGAGGACCATGTTGTAGCCTTATGGGAACATGGGGGGGGGGAAAACTTCATCTGAATCTTGTTTAATTATTTTGTGCTTTCTTGTAGCTTGTTTACTCGTCAAAGAAAACTGAAATTTTCCAAAATGTCTGAAAAATCCTGTCAATCATGTCTGATGATGCTCGCTTCAGAGAGTCCGAACTGGAGCAGAGCACAGTATAGAAGGGGGTCGATGTCATTGTAGCTTGTATTAGATACGTCATCATAGCACAGGTAGATTATGAGTCGAGAACCAAATGGAACGTATTTTAATCTGAACATAAATCAAAAGAGGAAACTTGATAGTCCCACTTCTGCCAAATTAGTTTAGTGGGCGGCCAACAGATGGCTCTGTGTATAGAGCGCCATCAATTTGTTTGTTTACACTTCCACTGTTGGTGGTAGTCTCCCTTTTATTTTAGGATTAATATCTTATTTTGCTTCAATTTAACCGCAGTTATGGCTCCGTGGGCAAATTCAAGTGGCAGCCATGTTAAGGTTAATCATAAACACTTTTTTTTTCTTTTCTTTTTTTTTTTTTTTTTTTTTTTTTTTTTTTTTTTTTTTTTTTAATCAAAGAAAAAAAGCTGAACTGCTGAAAAGTTTCTAGCAATCCCTGGTAGGGGGAATCATTAAGGTGAAATCGGATGGTCTGGCAAAACACTTAATCTGGCCAGACTCTGGAACCTTGGGTGTCAGAAAATTGGTGTTGCACGTGTAATAAATTCTATGAACAAAAATGTTATTTAAATAATTTTGTATTAATATTTAAAAATTTTTTTTTGTGTGGGTGGGGGTTGTGATTGGCATAATCGTTATCGCTGCAGACTATAGATCCTCCGATACCGAGTTAACCTGGAAAGCATATGCAAAAACATAAACCATTGCTGATCTAGTTTGTCTAGAAGGAATGGAGGGAGGGTGCAGAAAAGAGCTAAACCACGAAGATGTGGTGACAATGTATGTTCCTGGACCATCAGATCAATCTGTCAGCTAAACTTGGCGACAGTTACTACAGAATACGATCTATCATATGTCGAAAAAACGTTTGATGGCAACAGCTAATAGTTATGTATGTACATGGACACTTTATAGAGAAGGTGGATTTATTTATCTATCGATTTTAAGGACGACTTTTTAGATAATTCTCGATTTAAATGGTGTCCAAGACTAATCAGGCTGTCTGAAAATATTAGCGTCCTGACCAAAAAATGCACCAAACATTGATGTTATTGTTTTTTTTCCTTTTCCCTTTGCAAAACTCAATCAAAAAACATTTTTCCTCTACAAAACAACCAAACAAAACACCATGAATAAATATTTGAAGATATAAAGAACTTGAAGCATAAATCTTTTACCGAAATTACTGGACTCGGCATTAAAAAACCCGAAAAGGGTTGATATGCCGTACAACCAAGACTAATAAAATAATGATAAATCAAACTATTCCAGGACTTTAGTCTGTCTCTACAGATACTTTAACTGTTTGTGAAAGCCAACGATCGGCAACCTCGGCTCGGCAATATGATCATCATATTCGGTTTAACGTCCATTTTACTTTCTGGCATGTGTTGGACAGCTTTTAAAAATCGACTTCCAAACCAAACCATCTCTGGTCAGTTCTTTGTTTCTCTCCCTTTCTCTCAAATTCATCCTTATCATTTTCTTCCATGTTTTCCTTACCCTCTCCCTACCCCAGCTGTCCTACATCTACGAACCTAAGCACTCTCGTCCATTTGTTTTCAATGTGACCAAACCAACAAAGTCTCCTGTTCTGGACTCATTACTCTGTACTGTCCAGATTTAATCTTCTGAGGTCATCAGATCTAAGCCTCTCTTTAAGATTCACGCTACGCATCTATCATCATTCTTGTATCCTTTATTTCCGTGCAACCTTCACTGACCAGTTTTCATTCCCATACATCATCACACAGTGTACACTTGCTTGATAGACGCTTCCCTTGGTCAACAGCGGTAATGCTCTGCTGGTTAGTAATGGCAGAAATTCCCTGAACTACTAATCTTGCAATCACACTAATACCAGCTCCTTCCTGTGCTCCAAATGTCAACACATGTCACGGAACGAATCCATAAATCTTTATGGTTTATTTGTGTAATAACCCGACTCAAAAATAATTGCCTTTCTTGTATTGTCAGACAAAATAAATTTCCCTGTATGAAGGAGGGTACAGACAATAGCGAGGCCAATCCTTTTGTAAGTTGACAGTAACGTTTTGGCAGGAAATACAATCCACAAACCTCATTTCTTTTGAAGGTTTTAAATAAAAATTAAAAAAAAAATGTTTCATTGGTGTGGAAAGAAAAGATACTACACTTTGATCTTAGCTAACCACTACATATGATGTATTTAGATGAAAGATGTTTGCTGATATTTACTGGGCTCATCTCCAAGCTCTGATCTGGCTGGCATAAACAAAGTGGTTGTTGGCCTCCTTGTCTCAGTTGAACAATAAGATTTTATTTGATCTTAATTTAGATGGTGCAGTCTGAAAATTGAACTCTTGATAAAGGATACTTAGCATGCACTTTCCTCCCCACGAGGGTATTAGACAGAGCTAAGAAGGAAAAGATGAGTAAATACCAAGGGCTTATCTACCACATGAAGAGCTGGAATCTTAGGAAGATCTTCATCATTCCGGTAATCGTAGGAGCAACTGGGCCCATGAAAAATAATTTCAAATTTACGTGGCGAATGTACCCAGTGAACCAAGTGCAAGAGATACAAACAATTGCGCTTAAAGGGATGGTTAGAATCTTAAAAAGATCTCTGATGGAGTCTGTGAAATAGTTGGTGAATGTCTGGCAGCAAAAAACAAAAAGATAAGAAAATTGAAAAAAAAGAAAGTATAATTAGACAAAAGGTTGGTTTTTAATGTGGGGGGGGGGGTTCAGGTTTAAAAAAAAAAAGAAAAAAAAAGAAGCACTCTGGATTAGGACAAAAATAAAAATTGGCTCAATTTAGAAAAATTTCTCCTGACCAAGGACGGAGCAGATACAACACTTTGATCTTCATCCCAAAGTCTAGGTTGATATTTCTTTATGTATATTGGGTTTATTCATTAAACAAAAAAAAAAAAAATAATTCTTTGAATTTGAAATTCTTTTAATCCGGATTTTTATTAAAGAATATTTTAAGCACATTTGCATGAATAGTATTTACTTTATACTTCCCAGTGGAATTAAGACATACTTATTGTTGCTCCCATTCTAACGGTCATTGTGCCTAACTCCTGAGTTTGAACTAATTGGATAAATGCAAGGATGTAACTCTAGACAAGAGGTTTATCATTTGCATTCTCTGCTAGTAAATCTGACTTTTAAGAATTAGAACACTTCCTCTTTCTAGATTAACGGTTGCTTTTCAACACAACTGTAAAACGCTTTCCTCTTGGAATTCATCATAATATGAAACACACATGTAATTATAAATATTTGTTTATCTACATACGTATACGTTTCATCCTTCCGGAATCATCGGTGTAGAGAAAATTATTCAATCTGATCGCAGGATTCGAAACCCCCAGAACACGAGTCAAGGTTTTAACTCAAATTGCGACACCTTAGCCCATGCGGCCACTGTGAACAACCAAATATATATATATATATATATATATATATATATAATAATAATAAATATTTGTTGTTTATTATCTATGTACGTATACGTTTCGTCCTTAATAATCAGGACTCATCAGCATAGAGATATGACTATTCACTACCTGTCATGCGATTTGAAACCCCGGATTACGAGTATTTTGCAACTCAAATCCGATGCCTTAACCACTTAGCCAACTGTGATAATTTTAACACTTTATCGGCGGCTTAACGTCTGAGAGCGTTCTACTTTTTTAATGAAAGGAACGATGCATTTTAAAGCTAGTGACGTCATGCTGTGTTAATACTACTTACAGTGCTCTACTTTTTCGAGGAGCGACAAATAATAATAAATATTGTTTATTTATGTACGTATACGTTTCGTCCTTAATCGGGACTCATCAGCATAGATATGACTATTCACTACCGGTCATGTGATTCAAAACCTCGGATTACGCACACACACACTTTCAAATGGTTTACACAAATCCATTTGTTTCAGTATTCACTGTACCTCATCAGGACCAAAAATTCAATGAAAATAAATAAATTGGACGATTTATTTATTTTAACTTTTGGTCTCGATGAGATACAGTGAATGCTGAAACAAATGTATTTGTGTAAACCATTTGAAAAATTTGATATAATGTATATTGATAAAGCTCTACCTTGTATTGAGCACTTTTGAAAAAGCAATGCATTTGAACTTGTTTAATGACTAATATATATATAATGTTTCATATTTAATAGTCTCCATTGTTATTTGGATTATTCAGACTACATTCTCATCTTGGTTATTTTCACGTTTTGGCCGATGTAGCCTCTGACCTTTGGTTTCATCTTTTCTAAATCGGAGAATCTATACGGAATTTCAAACCGAACCCTGTATTCAATACATGCGGATAGATTATTTTCGTTCCATCACGGGTAGAAAGGTTAAGTAATTTTTATATTGTTCTTAGTGAACTGCAGTGAAGATTGAACCTTTGCTTAGAACTGATTGGAACTTAACACAATTATCCATGGCTCGATAGGTCTGTGGTGCAGTTCTAAATTCTGCATAGATTCCCAAGTTCGAAAAGATGAACCTGAAGGTCAGAGGTTACATTGGCCGAAGGTCAGAGGTTACATTGGCCGAAATGTGGAAATAACCAAGAATAGTTGTCCAAATTTGTAGAAGGAAATGTCATGCCTTCCTTTTAATAATTTATCAGTTTGGAGCATATATATATATACACGCATATAAACATTGAATAAAAATTTAAAGATAGATTATTAAAGATACATCATTTATCGTGATAATAGAAAGCTCAATATATTGGATAGAGCAATAAATTCAGAAAATGAATGATGAAAATAAGTTGTGTAATATTTATTAAATCATCAGAAGTCCAAAAACAGACATCTCATTGTCCATGAATTTTCAAAGAAAAATTCTGTTTTGTTTTTAATGAATGTTATCTTTTTGTGATTTCATAAAGGATCTTTTCCTGATGTCTTTAACCTGTTTTGGGGGATGACATCATCCACTCTGCACCGACACAAACAAACATATAGGCAAGATCCACTAAGTTTTAGTCTACAGATTATAATCACTTAGTCTTCCAAACTATTGAATAGAATTGCACCAAACTTTGCATAAAATTAAGAATACTTATGATGTTTAAAGCCCCAACAACCCCCTGGAGGATTTAGACTAGTACTTTAGAATTTACGAATAAAAGGTTTGATAATTATGAGAAATGGAAATCTGTTTGTACACCCTTAATGTAAATACCTCTGACAAACCCGACTAAAAGCAAAAGTCCAGCTTTTCACTGTAGAGGTACCCAGATGCCGAAAAACTTTCTACTCTAATAGCTTTTATTTCTCTGACCGCTTGCCTTTGGGATGCCCTCCCTGCTCCCTGTTTCCCCAACCATACCAACATAGACATTTTAATACAATGTGAACAAATCTTGTGGCACAAATCCTACTTAAGATTCCCCCATAAAATCTGGCCCCTAATCACGGTAGTCCCTTACATCTCCGTGGCAGTATGCCTTGTTTGGGGTGAATTAAGGTAAAAAAAAAATGAGCTTCCTGAGGTGCTAATCCTAGTGTGCTGGCTAACCACACTTGACCTTGTGTCTAACCTCCTGTTAGGGAGGTAAATAACTTGACTTTATGGCTAGGAGCAAAATGTAATATCTGTTTTAATACTACACTTCATCTTTTCTGATCTCGGTCATTGAAAGAAATTCTTCTAGACTGACTTTTAAAGATTTTTGTCCCGATCCAGAGTTCCCCTTTTTTGGGGGGTGGATTTCCCCAAAAATTAAAAACTCTACCCTCGTTGGAATATAAGTAAAGAGGTACTTTAAATGGCTGCCTGTGAAACAAAGTCCCCCAACTTAGTTGTATTCAATTTGTTTCATTAATATGAAACTCAAACCGTTTTTCTTTTCTTTGTACCCTTCTCTCTTTCATGCTCCCCCCCTCTCTTGCTGCACTTGCATAGATTGTTCACTTTCATTTTTTTTTTTTTTTTTTTTTTTTTTTTAAGTCTCTCACTAAAATGCACTTTCAGTTGGCAAAGATTGACACCCAAAATGTCGCTGTTAACGCTGCTCATCTTTTTGTGACCTTTTCTTACAAAAGTGACTGTTGCTGATTGATTCTGAACTGGCTGGCAAATGTCAGTCACCCCCCTCTTCCTCCGCCGTTCCCGGCCTATTTTAAAACTGGCCTCTTTAAGTTCCTCTATTCTCAATTTACCTTGTTAAAAAAAAAAAAGAAAAAAAAAGAGCTCTCCTCTTCATGAATAGTTAACATCTTATTTGATACAAAGAGGCCCGTAACCCACAACCACATAAAGATATCAGCTAACATTATTTCAACGCTTATCCCCCCCCCCCCCCCCTACCTTGTTTTTCTTAACTCGGGCTCGTGAACAAAGAAAAAGACAGGAACTACAACTTTATTATATACTAGATCACCCGGGAGTTTTAATTTTTTAAATTAAAAAAAAAAAAAAAAAAAAATTCTTTTTTCTTTTTTTAGCTAATGAGTTACTGCTTATCAAGGCATAAAGCCACTCGGGGATAAGGGTTAACGGGATAGATTGATTTTCAGTGATGAATATTATGAGAAGGTTGAAAATGATGAATGGAATAAACCAAGTTTGATTACTTATGGGGACGGTTTATAACCAACTATTTGTTGAGATTGGATTTGAAGATGGCACCATGTTGTAGTTCGCAGGGAAGCAGTCCCGTGGTAATGTGTTCCACAAATGTAAAGTTCTTGGAAAGAAACTGTTTAAATAGCACTTTTTTTATTTACGAACTTGATCGAAAGATACCGTAATGCACTCTGAAAATTCTATGCGAAAAACAAAAGCCATTGAATTAAAAATTTGCTAAACGTTAAAGTCATCGACTTCTCATATTGCGAACGCTTATATTTTCTAAAGGATGTGACACTGATAATGATTGGACATTTTTTGGTTAATACTATGCACTCAAAAGGAAGAAAATATATGGTTCATCGTTTAACTAAGCCGAAAACCTTTTCACTTAAAGTAATTTAGGTGATTGAAATAGGAATTAACCTTTTAAGGTTTTCGTGTTAAAAAGTAAACCTGAGAAACATTCTCATGTATAAAAAGATTGAATGTTTTGTAAAGTAATTTCCACCCAATAATTGCATCGAGATATGTTAACACTACTTGCCTGGTTATAACAATATGATTTCACCATCTGCGGCTCATTTGGTAAACATGTAATGCGGTTTTTTTTTTTTTACTCTGCAATATTTTTTTTTTACTCTGCAATATTTTTTTTTTACTCTGCAATATTTTTTTTTTACTCTGCAATATTTTTTTTTTACTCTGCAATATTTGTCTGTTAAAAAGAACAAATGAAATAAAGGTGTATCAATGAAATGTACATTGAAAAGTAAACGTAAGTGTTATAAACCAGGTGAATCTTCCGCGACTTTTCGTCAAAGGATGTATAAAGTTTACTTTTAGTCGATGAAAAGATTTAAAAAAAAAAATTTTTTTTTTTTTTTAGGTGGTTTCTGTCGGCAAACTATAAATATTATATTTCTCTTGTCTTAAAAAAATATTGACATCATGACAGCAGTAAGAAAATGTAAAAGTGATTAAATGATGCGAAAGAATAATTAAATTAGTCATTTCATGTTTGTAAGAGTCCAAGATGGCGACGTTGATCAGTTCCTTGTGGACTTAAAAGTAATCTACCCATTGTGTCATGTAATGAAAAATATTTTACTTAGTCTTAAGATAAACTATTTTAAGAAATGGTCTGAAAGCAGAAATAGATCAGGGGTGGGGGGGGGGATGCTGAAACTTAAATTTTTATTTAGAGCTTAAGCTCCCGTTTCTGGTTAGGTGGGTAAGGAAAAGTATGTCCACTCTATAACAGTTGTCTTAACCGGAAGAAGTATTTTCAAAAAAAAAATGAAGCAAGATAAATTGTCTGACAATAACATAGTGAAAGGAAACAAAAAAAAAAGGAAAAATAAGCTAATTTGAATCAAATATCAATGTCAGACAGATTGCTATTTGAGTCTGACTTTGAAAATCCGACAAGATAACTTTATATCTTAAACATCCTTTCTAAAAATGAAACTGGTAATATTTTTAAGTCTGTTCTGAGAATTTGGCCATTCATTGATATGGTAATTAATTTTCAAAAATTGAAATAACTAAATTTTTAGAGGGTCACGAGCAAGTCCAGAAATTTATAGGGTGTTGACATTTAATGCAAATTAGCTGTATTACTAAGTTTTTTTTTTTGTTTTTTTTTCTTCAACCAATTTTTCTTCTAAGAATATTTATTTTCTATAATGTTGAACTTTCTTTTTTCTTCAATCCGTTTTATCTATAAATGTATGAAGTTTTAGACATGTTTATCTTAATGGCAATAATTGATAAGGATAAGGTTCTTTAAACTTTTTTCTCTTTCTCTTCCTAATATATTTGATGTTTATAAACTTGATACTTTGAGAATATTTTGTTTTTAGGTTGCTGATATCATGAAGTTCTCGGTTGCTTCAGAATTTTTGAGACGAGCATTAATAATTTGTATTGTTTGGACTACTGTTCTGATAAGTGCTAACAGTTGAATAATACTAAACAAGTAGTGACAATGGGGGTACAGGTCTAGAATATAAAATATAGATAAATGACAATGAGATAATTATCCATATTTGTATTAGATAATAAAAAAACTTTTTAAAAACTCTGAGGGATTAACGAAACCAACAGAAGGAATGAAGAAAAAAATGATGCAAAAGGAACAAGTGAAAAAGACTAGGTTAAGACATTGAGAATGTACATATGTTATTGTTGATTTAGCATTCAGAAATCTACAAGATTGTCATTATGGTCTTAACTCCGAAAAGTCTGTTAGGTGCATACTCCAGAGCCTCGTCATATGCTTGAGAACAAAAATTCCACCACCCGTCATTTTTTTTTTTTTTTTTTTTTTATTGAAATCGCTCCAGACAAGGCACGAAGCCACTTGATGTAAGAAAAAAATACTACTTCAAGGTCAAAAACTAACCAACGATAACTGTTAGGTAGATAGATTCCGACCCAGAAAACAGCAATTCTTCCCCTTTGTCAGAAACATCGCTCATTAAACGTGAGGACTAAAGGACAAAATAAGGGAAGCGAGAGTTATGAGGCTGCCAAAATCTTGGTACTAGGGTTCGATTGTACTGTTATCGTGTGGTTTAGCAGATTATACTGAAGTATTTGCTAAAGGCATACTCATGGCTGTATTTATAAAAGCTGAATGAAGTCATGCAAGGGAAATTTGTAGTAAGCGCATAGAGATAGTGGCTGTGGTTTAAAATCACTTTTGAATGGGTGTAAACGGATTCCCTGAAATTCCTCATTAAAATGTCATTTTTGATTTAAAAAAAAAAAAAAAAAAAAAAAAAAAAAAAAAAATTGAAATTGAAGAGTGTTTCCTGGAGTCTACAAACTGATCCATATTTAGCGATTGAACGCACTATTGTCAGGTGAATCTTGTCTTGAACTGTTTTTATTTTATCAAATGTGTTTTTCAATTATGATTTGGAAAGGTAACTTACTATTTAAAAAAAAAAAAAAAAAAAAAAAGAAAAATTTCTTTGAAATATTTTAAACTGAAGAATGATCGATGTGAATTTAGCAAACACACTATTTTCTGGTGAATTTCTCACTTTGTGTCATTAAATTTGTTACCCGGTGTATAGGATAATAATAATAGGACTTAGTGAGAGTAATTTTTTTCCTTCCCTCTAAAGAAGTTAAAGAAAAAAGGTAACTGTCAGGATTAAACTGTTAGAATACTAAAATCGATCGAAAATAAAAATTTTATTTTCTAATAACAGATGTTTGCCTTATTTCTCTTTGCCTTTTCTTACCAGAGCTATCGATCACAAATATAGGGGAGGGAGCACTGACTTTACTTTATATATTAAATAAACAAAATCCGGTTAAATCATAAAAACTGTTAAAAGAATTTCCAAATATATTCAATTAGAACTTAATGATTCTCCAGCAACATATGGCATTTAGATAGAAATGTTAAGTGGCGTTCTTAAATAAAATAATTTCTCAATTGTGACTTTGTTCCAAATTAATTAACCACATTTAGATTTTATCAAAGTGAATCCAAGTTGGCTGGTACAGAAGTTTGATGAAACAAATAAAAATTTTTTTTTTTTTTTTAAATTGAAGTAAATATTAGAAATGAAATGAATTTTAGTTCTAATTAATGTCTCCTATCCAGTTTTGTATAGGAACTAAAAATGACTGCGGTTATAACTCTTGTGTCAGCACTTAAAATTAAAAATAAAAATAAATCTAGCCTTGTTTTCACAAGCATAGCAAAAATGCTTAACTAGGTGAGTGGCCCGTCTCCAGGATTAAAATCAAAGTGTGACTGAACCTTCCTTTGATCAACTGTGGGTGGGGGGGATGCTCAGGTTAGTGTCTGAGCGTGTGGCAAAACCACCGGAAGAGATCTCTCTTTATGAAGAAGGAAAACTAGGATATAAAGCCTGTGATGACTGTTGCTTCCAATGATGTAGACTTACTCTTTTTTAGTCGGGGGGGGGGGGGAGGGGGTGACAATCGCTTTGAGTAGGATTGGTTCTGTGCAAAGCCTTTTTTCACTTTAGAAAACCTTCATGCGCAGGCATTACTTCAACACATCAAGATCTTGCTGTTTCACAAAAGCAACTGCAATGTTTGAATATGAGTTTGCAGTCATATGTATATATATATATATATATATATATATATATATATACACACATATCTCGATATGAGGTAATAACTTCAGTTTTTGTTTCAAGCCATCTTTATATTACATAAAAATGGCTTTAAATGAAAAAAAAAAACACGAAAAAACCTAAGTTATTAACTCATTATTATACTTTGAGCTCCTCAAACCATTTTCTGTGTGACCATAAATATATATATATATATATATATATTTTATTTACAAAACAAAGGTAAAAACAAGACAACTTCCTATTCCAGTACTGCAGGCTTGTGGGGCTCTTTCTGCTGACTGTTTCCCTCCTTCTTATAACCTTGGTCTTTTCAAGACTAAAGCCAATAGGCATCTCCTGCTTTTGCAATAATCATCTTTTGTTCTTGTTAGCTCCTTACATCAAGTGGTTTCATGACTTGTCAGGAGCGATTTCCATAGAAAAAACAGAAACTCATAACTACAGTGGAAACGATCGCTATAGTTCTGCAGATACTTCATACTATTATGCGTAACTAATCAAATAACCACACATCAAAAAAAATAACAGCCACATTTAAAAACACTTAACCGAGGTTTAAATATATTGATTAAAATACATAATTACTCTAACTTAATAGAATACAATATCTCAAATAACATCGTCATTGTTTTTAGTTACAAAAAGAAATGGTAAACACGGGACGACTCATACACGACTCTACGTAAATAATTAAATAACCACACTTTTATGAAAAAATAACAGCCTCTAAACATATTTAAACAAAACTTAGTCCCCCCCCTAACAACAAAAAGTGTCCGTTTAATTTCTGGTGTTTATGGATGATAGATCCACTAGTATAGATTTTGACGCATGTGAATGAATACAGTCACAATGACCTGACCTGCCCGGGTATGAAAAAAAAAAAAAACCCTAACATTCTCTGAATGTATTTCAGATTTGACGAAATGGGGTCAGGATCACAGGGGATGACTCAGAGCGATGAAGAGTGGCCCACGGATATGACGTCACGTGAGAACAGAAGAAATGATTAAATTTTAAATCCGTCTGCTGTGGAAACTGGAGGCAAGCGAACACTTAATAAGATGCCTTAAAACTAAAAAAAAAAACTGAGAATCTCATGGGATGATGAGCATCTGAGAATGGGAATGGGGCGATCAAAGGTTTCTATGACTGGCTACAAAACTGACCCAACCATCTGTGAATGTGGAGAAGAGGACAATACTATGAAACACTGCCTAGTCTGCTCAACCAATACAGCTTGAAAGATCTTGCAGATTACAACAAAAATGCAAAGGACTGCGTAAAAAAGTGGGGAAACTATCGGATGACACTTCAAAGACCTGTAAAGAAGAATATATAATTTTATGATAATTTATACCAAAAGCAAGCCATCGGATTTACAATTGTTTAAAAAAAATTCAGATAGTTTACTATAAACAAACGAATTCGTATTAAAATCCCGGAACAAAATATAAACAGGAAATTGAAAAATTATAAATTGTTTTGTGTATAAATTATTATAAAATGATATAAATATATTTCAATAATTATTATTATAAGCTCTATTTTAATGCTAAATATTGAGCTTCTTTTGCAGTTAGAATTTGATCCCTTCGTGAATCAATCTGATCTCTATGAATTTAATTTATATGGTCATAATCTTTATTTATATATATATATATATATATATATATATATATATATATATATATATAATCATCATCATCAACCGGTTTATTTGTTGAATCAGGTCACAATTAATCCTCTGATGAGGATGGGGCCTGATTGTCAAGTCTCGATCTAAGTCTTCCCCTCCATTCTTGTCTTTGGTGAGGCTTGACGGAATCCATACCCAAGGCTCTCCTATCACGTTTGATCACGTCCTCCCAAGACAACTTGGGTCTGCCGGAGATGGTCTTCTCTGCTGGTACGAGCTTTAGCAATCCAGTCATTGCTGCGCTCAACGTGCCCCAACCAACAGTCTGCTCTTCTACATGACGTCCAAGTTTTGGTCAAGATCAAAGTGTAGTATCTGTTCCGATGGATACTGCACCCCATAGACTGGTATGTCTTGGCCTTCAGGGCTTGATTTACGCCGATCTATGGGTCTGTCCTGTGCAGTTCTAGGAGGTCCACCCTCCCAAGCTTCGCCTCCCCTCTTTGGGGAGGAGTAAGTTTATTGCTTACTGTCTGAGGCGCCCCTACCGGGGAATGCCGACGGGGCTGCCCAGGCAATTTTTAAACCCCACTTTCCCGACCTTGGGTCACATCTTACTTGTGGGAGTAAGATAAAAACTGGCCTTGTGCCTAACTCCTGGAGAGGAGTAAATCAATACATGACGTCCAAGTTGACCTGTGCAAGCAGAGACCCAAAAGGCATGCTCTGTTCAGGCCTCACCATACAGATCCATCTGACCATTGCCTGGAAATATTCTGTGATGAAAAACTCTTAAGATGACTGATTTGACTTATTTGTTCAAATCAGCCATTTTGAGAGTTTTGAAGACGAAACGTTGATGAATATATACATAATTTTCGTTTTTTCCTATAATTTTCCATTATATATATGTATATTTATATATATGTGTATGTATATTTATATATATGTGTATGTATATTTATATATATGTATGTGTTCGGTTCGAATCCAGTTTGTTCCGCAGAAACTTTCATCAAAACCCACACCTGACCTTGTGTCTAACCTCCTGGAGAGGAGATAAACATAATACTTCAATATTTTTTTTGTAACTCCACATTTAAAATTTCTCTTTTAAAATACACAATTTTTTCATTGAATGTTTTATCCGACATTTAATATAGTTATTACTTTAATTTTATTGATTTAAATCAATAAAATTAAAGTAATAATTTTTATAAACTCTCATTCTAATTTTTTTCCTTTGCTCCTTTTTAAAAGATAAAAAAATAAAAATATTTACACTAAAAAATGTCCTAATACTTTTCAGTTATTTGCAGTAAATCTTTTTTTCTTTTCGGTTTGTTTTACACTTTTTCATTCTCTCTTAACTGCAAAGCTTTTTTATTTCCTTTATTTCTTTCCTCCCCACTAAAATATATTTAACGAAAAGGGCAATCTGGCGTTACTCGGATAACAAAAAAAAAAAAAAAAAGCATACATAACATTTAATTTTAAAGCGGTTATCTCCCTTCGATACCTCTCCTCGCCTTTTCTCTAACTAACCTCCCCCCCCCCCCCGCTCTCAGTGGCAACTGGTTCAATATAACATGATAGAAAGAAAAGCTGACTGATTTAAAAAAAAAAAAATTTCAGTGTTGTATTTGAAACGGCTACCTATAAAAAGGCGGGGGGGGGGGGAAGAGAAAAAAAAGTAATCTCCTTGCACGCGCACTCATACACTAATTTGCTCCCTGGTAACCCCCTAGGGAATAAATATTATAGTATTTACTTTAAGCATAATTAGATTGTGATCACACTGAATCAGATTATGTAAGGTTTGTAAGAGTATCTTATGTAGTTTCTGACTTTTAGCCAAACACTCAGAAATATATAGAAAATAACTGATATGTTGCCCTAACCCCCTCCACCTCACTTTGCCTAGTCAAATTGTGAATCCTCCTCATATACACTGATGAGGGTCTTCAGAGCAAATTACATTTTCATGCGAGTTTCCTACAATTGATGATAATCTCCTTTTTGAAACGATCCTTAAATCACTCTAAGCGGATTTAACTCGTACTCTGGCTCAAATCGGTTGCATCGAAAGCCATCTTATGTTCGTGTTCGTTGTTAATGGATATTAGAACCACCATGTCCTGTCTTGTCATCACTCGGCATTGTAGTGTATTGTCACACGCTAAGAATAGCAAACCACTTTTTGACCCCGTCTTCACTGTCATTTCAATGGGGAAGAAAAACACAACGCCATGGTAACTTGAATTGATTTTTTTTCTCCTTTCTCTTTCTCTTCAGATAATTAACCTGACATTTTTTTCGAAGCGAAGATTTCTCCTACGAGCTTAAGAAAACACGTGGTGAGTTTGTAAGCAAAACACGCCCCGATTGTTTTAGTCGGAGTTCCCTCCCTTGCACATAATTGAATGTTCTCTTATGTTATTTGTAGTAGTCACTAAAAGCCATCATCTTTGTGAATGCACGTAGATTAATCTGTCATTTTAGAGCCTCTAGGTTGTGTGTTAATTACTTAAATGATTTTAGCAAATCATTTTATATAATCAAACTAATGTTGTTCAATCAAATATTTGTTAGTTTCAATTTTAATGAAAAATCGTATATTATTCCGAAATTAATGATTAAAGTAAAAAAAAAAAAAAAATTAATCTTGCATTGATAAAGGCTTATATTTTCAATTTTAATAATACTGACCACCCAATGCTTTTAAATGAACGACCTAGCTTTCTAAACTTCGAGCATGCCAATGCTTTCTTCGTACTACAACCAGAATTGAAATTCAGAACCGCCAAAACAAAACTGCAGATAACACCCATTACAAGGACGTTATATCAAAAAACAAAAAAATAAGTTTGTTTATTTTAAAAAAATGGAATATTATTTCGAAATTAATAAGATTAAAGTAAAAATAAAAAATAGGTTAATCTTGCATTGATAAAGGCTTATATTTTCAATTTTAATTACCAACACACGTTAAATGAATAAAAAAAAAATAAGGCAATGCAATATTTGAAAGCGAGTTTGAGTCGTCATACAATAAAAAAAACACTAAATTTAATTCTAAAAATAAAGTTACTGAAAAATAATTTAATTAAATTTTCTTTTTTCTTAGAATTAAAATAAGTTTATTTATTTTTTATTGTATTATATGATGGCTACAACTCATGCTCAAATATTGTCATTTTTTTTATTCATTTATTAAATGTGTGAATGTCTTTAGGCTTGCCAATTGTCAAAGCCAGCCACGTTCGTCTATATCTACAACACAATCTCTTTTTGTCTTAGAGACCAAAGAGTTCCATTTTCTATCAGACTCAACCAAGATAGTCAAACCCCAAACAAGAGAGATCATACTTATCTCCAAAATGGTCCAAGAGAGATAACTCTTAATCCACATCAATAATTTGGACTCGTAGATGTTTGATAAACATATATACCCTTTTGCAAAGGGAAACTGCTTCATTGTCCTGGCGGACCCTCACGTGACGTTTGATGCCTCCAACTGCAGTACATTCGTTTCCACATACTCTGCACATAGAAACACCATTCAAACCAGAGTCAAAAACTTTGATGCAGTTGTAACTTTGTTGGTGATTTACCATACTGCAACAAACCCTTCCACATTCATGACAGATCAAATCAGTTTGAGATCGACCAGATTCTGACAGACTGATGCCAAACTTCATGTGTGCATCTCTTGCATTTCTCATAATGGATGCAATTCGATTTCAAATGATGTCTAATCATTCGGCACTTCCTCCACAAATAACGACTGCAAGATAACTTTGCCATTAACTTTGATATTTGCTTTTGTCAAAGTATTCTTTATACAGTCTTTATACCTCATTTTTAAGTTTTTGGTGGTTGGTTGGTTCGGAAGAAAGGTAGGGTGAAAAACGTAACTTTGTAGAGTTAGTTGCATCTCGCTGAAATAGAATATTGAACAAGAAAAAGGGTCACCATTTTCAGTATATAAGACCACATCTCAACAGCTAAATAGGGATCAACTTTTTTGTTCAAGGGAAAACAGGAACAGAACGAAAATTGTTTGGTAAGCTGGCGTTTGTCAAAAGAATGCTGTATCTTGGAGTTCAATTTTAGCATGTCAGTTTGTAGTGAAACGGCGAGCACAGGATGATATCCTAGGGGTTTTTACCCCGCCTAATAAACTGGTATTGTCCGGGCCTTTGGGTCTGGATTTACGCCGATCTATTGGGGGTTGTCTGGTCCTGTGCAGTTCTAGGAGGTGCACCCTCCCAGGCTTCGCCTCCCCTCTTTGGAGGAGTAAGTTTATTGCTTGCTGTCTGAGGCGCCTCTACCGGGGAATGCCGACGGGGCTGCCCAGGCCATTTTTAAATGGCCAGAGCGCTGGTTTTTCTAATCCCACTTTCCCGACCTTGTCACATCTTACCTTGTGGGAGGTAGATAAATAATAAGATAATATCCTATCAAAAAGCGATCAAAACTAGAACTAATCTTGAATCATATTTTTGGCGCCGAGATACATCGACACGTATTAATCTTGATTCTGCGCAGATGTATCATAACACTCATGCAGTCCAGGCTCAACTGCACAAAGCGAAACCACAACTCGATCTAATGCATGATACTGCGCATACACTGAAACAAAATAGGACCCTCATGTAACTTTTTTTCGTTATGGAAATTGTTCCAGACAAGGCATGAAGCCACTTGATGTAAGGAACGAACAAGAACAAAAGCTGATTATTGCAAAGACAGGAGATTCCTATTGGCCATAGTCTTGAAAAGATCAAGGCTATAGGTAGGAGGAAAACAGTCAGCAGGAAGTTTCACAAGCCTGCAGTTCTTGGAAAGAAGCTACTGGAATAGGAAGCTGTATTGAGACCACTAGACGAGTCAAATGAGTTTGAACGAAGGAAGCAGATACAGTTTGAAAAACACATGCCATAATAGTATTTACAAAAAAGACAGACTAGCAACATGTCTGTGAAAGAGTGGGGCCAATTTCTACACCCCATCAAGAACCTTCAAATGGGACGTTTCTGCACCTTATCAAGAACCCTCAAATGAGACAGAAATTCACCAGCTCAAATATGGCAACAGTACTCCATAGATGGTCTGATTGTGAATTTGTAGAGATAGAGGATAGCCTGAGGTGTGAGAAAGTGTTTGGAGCGATAGAGAACCGACTTTACGAGAAGCAAAAAGAGCAATGAATCTAATGTATGGACTCCAAGAAAGATTTGATGAGAAATACAGGTTTTTATATATTTATATATTTATATATATTTATATATTTATAATGAATATATTTATTATATATATGAAGTGTATGAATGAATATATGAAGTGTATGAATGAATATATGAAGTGTATGAATGAATATATGAAGTGTATGAATGAATATATGAAGTGTATGAATGAATATATGAAGTGTATGAATGAATATATGAAGTGTATGAATGAATATATGAAGTGTATGAATGAATATATGAAGTGTATGAATGAATATATGAAGTGTATGAATGAATATATGAAGTGTATGAATGAATATATGAAGTGTATGAATGAATATATGAAGTGTATGAATGAATATATGAAGTGTATGAATGAATATATGAAGTGTATGAATGAATATATATATATATATATAAAGTTGTTTAGGAATCTGTTCATTAGTCATTCTTACTCCATGTCCATTTCGAATGATACTTCAGTATCTCAGATTCAATGCTGCTGCAATGATTGCAGTTACGAACTTCAATGTCACTTATATACATTTTCCAATGTAATTCGTCAAAATTTCACCTGATGTTCACCCTCCATGCACTTTTGATGCGGTGTAGTGCACCTGAGCACATTGCATAATGATTGCAGTATTTCAATTAGTAACAGTATACTATCACTATCTATATATACAAAAATTATGTTATAAGATCTCTCCTTTTCTAAGACACAAAAATCAAATTGAATATTAAAAATAAATTAACGGCCACAAATTCATAATCTGTTGTCAAATTAGACCCTGTAACCAAGAAAAAAAAAACAAAAACTGGTACTTCTGCAGTTTACGGACCGTGCTGTATTTTTAGATAGGATTTTCAAGTTAAATTCAATTTTTATGGTATCTTGTGTCTATTAAATTGTTAGGCAAAAGTACAGAATAGTTAACAAAGCCCCATGTTAAGAATGGGCTTCTAAATGTTATTATTTCAGCATGGTTTGTAAACTACAGAAGTAGCCAAAACCTTTTTTAGCCTTAGCTCTTAGGTACTTCTTCATTTACCTAAGAATAAAAAATGAAATTTAATTTTGAGTTGTTTTTGTTCCTGGGAGATGACTTATGGGTAATTTCTCTTGCTCCCGTTGCTTAGCAATCCACAAGCAACTTTACTTATATCTACCGTGAATGTTTTTTTTGTTGTCTTGCTATGTCATCACCATAGTTACCAACACGGACAAAGGTCCGGTATTCTTGAACTGGACAATCTAAAACTGCTCCTGCTGACTCCTCTCTATTTCTCTCTTTCTCATATATATATATATATATATATATATATATATATAACTTTTTTGTAATATAGCAGGAAAAATCCCAGCATAGTGCTCGATTGAGAATTAAAGTTAAAAATTAAAATATTAAGTGCGTAATATTTATTTTGGTACAGAAAAATTAGTACAACATTCGTACCGTCGGTTTCAAGCACAGAAGGACTTAGCCATCCGGCTCTCTTCAGCTTCTGTTGTCATCTGTCAGAAACCGACAGTACAAATGTTGTACTCATTTTTCTGTACCAAAATATCTATATATATATCTATATATATCTATATAATATATATCTATATAATATATATCTATATAATATATATCTATATATAATGTCTCTTGAACTGTCTAAAATCGTTCACCTCTACCAGACAAACTCTGTTATAACCGATTCACTAATAGCCAAGATAGGATTTATCTTCTTTCCCTTAAATCCCAAAGAAACTTTTATTATGGTAAGTACGACCCTCTCTGACACAAAAGGTTGGTCTTTAGTAATTGAATAATGAATGGCTAGCCATCTGTAACGGACAGATCCAATCCCCCTGATGTAAGTGATAAAAAATCACCTGTTCTATGCATGATAGCCTGGAAGGTAATTTGCATAACGGCCAGGCAAACTGATAAAAGTTAGGAGTGTTCATGCGTTGGGCAGAACGAACGAGTCAATGATAGAAACGATAGTATCGGCAACGGTTTATGAAATAAATATATAGAGAAACAAATATATAAACAAACAAATTTAAAATAACAAATAACAGTAATTAGAGAGTAAGATAACAATTATCAAAAGTTCATAGTATGTTTGTGCTTCATATGGTAATCATTTTAAATAGCTAAGTGAAGTGACTTATGGATCACCCTGTATATCTATATATATTCATGCATTTGTAAATTTGCATAATTATACATTACATACAAACACACACATATTTATTTATTTATATATTATAATAGATAACATCTATTATTATTTTATTATTATTTTATTGAAAGAATTAGAAAAACGGTGTTTACTGAGTCTGTCCAGTTATAAGATTGTGCGTGATTTTTTTTTTGTGTTCCTTCCTTTCACTATTTCAAGCAATTTTTCACCAGGATCGTTCGAGATCGAGGTAGGAAGTTATCTACACGTAGAAATAAGTATTTTTTGGTTTCTGTTGATTTAATGGTAGTAGCACTTACACAGCTATCAGCAATTATTGTTATTCTTTAAAACTTCTGAGTAACAAGAAAAAAAAATGAAACAAAAATAGAACAAATTTTGTCTTGTATGTTATTTCGTCTGTCCGAGCAATACATCATCGGGTTCCTTGCTGGTTGGCTTATAAATCTGATCTTCATCAATTTTTCAGAAAAGATGTTCTTATATCAGAGAATAACAACACGGAACAATTCACGTGGGTATTTTTTTGGTATTAACCCTGCACAAAACTGTCAGATGAATACAAATTCCTACTGTCACTTCACATTTTAGATAATGAAATTAGAAAAAAAATGAGCATTCTGGACACTTTTATAAATATAAAAATTAAATGTATATTGAAAAGGAAAATATCAGTATATATAAAAAAATAAAAAATTAAAATATAAAAATTTCATGTAAAAAAGACTTTGTTCCATATGAGGTTCCTGTATATTACATATCTTCAGATTTCGTAGGAAATAAATAACAAAAACCAGTCACTAACAGATCGCTGCAACTCATTGTTTTGTTTATTAAATCCCCCCCCCCCCCCCCCGTTTGATTGGACTTTTTAAATTTTTTATTTTCTTAAAAGTATGATAGATATTGTTAAATATATATCTATGAAATATACATTTATCAGATATGCAAAAGTCAAAAAAGATGTTTTAAAATCGGAGATATCATTACAGATAATTAAGGATAATTGACAAAGTCGAGGAAGAATTATTTCTTGTCTTCGAGAATGTTGGCATATTTAAAAAGCAATCCATGCACGACTTCATAGAAATCAATTTCACCTACAATGCCTTCATCTTTGTCTTTTTTTTTGTCCCCCGTTTTCATTTATTTTCACTTTTCATTTTGTCTCATGCTGAGGTTAAACATTTCCAATTTCTTCGCCTGTTGCCATTTCGCTTGTGCTGCCCGCCAGTATCGGGTAGGCATCAACTGATCCCGTCCATGTCTTAAGCGGTCTAGCACATGGCTTTGGGCCATCGGAATCGATGTAGGACACAGTTTAAAGCGTTTTGGATGAGTGACAGTGGGCGATGTGTCCGTACTAGTTAAGACGTCATTGTGCGACATACTTTCTCATGGAGGCCTGTAAAGTGAGACTTGCAATATTCTCCATTCAATTCGCAACCATCCAAGAGTACAGGTCAGACATGTGTGGTGTATGCTGGCACTGTCACGTACGATGGGATCCCTGCATTTTGTAAAATTGTTGACAGCTGTCTGAAAACTCTTCACGTGCCGAATATACGTCATCGTGTCGGTTCACTCACTGGAATAAACTGTTGCCTATCTAAGTGAATTTATTGACTCTTTCGATACCTGCAACAATTTCCGTTTCCATTTCTCGACAGGTGCTGCAAATGGAATTAGCTGTATCTGCTACATTTGTCGGCACCAGCAGGTTGGAGCTCGTTTAGTGATGCCACTTATTGCATGTTCTGCATTTGATGGAGTTCGAGCCAGTTCCAAGCTTAGAGACTCTGCAAAGGTATTTCCCTTATGGGACAAATATCATCTCTTTAATGTCAGATATGCTTCGTCGTGGCCATATTAACCCTGGAGACACCCCTTTCAAGCGCTGATTTCCACTTGTTAAATGCTGTACTCACTTCTGTCGCACTGGTTTCACTAATAACAATATCATCTGCATACATATGGTGCTACACTTCTGCAATTTTTTGTCAGCTCGTCAAGGACGGTTATAAACAGGAGTGGCCGAAGTACCTATCCCTAGTGCACTCTTACTGTTAGTTCTTAACCGTCTTAAATTATTTTAATTCGTTGGTAGCTCACTAGAAATCAATTTCTGCCTAGTTTCTCTTTTTTCCTCTTCGTTATTTTTTTTCCCTCTGTATTCAATTGTAATTCTATCTCTAATTTGAAAATATTTTTATTCAATTTTTTTTATTTTTATTCAATTGTAATTCTATCTCTAATTTGAAATTTTTTTATTCAATTCTTTTTATTCAATTGCTATCTCTAATTTGAAAATATTTTTCTTTCTTTTGCCTTTTACATATTTCAAAATTGTATATAATATACCAAAACTTTATAAAAAAGGTTTTATTTAGTCTATATAAAGACTTTCTAGTCATTTTTAGTGTTTGTGTATGCATATTATTGTTGTTCTTGGAATATCTTATAGAGGATAAGCTCTCATTCACTGTTTAAATATCTTAAATGATAAGTTTATCAAGGAACCTGCTAGTAAATCCAGCTCCTGGCCTTTTGTAGCAGAAAAGTTTAGAATAGACAGAAGAGGTGGAAGGGTGGTTACTGCTGTCAATTGGTTTTAACCAATTTTCTTAGAACTAACATCCTGGTAGTCTTGGATGACTGTCTGTCTAGGAGAAGGATCACTTCTACTTTTAGATGGTTCTTCAGCCAGGTCTCTGGCAAACCATCTAAAAGGAAACTGATGTAAAACATGCAGCTAAAGTTATTACCCATCATCTCGCCTGGGTTTATAATCATGCATGCTAAGGGGGTGGTATTCGTGTTGTACAAGCACTTGTTTGTACAAGTTGTATCGTTGTATATGGTTGTATAGTTGTACAAGTTTATCTTTACAAGTTGTACAAGCACTTGTCACTATAACCCAAGGATGCACAAATGTCTTTCTGCGATCTCATCAGTCAACCAAAAAAAGGTTTGTCACTTACAGATCTGCAACTGGTCTAAAAGGCCACCTACAAAGTCATGGGAAGGGAAGGGATGATAGTGGGAAAACGTAATATGGAAATCATCTGAAAATGCAGCAAAAATTGTATATAACCATTGCCTGCTAGTGTATTTACTTGTAATTTTTTTTTTTTTTGTTTCAATCATCAAAGAGGAACAAATATGAACAAATAGTGATATTCCGTTTTATTTAACTTTTAGAATTTTTTTTCAAACCAATGTAAAAAAGCATTTATCATCAAAGATACTGATAATCTATTTAGCAGATGTACTGATGCAACATCATACTCACGCTTGCCAACAGGCTCGTTTCAGATGTGAAACAAGTTGCAGTTTGACACATTTTTGTTGAATATTATTTAAATAGTCATTTTCTTGGAATGTGTCATATTTAAAAAAAAGGAGCATTTAAGGGTTAAGATGGCGGTCATTTGAAAGACAAAGTATTTTCTTGAAGGAATTAAATCAAATTACGTTTTATTAACATGCTGCAACAGCCCACAAAAAAAACTGACCAATTAGAATCAAATATTAATTTTGTTGGAAAAGAAATATCGATGACAAAATATAAAGAGACTGGTTTTACTTTATATATTTGTATGCAAAGAAATTAATTTAGTCATCGATGTTATTTATTACCTGTTACACATATTTCTTAACTAGTGCAATAATCTAGTGAAAATTATTTTTTTTTTCTCTTGCAGTATTTATTTGAATATCTTTCTCAGTTGTTGGTCCCCCGATTTATAAAATCGGGGGACTTATGTTTTGAGGCATGTCCGTCCCTCCGTCCGGATTTTTCTCCGCAAACATCCATTGAATTTCTCTGAAATTTTGCATGAAGTCGTAACTTTGGTCAGGTTAGAAAGTGACATCCTCAGATTTTTGAAAAATATTCTGGTTAGCCCCCCAGAGGGTCAAAAGGCCCCGAAATGGCAAAAAATGACATTTTTTTGCCCCATAACTTTTCATCCATCTATTCAATTTCTCTGAAACTTGGCCAAAATGTGGAGGCAATTGTTCCTAATAGAAAATGAGTTTCGCTGACCTTGGAAAAAATCTAGTTCACGCCTCCAGGGGATCAAAAATGCCCCAAATTGGCCAAATTTATTGCATTTTACACTCGTCACATACAGTGGGGGGGACCACGCACGTGCGGCTTGTTTGTTTTCGTGCTTGGGTTAATAGCCATATATGGAATCTTTATCATCACTAATTTAAAAAATCACTTACATCATTAGCAAAAAATAAAATTCATTGTGATCTACCTATTTTTATTCACTGATTAACATTTTCATTGTTCCCAACTACATAATAGCTTTCTTAACAATTATTTTACTATCATGATAGTAGGTAACAAATGTTCGTTTTAAACAACTATTTAAACTGATGTTTTCCTTCAATGAGGCAAGCGACTTTACTTATTGCTGCATGCTGTCTTCTTTACAAAATGTCATACCGTTCTATATTAATACTTTAAATCTAGATTTAATTCCGATTTTCAGAGAACTAACTTTCATTCTTTTTGATCAGAAAGAATGGAAAGAATTTAAAGGTGAACGTGACTTTGTAAACAAAATAGATTTCAAAATCGGCATTTCCTTCCTCTATCTTACCTACGTCTGTACCAAAAAGTGAAAGGTGGACCTTGTAACTTTATGATGTAAAAGGTACAAGTTTATAATTGAAAATGAAAACGGTTCTTAAATATCTTGCCTTTAACGGTGCAAGTCAAGTGTTGTTCACTGGGTTCTAGCAAACATTTACCTTTTTTGAATACAAAAGTTAACAAAACCAGTTTCGGAATTGTTCATAAATTAGTTAACCTTCTCTTATTACTTTATTTTAAACTATGATGACCCATTAAATTTACAAATGTTTATTTTGTTCCTATTGTTATATATTCATCCAATGAGAACTCGTCTTCATACCACAACTGCAAAGAACTTTCATTTCTTCCCTGTGTGTGCCTAACATCAAATGGAGTTTCCATAAACAGTTTCTTTCCAAGAACTTCCTATTCGTGAAACATGTTGCCACAATATTGCTTTGCTAAGGGTTACATGGTCATCTTTGAATCTAATGTCAAACACTTGTCATAAACCGTTCTCATAAGTCATAAAATGGTATTCATTATTTTCAATCCTCTCATAATATTCATCATCATTCAACTGTCAATCCATCCATCTAATTAAACCTTATCCTAGAGTAACTTTTAGTCTTAATAAGTGGCGACTCATTAGTAAAAAAAAAAAAAAAATCCTGTTTTACTCTCTGGAGGACTAAATCTGTCTTAAATCTTTTTTTCTGGAAGACTGTTCTTTGAAAACGATTTTAATTTGAAAACTAAATTTTATTTACAAACTAAACGGAACTCCAATTTCTTACCTGAGGGTTTTTTCTGGATGCTCTTTGAGGTAATTAGGTGTCTTAGCATCTTGTTTTTTTTTTTTGTTTTTTTTTTGTTGTTGTTTTTTTTAGGACCTTACATAACGTGTAGTTTCACTAAAGTCTTGGCAACAACTGAATTTAATTTGTCTTCGAATTTCTCTTACCAATCAACTATCTTTTCATACAGGGTTCTAGCTGATCTTTTGTTAACTTAACTAACTGTGCCAGAAAAATAGAATAAAAAAAAAATTAAAAAATTTGACTAATTTAATTTCCAACCGAATTTCGTGCAACCCACTTTCTCTCTGCCTTTCTTTCTCCTATCCAAATCGCTCCCCCTTCCTTCCCAGCTGTCCTCTTCATTTATATCACCTGATATCCACATATGCAAATCAGACTACCATAACACCTGCACCTATGAAGAGAAGCCCTTTTTAAATCTGCATACACGACATGCGAAACACCTGATTCTTTTTCCTGATGGTTAATGTTCCTCTTTATTGTCACATCTTTAGATCGTCGGGGGGGGGGGGGGGGATGATCGTTCAAGATAAAGGATTGCACTTTGCGAACCTTCTACACTTTTCTTCAAAAGTATATTATTTCCAAGGAATATGCAAATTATGGTTCTGTTGCCAATTTTAACCAAGTTAATGAGACCCCCCCTCCCTTTCCAAATAAATAACCATGAGAAAGACTTTTCTTGGTTTCATCAATTTTCCCGGGTGACGTCAGTACACGAATCCCGCTAGCTAGTAATAAAAGCAGTCATTATTTATGTACAAGTATGCGCAGTTCAATGCCGACACATGGAACCAAACGCCCGTACATTTTGAACCTCTCGAATGCTTTAGATTAAGTTTAAATTGGCAAGGCATGTCTCCCACCACCCAACAACCGAATGTTAGTCATTTACAAACCTTTTGAATTGGTTTAAATTAGAAGGACCCGCCGTACATGCACTCCAAATCTTTCTCGGTTCTATCTCTTCTACAAATTAAGTGGTAACCGCAACTGTTCTAAGTATAGTAAGTGTGACGCATCTTCGTGTCTCTTTTGTTGCCTTCTCGTCCTCCTTCTTTCAGTTAATCGGACATTCTGTCTGTTTCTTTACCGGATGTTTCTAATTAAACCGTGGAATTTCCATTTTACTTTCTTTTTTTTTTCTTTTTTTTTTTTTTTTTACTTTAATTTCCTGAAGCAAATTCTATTTACCATGTCGTAAATTAAGTAAGATTCGCTCAACTAAGATAAATACTTTTCAGTCTACTTATTTAAATCTAACATTTCTACCATATAAAGTTAGACCCAAATAGCATTTAAGCTGACAGATCAATCTTTGATTCTGGCTAGCCAATTTTCATTTGTTATTTTTGCACTGTTATTTGCAATATAACATTAAAAAAATTTTTTTTTTTATGAAAATCGCTCCAGACAAGGCATGAAGCATCTTGATGTAAGGACTTAAAAAGAAAATACTACTTCAAGGTAAACAACTAGCCAACAATAAGTGTTAGATGGATAGATTCCAATCCAGGAAACAGTAATTCTTACCCATTTGTCAGAAACATCGCTCATGGAATATGAGGACAAAATAAGGGAAGTGAGAATCCCTAAATTGGGATCTGCGCAGCGAGATGTCTGTTTACATTAGTTTTAAATTTCTGCATGTCAGTACTGTCGAAGAAACGGGGCAGGGAGGGAGTTCCAGAGGCCAGCAGAAAAATAAAAAGAATTTGACTAAGCGTAAGTGATGTGTTGTCTTCTCTGAAACCAAAAACGGAGTTTGAGACTGATAAGCATTTAAAAATAAAAATTTTATTTTTTATATTTTTAATTTTTAATATTAAATTTTTTTTTATATATTTAAAAAATTTCTTATATATTTAAAAAAATTTATAGTTTTTAAATTTTATATAGTTTTTAAATTTTATAGTTTTTAAATTTTATATAGTTTTTAAATTTTATATAGTTTTTAAATTTTATATAGTTTTTAAATTTTATATAGTTTTTAAATTTTATATAGTTTTTAAATTTTATATAGTTTTTAAATTTTATATAGTTTTTAAATTTTATATAGTTTTTAAATTTTATAGTTAAATTTTATAGTTAAATTTTATAGTTAAATTTTATAGTTAAATTTTATAGTTAAATTTTATAGTTAAATTTTATAGTTAAATTTTATAGTTAAATTTTATAGTTTTTAAATTTTATAGTTTTTAAATTTTATAGTTTTTAAATTTTATAGTTTTTAAATTTTATAGTTTTTAAATTTTATAGTTTTTAAATTTTATAGTTTTTAAATTTTATAGTTTTTAAATTTTATAGTTTTTAAATTTTATAGTTTTTAAATTTTATAGTTTTTAAATTTTATAGTTTTTAAATTTTATAGTTTTTAAATTTTATAGTTTTTAAATTTTATAGTTTTTAAATTTTATAGTTTTTAAATTTTATAGTTTTTAAATTTTATAGTTTTTAAATTTTATAGTTTTTAAATTTTATAGTTTTTAAATTTTATAGTTTTTAAATTTTATAGTTTAAAAGAGTTTTTTTTAAATAGTTTTTTTTATTCCCATTTGGATCCAGGGAAATATTTTGTTCATGCCCGGCGATAGCACGTTTCCTTGTGTAACACGTCATAGCCGGTCCATAACACTGCCGATGGAGGAAAAAAAAAAAAAAAAAAAAAATTGATATTTTAAGCAGTGCTCGCTGAACGTGTATCTTGAAATGACGAACCCAGATGGTTCAAATGACAAGCTGGAAGGCCTTATATTATGATCAAGATTCTTCTGGAAAAAAACACTGGCCTCTCTGGATTAGAGTTTCTGGCTGCAATGAGTGAGCATCGTGACGCACAAACTTTGAAGGTTTCACTGTCAATTGATGGATGACTCAAGACAGGTTGTATAATTTCGGTTATTCGGACGACTGTTCTCATCTTTTAGTGCAATTCTCACAACGTTTCGGCTGTTGTAACCTCCGGCCTTCTTCGGGTATATCTTTTTGAAGCCGGGAATATTTCTGTCGAACTCAGGTATCTGGACAGAATTTTGAACGGAACCTTTTATTTAATCCACGGGGGTAGCATGTTCTCATTCCGTCAGGCATGATTGGGAGATCCTTCAGTAATTCGTAATTGTTCGTATCACCTGCACCAAGGATTGAACCCTCAACCTTCACAAGACTATCACTTAAAACTGAATTCCGAATAACCCAAACTAAACAAATTATCAATCATCTAAAAAAAATTTAGATAAATAATATCAAGGAGAGTAGAAAGTGACTAACTTGGGTTTATTTTCGGCAGCCTCGTAACTCTTGCTTCCCTTATTGTCTTAGTCCTCACATTCCATGAGCGATGTTTTTGACGAAGGGGAAGAATTGCTTGTTTGTAGGTCACCATTGTTCCATTTAATACTTATCTTTGGCTAGTTTTTAACGTTGAAGTAGTATTTTTTTTTTTTTTTTTTTTGGCTCATTACCATCAAGTGGCTTCATGCCTTGTCTAGAGTGATTTTCTTTAAAAAAAAAAAAAATTAAAAATTGTTTCAATTTTTAATTTTTTTATCCTTTAATTCACAAAACATTGATGTTCTTGAGAATGGCTCGTGAACAGCTGAAAGCGCGGAGACAAAAGAAAATAAAATCCTTCAAACTTCAATTTGGTATTTCCATTCTCAGCAGTTAAAAAAAAAAAAAAAAATAAATAAATAAAAAATCAATCATCCTCATAGTATCACGTTAAAAGCTACTGAAAAATTATCAGGTTTCTTTGTCAGGATGAAACCTGCCTAAAAATGTTTGACTTGTAAATATATTTTGATAAAATAATTATAATTCTACATTCCTTTTTTAACAAGATTACAGCAAGGATCAAAATAACACCCTTCCCGAGACTCCAATGGTTAAACTCCTTGGCATGACATGTTTAATCCTATTCTGTCAGTCCATCTCGATTTTTCATGTTCACGCGTTGCGTGCTTTCAATGAACTAACTCTTGTATCTCTCTCACCCCCTCTCTATGTGTCATGTGACGTCATATCCGTTTCTATTAATTCCCAATCTTGTAATCCTAACCTAGCTCAGCAAGTTGACCCCGACTCAACTTTCATTTCCTGTAATTCTCAACCAACCATTTTATATACTAGTGGATTTACTCGCCAGATATCTAACACTAACACTTCTTCAGGTGCATCTTTTCGAATCTGGAAACCATTGTGGCCCCCTTGGTGACTCACTTGCTTAGTAAATAAAAATGGAAATTAAATGATGAAGGAAGGATATATTGAGGAGAAATATTAGGGTCATCAGCTAGCAAGTGCTAATTTAACATGAATGGAGTTTTGTGAATAAAAAATATGTCTTATGCAGATTAATTTGTTTTGTAGTTGTACATTTTGTAAATAAAATGCCTGAAAACGATAGTTTCTATTTAACCCATCTAATTAGCACTTTTGTTCGGAGTGGACCTGGGATTAATGGTGGTAACTAAGGGGTTAATCCACATTCTTCAAAGCTCCCAAATTGAGACCTCATCACCGGATGCACTTCAAGGTCATAGCCAGGACCTTACATTTTGATCAGTTTCAAGCAAATAGTTAATTTTGCCAAAATGACGAACCAAATCCAGTTCTTAATTATGAAGAGACTTTATTAGTTTAATTACATTTTTTTTTTTTTTTTGTTTTTTTTGAGTGAATATTTTCGCCTTTTTATCTGTTACTTTTTTTTTTTTAGTCGAGTGAAGGATTATTCAATTTAGTCCAATACGAATGATTGATCAGGATTAAGATGAAACCAAGTCATAATGATAATTACCTCCCGCCCTTTCTCTAACATGACAAGAAATACCAACATGCTATTTGAGCTGGAGAGAATGAAAAAACAAAAGCAAAACTTTTTTCAACACCATAAGCTATGCAAGGAGCCAAATGATATATTAAAAAAAAAATTGCATAATTGGAATAGAATAGATATGAAGGGGGGGGGGGCATATTTTTACCCTCATTGTTCCTTTTTAAAAATATTTTTTTATAACTAGTGTAGACCCTCTGGCCTCAAAAATATGCTTTGCTCGTGTTCACACTAGTATTCATATAAAATCCTAGAATTAATTTTTCATAAAATTATCATTTCCAATGATTTCAGGTGGCAGAGGTTGTTTGACTTGCTATTTGCTTTCTCGTTTCTCCTCACCAATTGAAATGGTTTCGTCTAGAGGCTAGAAAAGACACGTTTTTTTTTTTACTCGCTAACTTTTTTATGATGAGACGGATATACAAATAATATACATCGATCTTTATTATAGTGTGGAGGATTATTTCCCAATTGAAGCCAGATAATACATTCTTAATACTGTATTCAATGTAAAACAAAAACAATGCATCGAAAAAGAAATGCATTGGTTTCTTTGTTTTTTTTTGGGGGGGGGTTGTCTTTAAAAAAAATTTTTTTTTTTTTTTTTTTTTTTTTTAAATAAACTTCATATACGTTAATATTTATAGGAGTTATGTACGCTTTTTAATATTTGATATTTTTAAAACGTTTTTGTAACAAGCAATTTTATCTTATTTTTCAATGTTCATTCTATACATGAAACAATATTTGGCTTCCTTGTTAAAAATGGCTGCCAATACTTCATCTTCTAGAGATTTAATGAAGTAGAAAATATTTTGGAACACAAATGACAATATTATTATTCATAAAGTTTTGCAATTTTAAGGGAAATTTAAGAGACAATGTAAAAAAGATAAATAAATTGGATTTTCTGATGTCATTCAACCTAGCTGTGCAATAAAAATTTAAATCTGAGATTCAATTCAACATCTCTGATCGCTTTGATATAATAGTATTCCACAGTATAAATCTCTATGCATGAGTGAATGAAGTGTGTGAAAAAATTCCTACCAGTAAAATACGTAGCCCTGTTGTGCTCGCATACCCTTAATGACAATAAAAGTGTAAAAATTTGGGAATTTCCTTGCTTTTGTACATTAGTGTATATGAATTTTCATCTTAACCCTATTAAGGGCATGATTTCAGTATACTGGCATTTATCATGGAATGTCACTACTTTTGTAAAGGCTATGCCTGGTCATTTTTAAGGTTTATTGGAATTTTCTGGAAAACTAAGGTATATGGTAAACTGAAATTAAAATGCCATCAACTAGACCCTAGAACCTCTATCTCTGCCAAAAATCAGCTGAATCCATCAAATAGTTAATGAGATACAGGGTGGCACATACGTACGTACACACGGATAACACAAAATCATGCCTGACCTTTCTGGATCTCTGGGTTGCCTTGACTAATGATGCTGAAATTCTACACACTTATAGAACCTATGAAATAAAAATTTTGTGCAAAGTTTTAACTAATTTGGTTTATTGGTTTTTGAGTTATGATTGATCAAAGAAATGATATTTCCAGCATAGGCCGTTTTTGAAGTCTATTAAGGGATTGAGCGCTATCGCGCCTCCCTTGATTTAGCAGGAAATGAAAACCGAGTTTGTAGTTTTTATATAAGCTGTTTAACTTCCAGATGAGTGTATCAGACTTTTCACCCTTTTTTTTTTTTCAGACTAGTGTACACCCTCTGTCAAAAATAATGGAAAAAAAGAAATTATTCTTTCCTAGTGTGCGTATTACTGTTTATTTAGATATTACTAAAATATTCTTATAAAATCATGACGTCAGTAATTAAAATTTTCATATATAAATTGTCAAAATGCCCCCCCCCCCCCCCAAAAAAAAAACAACAAAAAAAAAAACACTCACCGTTGACTTTTTATTAAGTAGATTGGAAGATTTATTTTAAAATTCATTTCAGGTGGCATAGGTTGCCTCACTTGCTATTTGCTTCCTCACTTTCCCTCACCACTTCAAATGGTTTTGTCCAGTGGTTAAAAAAGACACCTGTTTTACTCTCTAACCTTTGTGGGATGAAGTACATATATTTATCTAAATGAATAAATGCAGAATTTTTTTTTAATTTATCAAACCGGTTTACTGTTATTTAAATCAACAATGCAATATAATATTTTGAAATACTCTATAGTACAGACGAAAGATCTAAAGACAGCTATTTGCATAGCTATTTTTTTTAAACAGTTAATAATAGATTAATGTTTGGTGTTATTCATTTGTAACTTGAATGTCTTATGTTTTATATAGTTTTGTTAACAGTAATTAAGTAAAGTGATTTAATAAGGAAAAAGGATAAATTCTAAAATCGCCTGCTAGAAAGAAATGGTACCAATGAGGTATAAGTGAAGAGAAAAGGGAGGGTGACTGGCTGAATGGATCTCTTTCTCTCTCTTTCTCTCTCTTTTTCTCTGTCACTCACTCACATTTTGTTTTTAGAATTCAATGATTGTTTTAATCCTGTAGACAATACGTTTTTGCATTTGTTTAAATATTCCTTTCCGGCCTTTAGCGGAAGTGACTTGATTTTGAACAAGTTGCCATCCATTTGTAAGTTAAGACCACTCCCCCCCCCCCCCGCACACACACCATCACGCAGGAAAATTAATTTCTTTCTTTTTATTTTATTGATTACGTTCTCATTTAAATAATAAATAAATTTGTATAAAAATTACCAAAATATTAATGTTTATTTTTTTATATGAATAAATGCGAACGTTTTACTCTTGTTTACCAGAAACTTATGAATTAAATGTTTGTTGAAATTTTGCAAAGCGATAGCAAACTTATATATAAACAAACATTGTTCTTTATTAGACGATGGTATAGTTGAATCTTCTATTCATTTAATAGTTAAATCGTCCACCATTTGAAGATTATTTCTAGATTATAATTGCAATATGAAAATGTGATAATTAGCCGAATCCATACCTAAAATGTTTTTGTTCAATTTATAGGATTAATATTCTCCATTGAGTTCAAATCCATCGACACCAAAAAAAAAAAAAGAATTGTGGAAAAATCAACTTGTATAAAACTGAAATTGTTTTTGATCCTCCATTAAATTTTTTAGATTTTATTTTCTTCCCAATCGAAGGTATACATGTTTTTACTGAGAAAATGTGTAATAATGGAATTAAATTAGATTGTAACTATTTCTCGGGTGTTGGTATGTGTTTGAGTTTCTCGCCTCTACATGACTTGCGCATTTTTTAATTTTTTATTTACTATTTTAATCGAATGTTTATTGAAATCACAATGCGGTACTTTTAAAAAATCCTTTTAAAATAAAATAATTTTATTTTGTAAAAAAAAAAAAAAAAAAAAAAATTTCTTAGAAAAAAGAAAAAGCGACACTGAATAGAATTGAAGTTTATCACAATAGCATCAATTGCTTTTTCATGCAATGTTTTAATATTTTCTTCAAGAATGATTAGTTCTTTTGGTTATTGGACACAAATGTTTCGGCACCGATCCATATTTGCCATTAAGTCTGAATAAGTTTTGTTATCAGTTATTTAATTCTGTTCTGTTGAGTTGAATCCGTTTATATTCAATATTTTTACCATAGTCTGAGATTGGTTTATTTGCTGACGACACCACGCTTTACTCTTGCCATGTTGGCAAAACAGACACGATCATATCCGAGGCAATGACTGAATCCTTAGAAAATGACCTCCAGGCTGTAGTGGATTGGGGTCATAAATGGTTGGTAACTTTTAATGCCGCAAAGACAAAGCTCCTTTCCTTCAATAACTACAAGAAACCTCTCCAACCACCGATTGTCATGGCAAATAACACCCTACCTGAGAATTCATCATTCAAACTCCTCGGCCTAACCTTCACAGGTAACATGAATTGGAACAAATACATTGAAGACATTGCCAAGGCTGCCGCAAAGAAGGTTGACTCCCTCTACCGTGCTAGTAAACTCTTCACACCTGACATAATCCTCTACCTCTACAAAGCCACCATCCGCCCATGCATGGAGTATTGTTGTCACATCTGGGCTGGGGCATCATCTACTACTCCCTCCCTCCTTGACAAGGTCCAAAAAAGAGTCGCCAACTTAATAGGTCCCTCACTATCAACCAAGCTCCAGTCCTTGTCCCATCACCGCAATATAGCATCCATGTGCTTGTTTTACAAATACTTCAATGGATTATGCTCTGATGAATTGGCTACTCTGGTGCCCCCTCAACGTAAGTTCACTAGACCAACTCGACAATCGACTAAATCCCATCCATTCTCTGTGGAGGTCCCCAGATGCCAGAGAGCTTTCTACTCAAATAGCTTCTTTCCTCGTGCTGCTGACCTCTGGAACTCCCTCTCTGTCCCCTGTTTCCCCGACGGTACTGACATGCAGAAGTTTAAAACTAATGTAAACAAACATCTCGCTGCGCAGATCCTGATTTGGGTTGCCCCCCCCCCCCCCCAACCTTCGCCCTTTTCTTTCTTCTCGGTAGCCCCTTACGTCTACAATGGCGGCCTGCCTTGCCTGGGGTGAACTGTTAAAAAAAAAATGAAAAAAAAAAATGTCCGTATAAGATAATGAATAATTCTATAACCTTTCACATTTGTAATTAATATCTTTCCTTCAGTCATATTAAAGCTTGTCACAGTCAATCTGTAACTATATATGATTTTATGTTAGGTGTCGGAAACTCCCCAATATTACCATTATAAGTGGAAATTAGGAATTTTTAAATCAAAAAATTAATTCTCCACTAAATTCTACAGAATAAATGACATATGGCTTGGAAAAAAATTTTTGACCCATTTTTTTTTTTTTTTTTTTTTTTTTTCTCTCCTCCGGGTATAGAAAAACCTTAAAAATTTAACTTAGGAATTTTGCATTGAAATGGCCCAAGATGGATTCCCCACTTTATTTTGCATTGAAATGGCCCAAGATGGATTCCCCACTTAATTTAGCATTGAAATGGCCCAAGATGGATTCCCCACTTAATTTAGCATTGAAATGGCCCAAGATGGATTCCCCACTTAATTTTGCATTGAAATGGCCCAAGATGGATTCCCCACTTAATTTAGCATTGAAATGGCCCAAGATGGATTCCCCACTTAATTTAGCATTGAAATGGCCCAAGATGGATTTCCCACTTAATTTAGCATTGAAATGGCCCAAGATGGATTCCCCACTTAATTTTGCATTGAAATGGCCCAAGATGGATTCCCCACTTAATTTAGCATTGAAATGGCCCAAGATGGATTCCCCACTTAATTTAGCATTGAAATGGCCCAAGATGGATTCCCCACTTAATTTAGCATTGAAATGGCCCAAGATGGATTCCCCACTTAATTTAGCATTGAAATGGCCCAAGATGGATTCCCCACTTAATTTAGCATTGAAATGGCCCAAGATGGATTCCCCACTTAATTTTGCATTGAAATGCCCCAAGATGGATTCCCCACTTAATTTTGCATTGAAATGCCCCAAGATGGATTCCCCACTTAATTTTGCATCGAAATGATGTATTGCATCATAATATACCTTTGTAAAGATTTTTACTTTTTATCAGTCAAATAAGCTTTGTATCTTGAATGCTGTCATGTTAATATTTCTATGTATAGGATTCATTCCTGAACGATAGGTATTAGACATCAAGTAATAAATATTCCCCAAATTTTAGTTTCTTTGGAGTATTTTAAAGGTTTTTTTTTTTGTGTGTGTGTGGGGGGGGGGGGGGCATAATATGGGCACAACCTCCCAACATTCAGATATTTCAGATTTGTATTAAATTTGATCCGTAGTCATCAGACACCAATCAAGCAAGATTCCTTGGATTTTAATTTAAGACTCCTTAAGTTTAAATATTAACTTTTACACATTTTCTAGAACCAAAATCATGTAATTAATTTTGATCAAAATTGGAATAAAGATTTTAGACATGAGGTTTAGTAGCATTGTCTTGATTCTAATCTTTGTAAGGGGACATAAAAGTGGTGCAACACTTTTATGTTCAGGGAATTAATTTTACCCGTTCTGGGACGGGTATTCTAGTGTATTTATGTATGTGTATCTATGTATGTGTATCTATGTATGTGTATCTATCGGTAAAACTTGCTCTGTTGAAAATTGATAATGGCAGGAAGAGTATTTTACTGTTTACTTGATTTGTGGCGAGTTTCAATTACTTGTCAAGTAACATCCTTCTTCAAATGAAGATTAAGTTATGATAGCCATAAATAGGACTGATTTAAAAAAAAAAAAAAAAAAAAAAAAAAAAAAAATTCAGTCGATGATTAAAATCTCCAATTTTGATCCGTCTTTTGCCACAAAAATAGTCGTCAATTCATAATTGACTTGCTTCAAAGTGTGGAACATATTATTACTGGTTTATGAATAGAATTAATTGTTTGTCACAATCGTTACGAATGTCTACCTTCCTACCCGTTTACCTATATTTAGTATTTCTCTTAAATGCCCAATGTCAGTGTGTCCCTTTCCAGCCATATTGGTCAGGTGGCTTGGCTGTACGACTCTCACCTAATAAGAATGACTCACAATAATTGTTTAGACTCGGTTTCAGAAGTCATCACAAGTCCACAAACTTTTTAGATTTTTTTTTCTTTAAACTTGTAACCAGACTATTAATATTGTACCAAGTGTGTATTTTTATTTCATACTAGTTGTACCAACATGGCGTTGTCTTGAATCCATTATGTGCAAATTTGTTTTGTAAATATTTTTTGTTATGTTTAGTATCCAAGCTGAAAAAGCAAATAAGTAACCCTAACTCTTACTAAAGAAATAAAAGTTACTCCTCCTCTTAGCTGAGTTTTCTTTTTAGGTGTTTATTTATGAATGTCTATTAACTGCTGAACCAGATTCAGTAATTAAAAAAAATTGTATAGTAGTACGATATTATATTGCCAATAACATGGTACAAAAATAACAATTGGAAATTGGCTATTCAGAATCAAAGTTTGATTTGTCAGCTTTGACGCTATTTTTAGGTCCAACTTTTAAAATCTGGCCAACATAATTTCATGTATTAGATAGAAAACATTTCTCTCTTTATATAAAATTGTAATAAAAACATTTCAGTTTGTCATCTAACTGAATCTGGCAAGATAACTTTATATGGTAGATTAGAAGAAAAGAAAGAAAAAAGGATTGTACTTGAACTTCGTTGTAATCTTAATCTATTTTTTCGATGATATTTTTGATGGATCTGAACATCAAAACTGATCCAAAATGTCTAATTTGTCCAGAAAGCAAAAATTGGCATTTTAGGAATTTTTCCCATTGAATATTTTTTTAATTTTAAAAAATTAAAAAAAATTTTTTTAATTTATTTTTTTATTTTTTGTATGATTATTATGCCAACATGGAAGTTTAAATGTATGCAGAAACAAAATCCAAACGAAATATATTAAATCCTGTTGAGCCAAGTAGCCTAAGAAGGTTTGTAGGGTCCAGAGTTATTCCCTTTGAACCCATCAACAAAGAGATCAGGGTTGTCTCCTCGGTTACAGGACTCTGCCATTTGGTGGCAGGGCAGTGGGAATGAGGGAGCAAAAAGCACTTACGACACACGAGATGTAAACGTATCTTTGTTCTCCATAACGAATTTATTATAGATTGTTAGTTCAGCGGAACCGAAATAAATATTTTCGAATTATTATATTGGAAGTTTTTTTTTTTTTTTTTTTTTTTTTTTCATGGGTAGCACCAAGTATTTGGTATGGCTACGTTGAAAGAACGGATGAGAGTTCTTGGGTAAGTAGATGTAGCACAGTTGAGGTAGCAGGGTCAGTTTACAGGGGAATGCCAAGGAAAACATGGGTAGAACATAAGAGAAAGAGAGATAATTAAAGACCTGGTCAGAGATAGGTTAGTTTGGAAGTCTATTTCTGAAAGCCGTCAAACACATGCCAGCATGCAAAATAGACGTTAAACGGAATATGAGGATAATGGGTGGGTATCTTACTGATTATCATCTGTGCTTTTACAAAATATGAACTATTTTAAGAAATGTAAATTTTCCGTTTCTTTTTTTTCTTGGTTCAAAGCCAATAAAAGAAATCCAACTTGTATAGAACTTGCCAATTCTTGAACCCTCCTTATATAGCATCAAAGAGATAAAAATCAGTAACCAAATGTCTAAAAATATTGTATGTTGGCATATATATATATGAATTAGTATCATATATTACAATCAAAACGGGTAGTGCTAGTTAAGTCAATAATACATATAGTAATTTG
>OY744518.1:212339564-212394564 GCA_963556195.1 Sepiola atlantica
TTTAAGGTATTGCAGCATATTTATGTGCACTTAGTGCAGATTACTTGGAAACCATTAATTTCTGGAGATTTTCAGTGGCATATTCTGATTCCTTGTACAAAAATACACTTATATGGTAAATTTCATTGCTTAATCTTGTGTTTTAACAAAGATATAACATTTTTACTGAAAAATTAGTGTAAAAAATGTGACGAAACGCATATGGTATTAAAGAGGGGAAAATATCCAATTGTGCGAGGCACAAAAATAGTTATAACTTCCTTATTTTTAGTCAGATTTAAAAAATTTAAAAAGATTCTTTCTTAGATCATCAAGCTCTTCCTATGTATGCCATTATTGAGATATTTTAAGCAATTTAAATTTTTTCATGTGTATTGCTACTTGTAGGAAGAAATCTTTGTTTACAATTTGTTTATTAACATTTTGAATTTTCAAATGAAAAAGAGAGAAATACGACAGACAACATGACATCGTATTTTTAGCATAAACTATTTTCAAATGAAAAAGAAAAAATCAAACGCGTTCCGTATGATGTCGAAAATCTATTTGATTCAACTCAAAATTGTAAAATAATTATTTGTTTGTTTCAGAGTTATCTAAAAAAATAAGTTATTAAAATGAAATTTTGAAAAAATACTTGTAAAAGTAAATAAACGAAAAGTAGTGAGTAAGTATAAACATTTAAAAAGAAAAAAAGTAGTTGCCAATGCTAATGTCACTTTATTCGGATTTTTAAAATTATTTTAAACATTAGGCATTTCATTGTTTACTTTTGAAAAGCCACTTCATACATAAATTGTAATTTCTAGAGAACTATCTCTCAACTATACCGTTTTCTCTCCCAAAAATGGGTTATTCAAAAAGTAGACTATGCAACGATTTATATTTTACTAAATTGTTAATATGGTATTTATTTAGAGTTGACAATTTATTCGAAAGTTTAATTATTAAACTTTAATCCAAGTCATGAATTCTATGACTAAAATTACCTTAAAGCTTAAAAAATGACTTTAGATGAATTAATAATCTCTACTTTTTTTTAACCATCCTTCCTTTTCCCTTGGCGCGGTTTTCGGTTGTACTACTAGTCTTTTACGCATGTCTATAAAGTTTTATTACCCTGTCTTAAAAACAAATATTAACCCCAACACGCACCAGTTGACAGAACTTCGAGCACACAAAATGACAGACATCCCAACAGTCAACACCGGCAATTCGAGAAGTATATGGTGTGTTTATTTTACGCGACAAAACACAACGTCTTGCAAACATTTTCACCTATTAAAAAATTAAAATTTTTATCTGTCAAATAATTTTGACAATATTTCATTTTCATCATCATTTTTGCTTAATTTTATTTGTAAAATTATTTTGTTTGTTTAAATAAATTTTCGTTTTTTAATTTCTTGCATTTCTGAGTTATATTTTAGCTTCTGATGGGTTAAAGAATTAGATAGAATGTATATTCAAACTCAGTTTTATTCTTCAGAAATCTTTCATGAATCTTTGGTCACTGTTTTAACGAGTTAACTGTTAAAAAGGTATCAGAACTTTGATTACAACAGTCAACACCTTAAAACTTATGATTCATATCATGGAGAATGATTCAGTCACAAAATTATCGAAACAGTGGCATAATTCAACTAAACGTTGAATAATAACTAATCATCACACAACAGAATGAATAGCTTCCATAGTAAAAAAATTTTTTTCAACAAAACCGAAAAACCGAACCGTAAACCGAGGTTTTAAGGGAAAAAAACCGAAACCGATACCGAAACCAAAATTTCAAAACCGCCCAACTCTACTATATATATATATATATATCTATATATATATCTCTCTATATATATATATATATATCTCTATATATCTATATATATCTCTCTATATATATATATATATATATATATATATATATATCTCTATATCTCTCTCTATATATATATCTCTCTCTCTCTCTCTCTCTCTCTATATATATATATATATATATATATATATCTATATCTCTATCTCTCTAATCTCTCTCTCTCTCTCTCTAATCTCTCTCTATATATATATATATATATATAATCTCTCTCTCTCTATTAGAGACAAAGGATCGAAGAACAGTTATTAGTCTAATTTGCATATCTATTTGTTGATCACTTCATAATTAATATTTATTTTTTCTAAGTTTATGCCTCAGTCTAGAAAGATTTATTTTTGCCGAAACATGAAGAAATCCTATTTTTATCACCTAAATTACTTACAGTAATATTTTTTTATTTTTCAATTAAATCATTATTTTATATTTCCCCGGGCGACGCCTGGACACCGATCCAGCTAGTATATATATAAGATCGTGTCAAATGAGAATAAAAAAACAAAAACATTGAGCACTATGCACTAATGTAGAAAAGATTTTAGAATTGTTTGAATCAAAATATTCAACACTAAAATCACTTTGCCTCGACACTTTTTTATGATAATCTCAAATCTTTTTAGTTAAAGGGTATTTGTACAAAGGATGTTTAAAATTAAAATTTGATGACTACCGATAGGACTAGTGATGGGACGATTTCAATATTTTTCACGATTCCGATACAAATTACCAATTCAGATTCTAAAAAAAAAAGAATTTCAGGGGGTGGGGTGTAATTAGCAGAGAGTTCTCATCTACTTTTAAATGTAGATATAATTTTAATTTTAATTTGACAAACTTCTTAATGTTTCCCTTTATGTATTGTATCCAAGATTTTGATAAACTCATTGTTAGATTTTCATCTATTTTTCACTTGTGCAATTTTTTTTTTTTTTTTTTTTTTTTTTTTTTTTTCTTCCTATTTATCGACTCGTGCCATTTTTACCGGGCCATTTATATATAAAAGAAAGAAAAAAAAAAAATAAAGAAAAAAAATGGTGTTATTTTTACCTAAATCTATAAATTTTAGTTTTACTGTTAGTTTAAAATCAATAAATATTTATTATTTTATCATTAGTACCAGCAATGGAAAATTAAGTTTTAAACAACAACAAAATTAAAAGAATCGTTTTTGGAATAAGAAATTTGGCTAAAACATTTCCGATACACCAAATAGTTCCAATTTTTTTTTTTTTTTTTTTTTTTTTTTTTTCGATTTCCGATTAATCGTCCCAACACTAGATAGGACATTACAAAATTTCAGTAACGTGATCTATTATTATTGCTGAAATATTCCTCAGTTTTAAGATTGTTTAATAAAAAAAAAAAGAAATACAAAAAAAACTTCAATTTTAATTGTTCTAATTAGCTGTAATGTGCAATTAACTCGGCAAGTGACTCATCTCTTACAAACTTTCTCTGTATTGTATCCAGGATTTTGATAAACTCATTGTAAGATTTTCATCTATATTTTTCACTTTTTTTTTTCCCCACCATTTATCGACTCATGCAATTTTTATGGTGTTATTTTTACCTAAATCCGTTATGATCTATAAATGTTAGTTTTACTGTTAGTTTAAAGTCTTATATTTATCATTTTATCATTAGTATCAGCAATAGAAAATTAAGTTTTAAACAACAAAATTAAAAGAATCGTTTTTGAATCAGAAATTTGGCTAAAACTTTTCTGATACACCAAATAGTTTCGATTTTTTTTTTTTTTTTTTTTTTTTTTGTTTTTTCGATTATCGATTCCAATTAATCGTCCCAACACTAGATAAGACATTACAAAATTTCAGTAACGTGATCTATTATTATTGAAATGTAAAAAAAAAACAAAAAACAAAACAAAAAAAAAACACAAAAAAAACTTCCATTTTTAATTGTCCTACTTAGCCGTAATTTGCAATTAACTCATCAAGTGACACGTCTCTAACTTTCGATCTATCACTTTCACCCTCTCTTACTGTATGCTGTTTGACTCTCCTCACCCCCCCTCCACGCACACGCTTATTCTATACATTGACTATTACGGTGCTACCAGATCAGGCTGTCTGAAGATACCGGCTTCCTGAATGCACCAAACATTGATAGTTTAGACCCCCCCTCTCCTATTCCGATTAATTGTCCCAACACTAGATAGATCATGTTACTGAAATTGTGTAATGGCCTATTATTATTGCTGAAATATTCCTCAGTTTTAGGATTATGTTTGAAAACCCCCCCCCCCCGAAAAAAAAACTTCAATTTTAATTGTTCTAATTAGCCGTAATGTGCAATTAAATTATCAAGCGACTCATCTGCTGTTTGGCCCCTGACACCTTTCCCCTCCATTCTTATTCTATACATTGACTATTACTCAAGCTTTCACCACTCTCTTTGTGACCCGTCTCTTACTAAGCTTCTACCTATCACTCTCACCCTCTCTCATTGTATGTTGTTTGACTCTGTTCACCTTTAATTTATACAGTATCACTCTCGCTTCTGTCACCCTCTCTGTTAATTAGCAGTCGAAGGTTATAAAGAAAGGATAGGTGTGTGTGTGTGTGGGGGGGTAATTTTAAATTTTGTCTAAATTTTTTATATTTAGCTGACTTTACAAACTCACTTTTTCCTGATCAAAATAATTTAACCTAAGCTCAATCGATGACCCAACGGTTACTTTTTTTTTTTTTCAAATATATCTATATATATTTTGCTGATGTAATATATTGAGATAATGGCTGAAGTCAGGAATCAAGATAAAAGCGTGTCGTGTTTCCATGTCTGAACGTTATGGTGTCATACTTAAAAAGGAGATTCTTTTTTATTTCTGTGTGACATCACTGAAGAGTTCTTATAAGTTATTCTTTTCACTAAAACTTATCTGACTATAAGTGTGATAACTTAGAACTGACACGTGCATAGGAGACAATACAAAAAATAATTTAAAAGATTAACTTGTGGTTATAATAAAACTGGTTATTTGCTGCCTATAATAAGTTACTTGTCTAATGGGATATTGATTTACTCCTCTCCAGGAGTTAGGCACAAGGCCAGTTTTTATCTTACTCCCACAAGTAAGATGTGACCCAAGCTCGGGTCGGGAAAGTGGGGTTTGAAAAGCCAGCGCCCGAGAAGGTGAGCACTCTGGCCATTAAAAATTGCCTGAGCAGCCCCGTCGGCATTCCCCGGTAGGGGCGCCTCAGGCAGTAAGCAATAAACTTACTCCTCCCCAAAGAGGGGAGGCGAAGCCTGGGAAGGTGGACCTCCTAGAACTGCACAGGACAGACCCATAGACCGGCGTAAATCAAGCCCCGAAGGCCAAGACAATACCAGTCTATGGGTTGCAGTATCCATCGGAACAGATACTACACTTTGATCTTAGCCAAAAGGCCAATTGAATGTTTAATGTTATAAGTTGTCTCCCTTGTCAAAAAGTTACTTAGTTTTAAGTTATCTCCCTTTTATAATAAAACTTTTCAGTGACATGATGCAGAAGATAAGTCTCTTTTTAATCATGCCAACTGATGTTTGGATGTCTAAACACGCAGCTAATAAAAGGCACAAGGTCAATACCAAATGCGTTCCTTTAATGTTTGACTTCAGCCATTGTCTCAATATATTAAAGAACTTATCTTCTGTTTACTTTTAAACATAACTTTTCTGCCCCTAAGCGGTTTTAAAATCTTTTAATTAGTTTCTCAATTTTAAGAGTATTCTCAAAAAATAGAATCTATATTTTATTCCATGAAAAATGCCAGTATACTGAAATCATATGCCCTTAATAGGGTTAAGATGAAAATTCATATACACTAAATGTACAAAAGCAAGGACATTACCAAATTTTTACTCTTTTATTGTCATTAAGGGTATGACTACATATCAACCAAACCATTTCATTATTACATCACTACAGTATAAATCTCTATGCATGAGTGGATGAAGTGTGTGAGGTGCGCTGAAGAAAAATTCCTCCCAGTAAAATACATAGCCCTGTTGTGCTCGCATACCCTTAATGATAATAAAGGTATAAAAATTTGGGTATTTCCTTGCTTTTGTACATTTAGTGTATATGAATTTTCATCTTAACCTTATTAAGGGCATATGATTTCAGTATACTGGCATTTTTCATGGAATGTCACTACTTTTGTAAAGGCTATGCCTTAATACAATGCCTTCTCATATAAGGTTTTTTGGAGTTTTCTGGAAAACTAAGGTATATGGTAAACTGAAATTAAAATGCCATCAGCTAGACCCTAGAACCTCTATCTCTGCCAAAAATCAGCTGAATCCATCAAATAGTTGATGAGATACAGGGTGGCACATACGTATGTACGTACGTATACACAGATAACATGATTTCATGATTGAACTTTCTGGATCTCTGGGTTGCCTCGACTAATGATGCTGAAATTCTACACACTTATAGAACCTATTAAAAAAATTTGTGCAAAATTTTAACTAATTTGGTTTATTGGTTTTTGAGTTATGATTGATCAAAGAAATGATATTTCCAGCATAGGCCATTCGTGAGGTCTATTAAGGGATAGAGCGCTCTCGTGCCTCCCTTGATTTTTGTTTCCGAATTTTTTAGATGAAGATTGATAATTTGTATTCTTGTTTTGGGTGTTATATTTGTTCAAAATGTTTCGGACGATTTTTTTTTTATCCGCCAGCCTTCAGATCAAGCTTTTCGAAATCTGTAACGTTCTGGATGGAATTTCAAACTGAAAACTTTATTTAATCCATCGGGGGGTAGATTGTTCTCATTCTGTTAGCCATGACTGAGTAGGAGTGTTAATTTTATTTATTATCGCTTGTAGTAAGGATTGAACCTTCAACCTCCAGAAGACTGTCACTTAGAACTGATTGTTAACTAACACTATTACCTGTTATGCCACATGTCCATGTGGACAATTCTAGTATCAGTTTTGGGGCCTTATTAAGTCTAATCTCGTCTAGATCTGTAGTAAGACTGCCACTTAAAACTGTTAACCAACGCTTCTAACGATATGTCATGGCGGGCAGAATGAGAACAATCTACTCACATTGATTAAATAAAGGATTCAGTTACAAAATTTCGTCCACGATTATCGGGTTTTACTAGGTTCCTAAGATTTTACTAGGTTCCTAAGGTTTTACTAGGTTCCCAAGGTTTTACTAGGTTCCCAAGGTTTTACTAGGTTCCCAAGGTTTTACTAGGTTCCCAAGGTTTTACTAGGTTCCCAAGGTTTTACTAGATTCCCAGGTTCGATAAGATGTACCCGAAGAAGTTTGGGAGTAACATCAGCCGAAACGTTGGGAATATAACAACCAAGATAAAAATAATAGTCTAAGTAATCCAAATTATTTTTATCACTTGTGTAATATTATTGGTAGCTATTGATTCTGGCTGGAGTCTGCCTTCATCGCCTACTTTTTGTAATGTACACACACACACACACATTTTTATTCAAGTCGTACTAGACAAATATCCTCCCTCCCCATGTAACTGGTTTTAGTTGGTCCCAAATCATCCTTCCAATTTTCACCCCCCCCCCCCTTCTGCAGCGTGGCCACACTAAATCTGGAGAGTTTAATTTCCAGTTCATCTTTTTCATTGAAGCCAACAATAAGTCGACTGCACCCGATACAAGTGATTTTCTTTCATTTTGATAAAAGTCAAAGCAAGCTGCCGGTTGGATAATTCAAGCAAAATGCTAGGTATTATGTTTTGATATTATTTAGATGAAGATTGATAATTAGTGTTGTATTATTCGGACGTTACATCAGCTGAAACGTTGAGAATAACAACCCAAGTGAGAATAGTAGTCTGAATAATCCAAAATACTAGGTATCTAGTTTTATCAATTTAAAAAAATATATATTCAAAACTAAAAAAAAATTTTTTTTTTTTTTTTTTTTTTTTTTTTGTATAGTTTGCCAACATTTAGAAGTTTTTACAAACTATCAAAAATGTTTTTTTATTTTTCATATTTTTTTTTTTGTGGAATTCATAAAGAAATTTTCAGTTAAAAAAAAAAAAAAAGCGTATCTTTAATATTTTGTGTAATATTCGAATTAAAAGGAATTTAAGAATAAATTGAAAAATTTAAACTTGACTTTTTTCACGTGCTTAGTCAAAAAGTTAAGGTGAAAGATCAGGTACCCGGTTACTTTTGACTCGGTGTGTGTTAGAAAAAAAAACTTCGAATCGTTGGGTCACACATTAAGCTCGGGTTACATTGTTTGAATCAGGAAAAAGTGAGTTTGCAAAGCCAGTTAAATTTAAAAAAAAAATACAAAATTCAAAATTAGTCTATTTCTGCTCGTTATATGTTCGCCTCTCTCTTTCATTCTCTTTATCTCTTCAGCTATAGGTTATTAAGTATTAATATTTATGGTGATATCCCCTATTGCTCATAATGGACTATTCCAATCGTCTACTGGTTTATAGTTAGTTTTATTACCTTTCTGAGTTATGGAAGCGAGTGATAAACTGTATAAAATAAGAACGGGGTGGGGGCTTCAAACAACATATGGTGAGAGAGGTTGAGAGTGATAGACACACTTAAAAAGGGATGGGTGACTTGGTAAGATTAGAAAAATTTTAATGGATTTTCTTTTATATTTGAATATAACTCAACCCCTGAACAAAGGAATATTTTAGCACGTATTTTGTGCGATTAGAATATATAGGAAAAAAGCCTTCTTCGGGTGGAGATAACTCTTCTTTAGTGTATAATATATATATATATATATAAGGGGATCTGAATATTCTCGGTTTATTTATGTATTTGTATATATGTTTTACCAGTTAAACTCTTCTATGTATGTGTGTAAGCGGATATGTTGTGTATATATTGATAAGATGAAAACCTTTGATATGCCTTGCTTCCTTTATGAATTTTTACTACTCCCCCCCCCCTCTTGCCAAAACTTTCTGTGAGAATTGATTTAAAAAAAAAAAATTTTTTTTATTTTTTTTTTTTTATATTTGGAGGTCTGAGGAAGCTGGATTTTAAATAAAGTTACAGTTGAATCATGTATGCACATATGTAGCCAATGTTTTTATTAAAAAAAATTATACTATAATACAGCTCTACCTGTTGAGCACTATCTTATAAACACTGGAGTTTCATTGGATTAACATCCAGGGAACAACCATTCAAGTACTCTATCTATCTCATGTTAATTAGTAACTTTTCAAAGATGATTAAAAATATTTTTAATTGTTAATCTCTGATTATTCTTTAGATCAGGGAAGTTTAATGATATTGTAGATATCTTTTGCAATTTAAAAAAAAATTTTTTTTAAAGAGTCGAATTCATGACTTATTTTCAGTCATGAATTCGACTCTAAAAAATTTAGATTTTATTTCCATATAACAATTGTTCTAAATGATATGGAAAAATCTAAGCATTAATGTTATATGCCTTTCAAATTAAAGAATGTCTCATAATCAAACAAATGATTTTAAATATATTTTAAATCTTAAAAAAATAAAAATTATATCTTTATGTATTGGTCGTGTATATAGAAAATGTGGAAATTTTCGATATTATTTTTGTTTTTTTATAGCTGATTTTGATGATCAAAAGGTATATTCGAAATATTTGAATATTTTTTTTTTTGTTATCTGTTTGTAAAAAAAAACTTAAAGAAAAATTAAATTATTTCTTTATTAACCAAACTTTCAACTGGCTTTAAGCACAAATCTGCCTTTTGAATACAAATTGAATGAAGGGAGATAACTCTCCTGGCTTAATGACTAATCCGAGCTTAACCATGGCCACCGAGCCTCGGTGGCCACGGCTTAACACATAACTAAGCAAGCTACATTTTTTTCTAAGATAGCTTCTAACAATAAGTTCATATTAAAGTTTAAGCTTTAAAAATAAGATGCAATGTATTTTACATGATTTTTATATAAAATCATCAGTTTATATTTATGCACAAAACACTTTTATATTTATAGTAGTAGGTACGTGCAAAATCAATGGCCGATTCCCAAAATGAAAAAACATTTTGATCCCCCCTTTACTTAAAAATACACTAAAATTCAGGAAATCAACCAATTTTACTGAAATTTTCAATATTTATTAATCAACAATCACGGAATATAATGAAACCATTATTTTTTTTTTTAAATCTTAGTGAAAATGTATTATTTTAAAAAAAGAAAATACACCTTTACTAAAGTTATATTTTTATATATTAATAAAAAAAAAGGCATGATTTTTTAACTGTTGCTTATGTAAATAAAGGATCGTAGATGTTAACAATTAAATTTTTGAAAAATGACACGCACAAACATACCCCAAAGAGAAGACAGGATCATTTATATATGTGTGTGTGTGTATATATATATATATATATATAATTATGAAAATAATTTTAAAATCTCTATATTAATAAAATTGTGAGCACTTGTGTTTGTATTTCTCGTGTCAATGTAACTTTGATAATGACATTTTATTTGTTTTATGTTTACTCTAATAAAAATGCAATAACAATGACACGAAAATAAAAAATTCTATTTACAAAAATAATGTAATTACGAAATTAAATCCACCAGGATGCATTTCGGTTTCTTCATAAACACGTCAGCCATTTTAATCTTACAGTTTAAAAAAAAAATGAGTTACTTTGTGACGCTTTAAAATTTGAAAGGCATTTTGAAGAATTTAAACTGTCAAAGAGAAAAAGTAATTTAAACTGCTTTAAATTTATTTTTTTATTTCAGCAAATCCTCATGTATTAAGATTGAAACCTTTGGAAGCTATTTATATCCAAACATTTTATAAATAGAGATTAAAACATTACCGTAACAATTGGTTCCATTAATAATTTAATGACCGAACGATACCGCCATTCAATTTAACTCCCCCCCCCCCAAAAAAAAAACTATTTACCAAAGAAAGACTAATTTTGTAAAAACACACAGCATAGTTTAAAAATTTATTGATTATTCGGAAAAAGTAACCCAGCCCTGATTTATACGTTTAGCTTTTGTAAGTATGGATGTCCGGCAAGGTAATCTCGGTAAAAATCTAAAATCAATGATTTTTTTTTAGTAATTTACATGAAGTAAAATAAATTTTTAAAAATTTCTTGGATTTTAAAAAAATTATTTAAAAAACTTTTTTTAAAAATTTATTTATTCTTTTTGCTTATGATTTTTTTTAAAATTTATATTAAAAAATTAAATAAAATTAACGTCATGGAATTTTTTCATTACATATTTCTTGAAGTTAATTTGTAGGTGTCCAAAAATATGGATGTTTTTATTTATTAATACTACTAAACAAATAAATGAATAAAATTAATGTCATGGGATTTTAAAATAATTTATGTATTTTTTTTTCTGTTTACAAATTTATTTCTTTAAATTTCATAATACAAACGGATATAGGATAAGATACTGGCGAAAAAATTGACGTTATGTGGACATAATTTAGCGTCACGCACAAAGAGCGTCAGTATAACTGAGATTGTTTTTTTCGGACATCCATACTTACAAAAGCTAAACGTAATCGAGTTATTTCCTTTCTTTCCTAAACACAATCGGTTTACGGATTTCGTCAAGTCACAAAATAAATCTCAAGTTCGTTTACTTGATTTTATTTGAATAACGGAAAGAGTGAAAGTCAAAACGGAATATTTGAAACATTATCTCGTTTTATCTCTGTTTTCTTTTCAAAGTTGTTTTTGACAAGAAATCATTTCAAGTTGAATGGCCAGGCTGACCCGTTGGCTATTAAAGTTGCATGCATCATTTAATAGATATATTGATTGGATTTAATTACCTGTCACTGCTGGTTAAAAGCATGAAGATTTCCATTTTTTTTTTTCTTTTTATGAGAAGTATTATAACTATATGAAATAAAATTATCGAAAAAACCCATCTGTGTTTTGGATAATTTTACAAAAGTAAAAGATTATTTATTTATTTATTTTTTTTTGTAAAGTCGATACTTATCAAGGCCAAAAGCTACTCGAGGTTAAATTAATGGTTTTATTGTTCGTTAAATGAAGAATATTATGAGAGGATTGAAAAAGATCAATGGAATTAACAAAGTGTGATTACTTATGGGGGCGGGTTTTGAATAAAGCTGCCTTTCAAATAGATTTTCTACTAACATTAAAAAATTTTTTTTATAATCCCTGTGAAATAAACTTCATTTTTATTGAATCGATTTTAATTAATCCCTGTGAAATAAACTTCATTTTTATTGAATCGATTTTAATTAATCCCTGTGAAATAAACTTCATTTTTATTGAATCGATTTTAATTAGTGCGACCAATTGAAATTTCTGTTAATTGAAGACTAGCAGGATGACCTGACGTTGTTCGGGATTGAATGGGGATCACTATGCACCTTTTCACTATCACTAACATCGTATTACTTTATTTGTTTTTATTTTGCACCCCCATCTCCCGTTTTGCACCCCCTCCTCTTTTTCCCCCCCTAACAGTCGGAAGAAACTGAAATGTTGGAAACCTTTTTGAATGATTCTTATACATATGCTTTAAATTTCATTATCATCGGATACACGTATTTGAAGTCTTAAGGGGGCTCTGTCCTCGTGGGGCCACCTAGATATTTGGTGCGTAGGGGATAGTGTAGAGATTTGAGACCACTTCTGTTGTCTTACCCCAGAAAAATTTATACATGCAATTAATTTAAATGTCATGAAATAGGATATATTTGAAATTTTAAGGGGTTTATGCTCTTATTGTCCCCTTAGGGGTGCACTTAGAGATTCGGTAACGCTTCCATTATCTTCCCTGGTGAATTTATGAAAAAATACACTTTTAGATTCAATATAAATTCTCTACTCTATAGGAACACACGAACATCACACGCAGACATTGCGTTTTATATACATAGAAGATGATAGGCTTTAATAAATATTTTGAATAACAAATAAAATCCCAAGCCTTAAATAATGACAAATGGGAAATATGTAGAATTTGGTATATTCGGACTACTGTTCTCATCCATTTTCGTATTATTTCAGGTCCGTATCGATTTGATATTATGTGTCGGAATTTTTGAGATGAGGGTTGAGAACAGTAGTCCGAATATACCAAATTCTACAAATTATCAACCCTCATCTTAAAAATTCCGAAACAGAAATGGGAAATATATGTATTTCATATACTTACAAACTGTATTTATCCGGCATTGCCTGGGATGCAGTGAAATGATTTTATTCTATTTTTTTTATTTATTTGTTTATACAATTAAAAACTTACACGGAAGAAATAAAAATGTTGCTGTAAGGGAGATAACTATTTTTTATATTCTTCAATAAAAATAAGTTATCCTTTTCGCTGATTTTATTTATTTATTCTCATAATTGTAATTTTCTGTTCCATATTACCAGTTGTCCAGGCGGGACTACATAATTTTTTAAATAAACTGTAGTGAAATACATTATTATAATGGCAATAACATGGTACAAGAAAATCAAATGAAAATTGGCTAGTCAAAATCAAAGTTTAATATGTCAAATCAAATGCTATTTAGGTGCAAGTTTTAAAATCTCAAAAGATACCTTTTATATGTTCGATAATAAATGTCAATATCAATGGCATTCTGTTTAGGATTAAATTTAATACAAAAGAACAGCGATATTAATATGAAAAAAAATTGTTTTCAAAGTTTCCGATGTCAAAAGAAAACAAACAAACATACTTTCCGAATAAGGAATATCTTTAGAGAATCATCATCCGGTTTTGGTATTTAAGGTGCTGTGAGTGTCTCAGACTCCGGGGTGAGCAACATCAGGCGTCTCGCGCCTTCTCTCCATGCGGTCCAATCCATAGGGTTGATATCAGTCTGCGGTCTGATCCGAATGTTACCTAAGATTTAAAAAAAAAAAAAAAAAAAAATAAAAAAAAAAAATAAAAAATTTTTTAAGCATTATTACCAAAAAGTAAATTTCAATTTAGTATTTTCTACTTGAAATTAACCTTGACTTAAAATGTTCTTTCCGCTTTTGTGATCTGACCAAAATAACTAGTTTTACAACTTAATACTGGGGAAAACACTCATCTTCCCCAATCCAGTATCTTTACGCAGAAGTTATTTTTCGTTTGTTTTTTAAACTGTAATTTAATATGCGTGAAAAGAAATATTTGATGGTTGCTTGGTGGTAGGTGTTACATTGGCATTTGTGGTTATTAAAGAGATTGAATAGACCGAAAACAAGCGTATAGTAAACAGTAGATTTTATTACTCTGGTGTTGTCTAAATACAGAAGAGTTCCACTGTGATCTAAGGGAGATAAGGAGAGGCAATATTCCGGTTACGCTGATCATGATGGTGATCGGTGTTATTTGGATTATTCGGACTACTGTTACAGAGTAATCTGGTTGCAGGGAATTTTACAAATCTGCAACTAAAAATCAAAAAGTTAAGATTACTTTTTTGAGGGCTTTTTAAGGAGCATTCTCTAGAAGCAGCAGCGAATGTTGTTTGAAACGGGAGGGGGGGGTAGAAGACTTGTTTATCAAAGAATGACTTCCTGTCTCCTTCCCCACATGCATACTCAGGGGTTTTCTTTATTATTTTTATTTTTATTTATTTATTTTCTATTTTTTATTTTTATTTTTTATTTAATTACTTTTTTTAGTTGAAACTAATTTCTGCTGTTATGGAAAATGCCAAAAATAATTGTCTTCTATAAAGGAAGCTAAATTGCTGGAAATAGATGCAGTTGTAAATAAAAAATTTAGATGGGATTTGTTAAAGGTTTCTATCTCTAATTGTAATGGCGACCCCTGACACAAATCCAAGGTTTGGAAATTCATCTGGATTTCAACTTTTTTTGCCATTGGCCACTCACATCCCTGTTAACTATTCTTTTTGAATTAATTAGGAGAATAGTAATTCTCGCTTCTCTTATTTTGTCCTTTAGTCCTCACATTCTATGAGCGATGTTTCTGATAAAGGGGGAACAATTGCTGTTTTCTGAGTTGGAATCTATTTATCTAACACTTATTGTTAGCTAGGTTTTAACCTTGAAGTATTTTTATTTTTCAAATTTTTTTTTACCCCTTTAACATAAGTGGCTTCATGCCTTGACTGGAGCAATTTCCATGAAAAAGTATAAACTCTCCATTGAACAATACCTTAACCAGTAGCTTCTTTCAACCAATCAGATGCAAAATTATTCACTTCCAAATTTTGCTCGTAATATAAAAACTTCAACACCAGCGTCCTTTCTCTTTGCTGGTTTTCTTTGACTTGACGCACATGAGAACGTCCCTAAAAAGAAATAGCCTGGGCTGAGGGTCACGGCAGACACAAAACATTCACTAAACACAGTGACAGCGTATATACACACTGCTTATCGAACTCACATACACACAAGTTCGCACATATACTCTCACGCAAGCTAAATTCTACTTCTATCATTCACAAACTGCTCACTCAGGCACAAATTTACACATAAACTCTCACACTGACTAAACAAAAGCAAGTGTACGTTCGCACACCGCCTGCTAGTCTACCAAACATACGCACTGTCACATGCAAACTTGCACAGATACAGGCAAAATAGACACGTCAACTCAACATCTTTTTCCTTTGGAATGTACAAGGACTCCGAACTCTCATCTATTACCTACTCCTTTTTTTTTTCTCTTTTTTTTGTCCTAACAAGTTGTCTGTACAAAATCAATATATTTTTGTCCATTTTTAATCCAATATACGGCATACTGGATACGTAATTTTAGGTGTTAATGTCATCAAAACGAAGCAAAAGACGTTTTACTTTTACAATGTTTTTTTAATTTTTATGTCAAACAGTTTATTGTAATAATACGCACATGTTAAGCCTACTTTAATGTTCTTTGTTTAACGTGTCTCTTTCACGTCAAATGTGGGTTGCACATTGGATACGGCAGCAGAAAGTGATTTTCTCCATTAAATCATCATTCACATTGGTTGCTCGAGGTCATCTTTGACCGAGTCATTCCAAGTCTTTCTCGGTCTGTTTTTTCCTTGCTTATCATCAATTCGGATGCGTGTATATCTATTTATCAAACCAGAGCTTCGTTCAACATATTCATGCCACTGTAGGTGGTTGCAACACAGAGCTCACTCCAGTCTGGGCACCTTCCGATGACAAAAGCAGGGAGTCAGAACTAACTGTATCGTCAAGGTGCATACCACAAATCCACCGAACCATAGCCATGTCATTCCACTGCATCCTTAGAAAGACCAAGCTAGTGGGAGCCCAGCATTTACTTACACGTAACATGGCACTATGGACATTTACGCTGTTATAAGCTTGACCCCGAGTAACAAGTGTTCTGCTGCTACCAGAGGAGGCTGGCTTCCTGACCAAAATGCACCAAACATTGACGTTATTGTTTTTTTTCCTCTCTTTTTGCAAAATTCAATCATGCTCTGCAAAGCAAAAAAACAAACATTTTTCCTCTACAAAACAACCAACCCAAACACCATGAACAAACACCATGAACAGATACTTGAACAGATACTTGAACAATACTTGAACAATACTTGAAGATATAAAGAACTTGAAGCATAAAAACTTTAGCCAAAATGAACTACTTCGGCCTTAAATAACCCGAAAAGGGTTGATATGCCGTAAAACAAAAAAGCAATCTACTAACAAGTGGGAGTGAATGACCGGTTAAAATGAAAAGCTCATGAAACTTTCCCCATGCAATCCGTACACATAAGATCAAACTTAATTCACATCCCCTTACTGACACAGATCATATCACCAAGATAGCAAAATGAGTCCATAACTTCTGAAGACGGTCCACAGAACTTTGTACAGGGCTTCCCTTATATTGTATAAGCAGTACTAGCACATCTTCCACTGAGACAGTTTTCAATAGGATTAATCTTCCTCACGGTCAATTGCACCCAAAAGATTATCATTAAAGATGCTCGTTTGTATAAAAAAAGAATTTAAAAAAACAATAAAAAAAAACTGATATGGGAAGCATAAAATTGAAATATTTGATATTTAATTTTATTGTTTTCGTTGCACGTGTGTTGGGAATGTAAATATTCCTATGCGCCAGGATAACCTTCATTCACATCTATTATTGATATTACATGCCTTTCGGAAAGAAAGGATAACTGAGAAAAAGTTGACTGACAATAACCTTTAGTTTATTTACAGTTTGTCTGGGATAAATATTAAATGACAGTTAAAGACGTATAATGCATGGCGATACACAAAGGGAATAACTAGTAGAAATAAAATCTAAAGAGTACGAAGTCCTATGACAATATTGAATGCCGGGCTTATTCGATTTAAAGAATATAAGGAGGCAACCTATTTTGCACAGTGTAACAATTGATGCCCCAGTGGATTCCCTTTATATGTAGGTTGGATAGGAAAAATACATCCTGTTGTTTTGTTATAGAAAGAAGTCAAAATAACATTTTGATTCTTGATCATGTGGTGGGTGTGTAAGTACCAAAAACCTCAGTGACCTCGTGTTAGGATCAATTCTTTCCGCGGGAGATAACTCTGGTTTTGAAGCACCAAGCTCTATCAGACAAGTCATTAAAACATGTTTTTTAAATTTGTGTTCTCATTTTATCCAAATTGTAAGTTATATCTAACTTATCCAGGGTGTAAGTTGCCCAATTAACCTAATATCTCTGTTGTTTTGTCAAAAATGAATTCAATCAAAAACCCTAGGGCCTCGGATTCACGCTAGAACTGCTGTCACATTCTATTATTGGTGATTTGGCATATTCTCTGACTAGATTAGTCAGAAGTCATCACCAAATATGACCTAATAAAGCTCCTCAAAGCCAATCTAATTTGAAACAGACAATTGTTTATGTAGATTAAATAATTGTAAAAATTTAGTAAACATTCTACCTTCGAGTTATTAATGACTTTTTTTTTTCCCCCCCCAAAAATATCTTTTTATTCAAAATTATAAGTACTTGGTATATTAGTATTTATATACATATACTAGTGGGACCCTATGGAAATTCCACACTGATTTCTACATCGATCTGACTATTAATAATATTTTTGAAATAATAAATGATTGAAGGCAATATTAAGAAAAAAAAAACTGACTTTTTCTTCCGTAAAAATAATTGTCATTGTCAGCTAAATATTCTTTTAATAAATAAAAAAAAAGTCTTTATTTAAAATTGTAGCAATTCAATTCTTTTTAAAACAAATATTCTGTCCACTCACTGTCGTAAAATAATTGTCGGCTAAATATTCGTCAAATCAATAAAACGAATGTCACTTTTTAAAATGTATTTATTTAAAATTGGTTGATCTTTCTGAATTTTTAAATGGAGGGAGGGGTCAAATTTAAAAAAAAAAAATTGGTTGATTTTTCTGAATTTTTAAATGGAGGGAAGGGTCAAATTTAAAAAAAAAAATTTATGCTCGGCCATTCATTTTGCCCATACCTAGATAAATGGCTGGGAACCAGATGGGAATATATAAATCCAATATCTATTCCCTACGCAAATTAGTTTTGTACTCTCAAAATTTGAAGAAAGTAGATTTGTTTCTGAATCTTTACGATGAGAATTGATAATTTGTATTTGGATTATTCGGAATACTATTATCATCTTGGTTGTTATGTTCAATCTTTCGTCCGATGTAACCTTTTGTTAGATGGTGGTGGTGGTGGTAGGGGGGGGGCAAAGATGGGAGGAGTGAAGGCAGTTGTCGGAAATGACGTTGCGTCCGTTCGGGGCTGTTTCGGTCTCTCGTTCTTGATTCACCAACAGAAACAGGCTTGAAAAAAGTGCCGGTCTGCTCACTGCTAGTAGGCAGGGGAGTGGGGCGCAGTAGCCCAAAATGGGCTGACCAAATCTCTCTAATTCCTTCATTCTCTCTCTCTCTCTCGTACATAATACAGTAATTTCTGTCTCTTGTTTTATGTTAAATAAAAGTGCTAAAAACCCAACACCGGGCGTCCGCATGGTTTTGTCAGCAGCCGGGCTTACAGCAATGATGATGATGGTGACCGTAACGACCACCACCACGGAGCAGAAAAGCATGCGTTGTCAACAGAAGATAAGCAGAGTGTAACTCTGATCTTTTCAAAGATTCCCAAGTGCGAAAAAGATGCGCCTGAAGGAGGTCGAAGGTTACAATTGGATGAAACGTGAAAATAACAACCAAGATTAGAATAATATTCCAAATAATCAAAAGAAGCATTTTAAAAAAAATTTTTGATTACAATATTGAATTTATCGAAGTTAAAATTGTTAGAGAAATACTTGTATTGCTGCTCGGTCTGAGTTTTCGTTGTTTGACAATATTTTGTGAGATGATTGATCTGGAAGAACATCTTGATGAAGGTAACTTGGTAGTGTTAGCCGTGGTGTCTGAACGCATCTGATTGGAATACAAAATGGGTCACCATGTGATACAATGAAGGCCGCGAGGATAGGAAATGACTCATCGACAGAGACAAAAGAAAATGCGGGAGTGGTCAGTTTCCTTTGTTCAGGAAAGGTGACTCGGACAAGAATACCGGACATGACATCTAGGTGTGACGTTTTACGACAGTAAGGTAGGTTAGTTTTACGACAAAAAGGTTTATGGCAAAAAGTTAACGAGGTTGGGTTTTGGAGAGAAGCCGAGCAGTTAGGATCGAACCTCCACAGAGAGCGAACCGGAAAACGATGAGATGAGCTGACGACAATTGGGAGGCTTCGACAGTCCGCGACGGTGACACACACACACACACACACGTTGTTTCTTTTAATTTGTGGACCAGTGCTGTGCCCTCGACGATTCGTCAATGGATTGATGACTCGACTAGATTATGAAGACAAGAAGGCCATGGATATACGTTGGGGGTTGACGGTCGTCGAGTGGGGCAACATGGTTCTACAACCATCTTTCAATAAAAACACTGATATCTTGACTAGAGTATAAATCAATTTTATTCAAAGAACACATGAGCATAGAGTTGTTAGGTCGGCAGGCATCATAGTAGAGATGAAGTATAGTTTCGGGTCTTTCAAGTACGACGGGAGGCGAATCGCGTTTCCCGTTAATGTCTCGACTCAAACTGGTTTGTATTCGTCCGTGAAATAGCTGAGCAGAAATTAGACTTCGAGTGTGCATCTCAGTAATTTGCTAATCGCCTGTGTATCAATATGCCTGTTTACGTTGACCGAACAACAACTCGGCGTAAGACAAGATATTGCGTTTACATACAAACAAAATAGATCCGTCATGCAATTCTGCATTTTCATTTTTTGAGTCTTTACTAATACAATTGTTTTTTGTTTTTTTTATTTGAGTTAAATGTAACGAAGTAATGTAACAAAGTAAAGGGCTTAGAAAAACGTTGAAGATAAAGAAATCTTGCAAAAATCGAATAAATTTTATTGAAAAATATTTGAGTGTTGGATACTGCTTAGTTTTATTTAACAAACGACAGAAACTAAAATGTGTGTGTTAGATAGATAGATAGATAGATATCGTTAACATTTACAGAGAGACGACTTTAGATCACCATTCCTGCTCCCCTCTTGGGTTGGCAAGGACTGCAACGTTTCTCATGTCTGTTAGAGTTGGTTGTCAGCAGGCAAAGAGACGGAACCTCTCTGACAGAAGTGACGTGATTTTCTCGACTTCCGCTTAGACTCCCCCTCCTTTTTAGAGCACCTTACCTTGCCCTCCCTTGCTATATAACAAGGGGAAGATAGTTTTATATAAAATAAATCAGAAAGCAACTTTTAATTTTATGATAGTTTCAAGAAACATTTAAATAAAAATTATTTAGAAAGAGTGAATTTTTTTTTTTTTTTTTTAATTTGGCCATTATAAAACCCAATAAAGGTTGATATAACCTGCAAACTGCAGTCCAAACAATTCAAATACATATTATCAATCCTTATCTAAAACAAAATCAGAAACATATCCAATCGGTACAGACTAAAGTTAATACGGAAATGAAGACTAGGAGACACTTTTGTTTCATAAACATATCACAAATCTTGAATTCTAACGACTATAAAAAAAAAAAAAATTCTTTGAACCATTCATCAATAAAAGCCATTGTCAAGGTACACCTGAAGAAGGCCAGAGGTTACATTGGGCGAAACGTTGTGAAAATATCACTCAAAATGAGAGCCGTAGTCTGAATAAAACCAAATTCTCTTTGTTCCTAATCTTTTTATTTTTCATTTTTTCAGCTGTTGGAGAGGAGGCTCACATGGATTTACCTGAAAATGACATCTTAGCCAGCGTAGAATCTTCCAGTGATCCGCCCACAGCAACAGCAACAAGTCCCGATGTCGGTAAGTTACCTTTTTAACGAGTTGATTTATCAGAAACAAAGTTAGGCTGAAAGAATTCTCCATTTCCAAACAAACGGTTCATTCATTTATTTATTTTTAAAAAATTTTCAGTTGCCTCTCAAAATTAAACTAATCTATAGTTTCAAAATATAATTTTTTGATACCATAAGTAAAAAAGCTTCCCCATTTTGGAACACATTACCATGGGACTGCTCTCCTGCAAACATGGTTGGTCCTCCAATTCAATGTTGACAAATACTTTTCATGAACCATCCCCATAAGTAATCAAATTTTGTTCATTCCATTCATCATTAACCCTTATCCTCGAGTGGCTTTTAGTTCATGAGTGGTGACTCATTGGTGTGTGTATATGAGACTGATTCTTTGTTTTTAAAGTAAAGGAATCACTTATAAACCAAAACTTAAAAAAATCAAAACTAATATGAAATCTATTTCCCGGTTATCACTTACAATTGAGATCGACTAAAACTGAGCATCGTCAAGCTAGTCACCAAACTGACTGAATATTTTTATTACCCTTGCTTATATCGAACACAAAATGGCATTGATTGGTCAGCAAAACAAATCATTTGCCTAACTGGACACGGTTCATGTCACTGTTTGGATCATCCTGTTGTCAGGGTCACTCATTTGGCGACTTTAACCCATGCAGAGGGGTATAAAAAAACTCTGAAAACAGAGCCACCTGTAGGCCATTGGTGGTGACCTGTGATGCCTTAGGATGGGATCCTGGTGTCGGAGCCATTCTTCCACTTCGGCCCATACTTCGGCTAGACTTCAAAACTTTATTTCTCCTTATTTTTCTTCCCAAATAGATACTAGACGGCGGTGGCTGAGGGTAAATTGTGTTGAGAACAAAGAAGATTACTCTTTGAAAACAATTATCTTTGGAATTGGTAATGTTCCCACTCTCATTGTGAAATTTACTTCTACGAACAATGTATTCTGGGAAGCAATGTATTCTATGAATATAAATAATTATCCCACCTATATAATTTGACAACTTTATTCGGCATTAAATAACTCATAGATTGTTGATATGCCGTAAACAAACCAAACCAATCATTGTTTGCGATCGTCACTGCCCTTTATCCACCACAGGCACAGCACACAAGTCTGTGGTGCTTCGACTGGCGTGGATGTTTGTTATCATCGGGGGCAGTGAGCAATTTATTGTTCGTATCGGCTCCACTATAGTATATTTGTTTTAGTTGCTTTATATTGGTTTATTCATGTGATACATATTATACTTTATGTGATACATATTATACTTTATGTGATACATATTATACTTTGTGTGATACATATTATACTTTGTGTGATACATATTATACTTTGTGTGATACATATTATACTTTGTGTGATACATATTATACTTTGTGTGATACATATTATACTTTGTGTGATACATATTATACTTTGTGTGATACATATTATACTTTGTGTGATACATATTATACTTTGTGTGATACATATTATACTTTGTGTGATACATATACTTTGTGTGATACATATACTTTGTGTGATACATATTATACTTTGTGTGATACATATACTTTGTGTGATACATATACTTTGTGTGATACATATACTTTGTGTGATACATATTATACTTTGTGTGATACATATTATACTTTGTGTGATACATATTATACTTTGTGTGATACATATTATACTTTGTGTGATACATATTATACTTTGTGTGATACATATTATACTTTATGTGATACATATACTTTGTGTGATACATATACTTTGTGTGATACATATACTTTGTGTGATACATATTATACTTTGTGTGATACATATTATACTTTGTGTGATACATATACTTTGTGTGATACATATACTTTATGTGATACATATACTTTATGTGATACATATACTTTATGTGATACATATACTTTGTGTGATACATATACTTTGTGTGATACATATACTTTGTGTGATACATATACTTTGTGTGATACATATTATACTTTGTGTGATACATATTATACTTTGTGTGATACATATACTTTATTTCTCAAATTTAAGGAAACATTTTCTTACATAAAAAATATTTAACTGAGAAAAGGATGACCTCAGAGGAAGATTAAACTTGGGCAGTATAGGGAGATGTGTGTAGAACAGACTTTGTTGGTATGGTCTCATTGAAAAAATGGAAGAGACTGCTCAGTAGATGTAGAACAGTTGAGGTAGCTGAGTTAGTTGACAGGGGAAGACCAAGGAAAACATGGTAGGAAGTGATGAGGATCAATTTGAGGAAAGTGGGATAAATAAAGACCTGGCCAGAGATGTTAGTTTATGTTAACTGCGAGAAAAGGATCACCAAGTGTCCCGTGACCTTCAATCAAATAGGACCAGTCGGACAATGGACAGGACATTTAGTGAGCATGCTGGGCAGTTAGTTGATTGAAACAGTTTATAAGCCTTTATAACGTATGTGTCAGAATGCTATTCTATTTATTTTCGAATACAGTTGATTTAATTTCTGTCAAAAATCTCTAAAAAAAAAATCTCTAAAAAAAAAAAAAAAAAAAAAAAAGAAAAAAACAGAAATTTGTCAATCGGCCTCCAGTCTTGCAATTCAGTTGCACCATTAAATAGTCTGTCGTATGAAACGCCATGGTTTGTATTGTAATTATATTGAAATATATCTCCTGTCTGAATTCGTGTGTGTGTTAAGATTTATTGCTCAAATGATATTGTTACAGTTCAACATCAAATTGGTCTTAAGTGAGTAGTTTAAAACTTTCCCACTGCTTCTAACGGAAATATTTTTTTTACTTTATTTTTCGTGCATAATTTTAGTTATTGAATGTTTTCTTGATACAAGTAAATCCTGTTCAGCAGGTTGGCAGGGTCATACACAACTTCAGTAAGAAACATTATATAAAATGTAAAGCTCACCACCAATAAAACGTAGACAAAAAAAAATTCTTAAAGTGAATGTGTTGTGTAAACCAGTTGAATAAGTTATTCAATGAAATTCTTGGATTAATGTATAAGTTATACATTAATCCAAGAATTTCTTTGAATAAGTTACACATTAATCCAAGAATTTCTTTGAATAAGTTACACATTAATCCAAGAATTTCTTTGAATAAGTTACACATTAATCCAAGAATTTCTTTGAATAAGTTACACATTAATTCAAGAATTTCTTTGAATAAGTTGTAATGATCTACATGTCAGTAAATCCAGAATTGCAACCAGTTCCATGATATACACAAATAACCTGCAGAAGAAAACTAAAAGATAGAAATACATCTGATTATAATATTCTGCTGCTCCCAGTCTGTTCTAGATTTTAATGGATGACGTCATCCTTCTGTTTGTTCAGCATTGGTGAAATAAAACATTTTCAACCTGTTATAGGGGATGACATCATCACCTTTGTGATGTTATCCAGTGTGCATGGAGACAAACATACAATATAACAAAATCCACAGTTTTAGTAGCATTGGATAAGATTCGATCCCCAGAGGCTTAGATGTTCATCTTATAAGCAACTTGCGACCCTTCGGTGCCTCTGTGAGCATTTAGAGAAAGAATTACTTTTTTTTCCTTTTTGTTTTTAATATTTTTACGTGAAGAGTTGGAATGAGTTCATGAGGTCAATCTTAAATTAAAAAAAAATTTTTTTTTTTTTGTTTTCTTAGACCATTTTATTCCCAAGTGCATCACTTCAACTTTGACCTCGTTTTTAAGTTAAATTCCATCACTTAATGTTCACCAAAAGTGTTTTCTGTTCTGCGCAAGTGTTATAAAAATCACAAGAATTGTATTTGTAACCCCCCCCCCCTTTCACACTACACCTTTTGTATTGGAGTGTGTGTGATGTCTAAAAGATGAAGCATGAAGTGCATATGGACAACTGAAATTGCTAGTTCCTATTGCTTTATTTATATGCAAGTGAAATGGGGACTATACGTACTGGCAGAGCATAATATGCAGCTTAATGTTTTTGAAATGTTTAAGAACTATTCTTGGAGTAACTTTGCGAGATAGGCAAAGAAATGCAGATATCAGAAAGAGGCTTAATATTAACAGATCTATCAATATTATTCGTAAAAAAAAAAAATAGATAAAACTGGTTTGGACATTTTTCCCGGCTACCAGACTCCAGCTATGTAAAGAAATCATATCAAAAAGATTTCAAGTCAATTCTCTTTTTTTAATGACTTGAAGTTTTATTTATTCATTTTATTTTTTATTTGTCTGGTTTCTAGAACACCAGTTTTCAGGTATGGACCAGAATGCACTTCCTGAACATTTCTTCTACATTGACACCCCCACCTATAAGTGATGGGACAGCTCGTTTTTTTTTTTTTTTTTTTTTTTTTTTTTTTTTCTCCATTACAAATTATTTCCTTGACTTTTTGCTTAGGAGCAAAGTGTAGTATTTTTTTCTGAGACTACACTTCATCTTTTTGGTCCTCGGTCAGTAAAGAAGTCCTTATAGACTGAGGCAATTTAAATTTTTGTCCCAATCCGGAGTGCCCCTTTTTGGGAGCTGGATTTTCCCCCACATTAAAAACTGACCTTATGTTTAACTCTGCCCTCGTGGGGAGGCAAGTAAATAGGGACTAGTGAAAGATTGTATCTCCTGCGACATTACATGAGAATTACATTAGAATTAGGAGTTCCATTCGTCGTCCCCCCCTCCCCCCCGTTGTAACACATCTTATCCTCAGAATGTTGTTCTATAATATTTTCAAATATAGTTGACTTAATTTCCTTCAAAAATCTCTGAAAATCAAACATTTGTCAATAGGGCTCCAGTCGTCCTTCTCGGCTGCGCCATGAAATCGCCTGTAGTATAGACCCCCATACTAGCAGCAGTAAACATAAAATACTTGTGTGTTCAACTGTTTGCAATTAAACTATTTCTAGTTTTTCCTGAATTGATTTTTGCTTTGTTCTTCAAAGGAAACAGCTGTTAACTGATCACCTTTTATGAATTTCAAAATATTTCATATCGAATCATAAACCGATGGCGTTTTTTAATTTTTTATTTTAATTTAAAACTTTTTTTTATAAAATAAGTTACACTAATCTCATTAACCTTGATTTTCGAGTGGCGTTTAGACAGAATTTCCATGACGTTTCTTTCCAAGAACTCTACATCTTTGGATCACATTGCCATGAGACTGCTTCCTTGCAGACTGCAACATGGTCATCTTCAAGTCTAATGTCAACAAATATTAGTCGTAAACTGTTAAGTAATCAAATTTTGTCCATTCAATTGTTTGCAATCCTCTCATAGTATTTTTCATCATTCAGCAGACAATGTTTTCAATCCTTATCCTCGAGTGGATTTTAGCCTTGTTCAGTGGTGATTCATTAGTTAAAAAAAAAAAATTACTATATTATATTATTTTCATAACTCAAGCTAAGCTCATCTCGTCTGGAGGTGAACATTTTTTTTATCTCTTTTGGAAAGACTGCTATATTTTTATACTTATGAGTCGCACCACTTATCAAGGCCAAAAGCCACTCAAGGATAAGGGTTAATGAGATTGTCAGTTGGATGATGGACGACTCAACAAATATTTGTTGACATTGGACTTTAAGACGACCATGTTGTAGTTTGCCGGGAAGCAGTCCTGTGACAATGTGCTCCAAAGTTGGGAAGCTCTTAGAAAGAAACTCTGTTCATAGAAATTCTGTTTTGATAGGAATATGGAGGAAGAAAGGAAAGTACGTTGCAGCTGTGGTAATAAGACGAGTTCTTGCTATGAATGCCTTACAAGAAGCAACCACTCCTTGCTGTATGGGAGCGACCTCTAGAAGGACGTAACATTTTATGCCCCCATTTCATTCGGAATGGACATCTTATCATAAAAAAACGTTTGCCTATTGCCATTGGATGGAATGCTACACCTAAACTAGTGTATGGATGGAGTGTATGGATTCTTATAGGAGTATTTTCCTATGTGATCGGTACTGGTAACATAGCTCGGCTATATTTTCTTTTTCTTCTCCGCGGGGCAGTCCAAACCCTTCGTCAAAAGTTTTAACCTCTAATTTTAATTGAACTCGTCTTTCTAACACAATTGAAAAGAATTTTCCTTCCTTCTACCGTGTGTCTAACATCGAACATGATTTCCATGAACAGTTTCTTTTCGAGAACTTTCCGTTTGTGGAACACGTCATCACGGGACTGCTTCCTGCAGGCTACAACATGGTCGTCTTCAAATCCAATGGCAAATACTTGTCATAAACCGTATTCATAAGTAATCAAATGTTTTTCCTTTCATGCATCATTCTCAATCCTCTCATAATATTCTTCATCATTCAACGAACATCTCATTAATCCATATCCTCGAGTGGCTTTTGGCATTGATAAGTGGTGACTCTTTAGTAATAATAAAAAAAAAATCAAGCAAATGGTATAAAATTGCGAAGGATACTAAAATTTTTTAAGACTCCTTGAGCTTAAGTCTAAAATTTGAGACATTTTCTAATAACACCCTACCTGAGAGTCCAGCGTTAAAACCCCTCGGCCTAACATTCACAGGTAACATGAATTGGAACAAATACATAGAAGACATTGCCAAGGCTGTTGCAAGGAAAGTGGGCTCCCTCTACCGTGCTAGAAAACTTCTCTCACCTGCAAGTATTCTATATCTCTACAAAGCCACCATCCGCCCATGCATGGAGTATTGTTGTCACATCTGGGCTGGTGCACCAGCCACTAGTCTCTTCCTCTTAGACAAGGTCAAAAAAAGAGTCTCTAATCTAATAGGTCCCTCACTATCCACCAAGCTCCATCGCCGCATCCTTGTGCTTGTTTTACAAGTACTTCAATGGAACGTGCTCCGATGAACTGGCTGGCTGCTCTGATTGATGCCCCCTCGCCGTAAATACACTCTACCAACCCGACAATTGGTTAAATCCCATCCATTCACTGTGGAGGTCCCCAGATGCTGGAGAGCTTTCAACTCTAATAGCTTTTTTCGAGCTGCCAGCCTTTGGAACTCTACCTGCTCCCTGTTTCCCTGACTCTACTGACATGCAGAAATTTAAGTGTAATGTGAACAAATATCTCGCTGCACAACTCCTCACTCGGGATGACCCCCTTCAATTTTTGACCCCTAATTCTCAGTAGCCCCTTACGTCTCGGTGGCAATATGCCTTGACTGGGGGTGAACTCAAGTTTAAAAAAAAATTTTTTTAAAAAGAAAAAGTTATGTAATGAATTTTTATCTAAATTGAATTAAGGATTTTAAAAATAAGGTTTAGTATCATATCTTTATTTTAATCTTCGTAAGGGAACATAGACGTGATGAAAACTTTCGTTTCGGTGACGGGTTTTCTTCTAGTATATAAATAAATACACATTGGACTTTATTATAGGTTGGAGATTTATCAATAATGGACGATTGCCATATTGTTTTGATTTTTTTTGTTTTGTTTTGTTTTTTAAACGTTGATTCTAGTGCGACTGTGCATATGTTACCTGGTTTGGTCTGTTAATCATTAACGAGATAACAAAACCGGACATAAAATATTGACTTCATATATGACAATAAAAAAGGCCTCAAGTCAACCACTTTCATATAAAGGCTGGTAAAAGTATTAAGCATACAAAAGTAATGATTTGAATGGTGGATCCGTCAAGTTATTGAATTCCGATTGAGATCGATTGATTTTGAAGGGTTGGGATCTTTAGAAGTCAAAAAATGTGTCCAATGCATAAAGACAACTAAAAAAGATTTTCTTGTTGGGAATATTTTGATCTACTTTAAAAATGGATTCCATTGTCAGTCTTCATACCGTAGTAGTTGTAGAAAAATTATTATTAAATAAAATGTCTTTTTCCTCCGTGACTTTTTCTGTCTAAAGATACCGGCTTCCTGACAAAAAATGCACCAAACATTGATGTTATTTATTTCCCCCCCCCCCCATTCGTTTTGCAAAACTCAATCATGTTCTGCAAAACAAAAAACTCAATTTCTCCTACAAAACAACCAAACCAAAAACGATGAATAAATACGTAAACATATAACAAACTTGAAGCATTAGGACTTTTACCAAAATGACCAAATAAGGCATTTAATAACCTGAAAAGCGTTGATATGCAACAAAACAACCAAACTAAACACCAAAGATGATATTAAAATACATAAACATTAAAAACTAATGTTTCGGCATTAAATGACCCATAAGATGTTGATATGTCGTAAAACAAAACCATGATTTCACTTAAGGGTAAAATGCCTAAAAAAGAAACTAAAATTCTGTACTTTTGAAGAAGTGAACCAAGCTAAGGTTTCTTATTGGTCTGCCGATTTATAAAATCGGAACTTATGTTTTGAGGCATGTCCGTTCGTCCGTCCGTCCGGATTTTTCTCCGCAACCATCCATTGAATTTCTCTGAAATTTTGCATGAAGTTGTAACTTTGGTCAGGTTAGAAAGTGACATTCTCCGAAAAAAAATCTGGTTAGCCCCCCAAGGGGTCAAAAGGCCCCGAAATGGCAAAAAATGACATTTTTTGCCCCATAACTTTTCATCCATCCATTCAATTTCTCTGAAACTTGGCCAAAATGTGGAGGCTATTGTTCCTAATAGAAAATAAGTATAGCTGACCTTGGAAAAAATCTAGTTCGCGCCCCCAGGGAGTCAAAAGCCCCCAAAATGGCAAAAAATGACCCTTTTCTCCCATAACGTTTGATCCATCCATTCAATTTTTCTGAAACTTGGCCAAAATGTAGAAGCAATTGTTCTGGATATAAAATGAGCATCCTTGACCTCAGAAATATTCTGGTTCGCGCCCCCAGGGGATCAAAGGGGGGGTCAGAAATGCCCCAAATTACCCAAATTTATTGCATTTTACACTTGTCACATACAGAGGGGGATCATGCACGCGCGGTTTGTTCTAATGGTGCATAATTCAATCCACTGACTTGCAAGGATGGGAGAGAGAGAGAGAGGAGGTATAAAAATTCAACCAATCACTGCTCTTGTTAATAACACAACTTGGTAAATTCTTAGCAGCAGCAGCATATTTGTCTTCCTTACAATTAGCAACCGAATATGACCGTTCAAGGTTTGTTGGAAATTCGAAAATTTGCCGTCTTGTGTGCGATTTGTTCAAAAACCGATTTTCAGTGTATAATGAAATGTAATATCATTTTGTTGTAAATGATAATTAATCATAATGGAGGCAATTCTTAGATCAAACCAGCCTAAACATAAGTTACCACTTGAAATAAATCTTATATGAACAGTCGAAATTGTGCTTTAGTAATTCTTTCGTACATTTTTTCAACAGCTAACACATTAAATCTTAATATGATTTATAGCACATGAAAGATCGAGCTAGATTTTTCTTTAAATAGTAAATCAATAAAAAAAAAAAAACCCTCAAGATTTGAACCATGTAAAAACAAATGCAATTTTTTTTTTTAATTTTTATTTTATTTTTTTTTAACATGGTTCACCCCAAACAAGGCAGGTCGCCACTGTAGTCATAAGGGGCTACTGAGAAAAAGAAAAGGGGAGAAGGTTGGCCCCCCCCCCCAACCTTCTCCCCTTGTCAGCCTAAATTGGGATCTGCGCAGAGAGATGTTTGTTTACATTAGTTTTAAATTTCTGCATGTCAGTACTGTCTGAGAAACGGGGCAGGAAGGGAGTTCCAGCAGCACGAGGAAAGAAGCTATTTGAGTAGAAGGCTCTCCGGCATCTGGGGACCTCCACAGTGAATGAATGAGATCTAGTTGATTGTCGAGTTAGCCTAGTGAATTTACGTCGAGGGGGCACCAGTAGCCAATTCATCGGAGCATAATCCATTGAAGTATTTGTAAAACAAACATAAGGATGCTACATTGCGGCGATGGGACAGGGACTGGCGCTTGGCTGACAGTGAGGGACCTATTAGGTTGGCGACTTTTTTTTGGACCTTGTCAAGGAGGGAGAGACTAGTAGATGATGCACCAGCCCAGATGTGACAACAATACTCCATGCATGGGCGGATGGTGGCTTTGTAGAGATACAGGATAATGTCAGGTGTGAGAAGTTTACTAGTACGGTAGAGGGAGCCAACCTTCTTTGCAGCAGCCTTGGCAATGTCTTCAATGTATTTGTTCCAATTCATGTTACCTGTGAAGGTTAGGCCGAGGAGTTTGAATGATGAACTCTCAGGTAGGGTGTTATTTGCCATGGCAATCGGTGGTTGGTGAGGTTTCTTGTAGTTATTGAAGGAAAGGAGCTTTGTCTTTGCGGCATTAAAAGTTACCAACCATTTATGACCCCAATCCACTACAGCCTGGAGGTCATTTTCTAAGGATTCAGCCATTGTCTCGGATATGATCGTGTCTGTTTTACCAACATGGCGAGAGTAAAGCGTGGTGTCGTCAGCAAATAAACCAATCTCCGACTCTGTCATCAGGGAGATCGTTTGTATAGATCAGGAACAACAAAGGTCCAAGGATTGATAATAGTGTAGAACTATGCTGCCCCTCAACGACCGTCAACCCCAACGTTGTGTCCATGGCCTTCTCCTTGTCTTCATCGTCATTCTAGCCGAGTCGTCTATCCACTGACGAATCGTTGATGGCACACCACTGGATAACAAGTTTGCAAAACAAATAAACGCAACGCAACTCACAAGAAAGAATACAAACTCATATATACATTGTGTATGTTAGTTGAAACTATGAGTGTGTGTGACACCGTCGCGGACTGTTGAGACTCACATTGTCGTTACTCAAGTCGTCAGCTCGTCTCATTACTTGCTAAATCTTTGCCAAGCTCTGTGCCTGCGATCTGCTCTAATCCAACGCTGACCCAAACTGGCCATCTTCTCTCCGAGTCGCAAACTTGCTAACTCCTGTGTCTTTTGTCAATCACCGACAAGCCCGTACCTTCTGAACTATACAACCTGACCACTCCCGTATTTTTATTTATTTATTATTTTTTTTTGACAAAAAATTTAATTCACTAAAGTTTTCAAATTGGATTTTTTTTTGGTGGTGATGGACAACTTTACTAGCAAACGTACCCATCAATATTGAACAGTCAGAAGATGCATTTTCACTTGCCTGGTGAACCTTTGTTAGTCTAAGCCAAGATTTATTTAACAGTTGGTGGTTAAGGTTAGGTTCGCAGTTAAAATATTAAGAAAAAAATGTTTGAAAGGAATGAAAACAAACATGGAAGACTGAAACATCATCTTACGATAATTGTATATATATTTTTTCTTATTGAAAATCGCTCCAGACAAGGCATGAAGCCACTTGATGTAAAGAGCTAAAAAAATAAAATACTACTTCAAGGTAAAAAACTAGCCAACGATAAGTGTAAGGTAGATAGATTCTGACCCAGAAAACAGCAATTCTTCCCCCTTTGTCAGAAACATCGCTGATGGAATGTGAGGACTAAAGGACAAAAAAGAAAGTGAGTGATGAGGCTGCTGAAAGTAAACCCAAGTTAGTCACTTTCTACTCTCCTATATGATGATGATTTTTTGGAAAAGTATGAAGCATCAGTTTTTACACCAGCTGTAGGTAAAAAAAATAAAGCAACTTGTGTTCAATTAGTCGTATACAATGAATCGTTTACAATGTGTGCTACTTTTGGTATTAGATAACCGGGAAAGGGTTGATATGCTGTAAAATAACTAAATAAAAAAAAAATAAATAAAAAAAAATAAAATAAAAATAAAGGGACTAAACCAACGCAAACACTGCAAATCAGTAGGAAGCATAAATGTTTGTTTTTGTTTCTTGTTAAGGAATTCAAACCACTTGCCATGTTGGAAGCGAGTTACGAGGCTGCCGAATCATGTGACACATCTGTTGACTGCACATGTTTAACACATTTTCAGCAATTGCATTTAAAGCTGCATTTGCAAGATAATTTTTTAACATGGTAAATTCTGCTAAAGCTTTAGTTGATGATCGAAAAATTCCAGTCATCTTTTGACGGCTAAATTTTTGAAAAGCCGTGACTAATCCATTTTGCATCGGAGGCAAACATACCAGCGATACGCTGCCGCAACTTAAAATTCTCTTGTAATGGTAGCGCCATCGATACATTTTAAAATCTGGCTTAATAATTTCATATGATCATCATCATATTCAATTTAATGTGTGTTTTACATGTTGGCATGTGTTGGACAGCTTTTAGAAATTGACTTCAAAACTAACCTATCTCTGACCTCGCACCCTTCCTTATCACTCCCTCCCATGTTTTCCTTGGCCTTACCCTGCCAACTGACCCTGCTACTTCAACTGTTCTACAGCTACTAACCGACAAGCTCTCATCCATTCTTTCAATGCGACCAAACCAACAAAGTCTCCTGTTCTGCACACCATGCATTGACTGAACAGAATACTGACATTTGATATTTTCAGTTATTTAACTTTGTAGAATATTGACATTTGATATTTTTAGTTATTTAACTTTGCAGAATACTGACATTTGATATTTTCAGTTATTTAACTTTGCAGAATACTGACATTTGATATTTGCAATTATTTAACTTTGCAGAATATTGACATTTGATATTTTCAGTTATTTAACTTTGCAGAATATTGACATTTGATATTTTCAGTTATTTAACTTTGCAGAATATTGACATTTGATATTTTTAGTTATTTAACTTTGCAGAATACTGACATTTGATATTTTCAGTTATTTAACTTTGCAGAATATTGACATTTGATATTTTCAGTTATTTAACTTTGCAGAATATTGACATTTGATATTTTCAGTTATTTAACTTTGCAGAATACTGACATTTGATATTTTCAGTTATTTAACTTTGCAGAATACTGACATTTGATATTTTCAATTATTTAACTTTGCAGAATACTGACATTTGATATTTTCAATTATTTAACTTTGCAGAATACTGACATTTGATATTTTCAGTTATTTAACTTTGCAGAATACTGACATTTGATATTTTCAATTATTTAACTTTGCAGAATACTGACATTTGATATTTTCAATTATTTAACTTTGCAGAATACTGGCATTTGATATTTTCAGTTATTTAACTTTGTAGAATATTGATATTTTCAGTTATTTAACTTTGCAGAATACTGACATTTTATATTTTCAGTTATTTAACTTTGCAGAATACTGACATTTGATATTTTCAGTTATTTAACTTTGCAGAATACTGACATTTGATATTTTCAGTTATTTAACTTTGCAGAATATTGACATTTGATATTTTCAGTTATTTAACTTTGCAGAATACTGACATTTGATATTTTCAGTTATTTAACTTTGCAGAATGTTGAAAATGTTTACCATGTATGTCTTGGTCCATTTATTTGTTTGTATGAGACATGATAATGTTATTATCGACATACGAAAATATAGTTCATGTTCAGATTGTGTTCACTGATAAATTGATCCATTTTTTTTGTTGTTCAAAACAAGCTGTCTCATTTATAACCACAGAAGGCTTTAGTGCGAACCTGTAAAGTCGTTTAATCCGACTTTTGGAGTGAGCAAATTTAATATCAGTACGGGGGGGGGGGAAGAAAAAAAATTTCTTAATTAAATTTCCCTGCAGGCTACAACATGGTCGTCTTCAAATCCAATGTCTACAAATACTTGTCATAAGCCGTCCTTATAAATAAATGTTGTCCATTCCATTCATCATTTTCAATCCTCTCATAATATTCTTCATTCAACTTACAATTCACCCATTTCAACCCTTATCCTTGAGTAGCTTTTAGCCTTGATAAGTGGTGACTCATTAGTAAATAAAATTAAACAAAAGAAGAAAAAAAAACCCAGATTGGTTGAATGTATTTGAAGAATGGATCCGTTCTCATTTTCTACACGTCTTCAATTTTTTATGTGGCATTATTTCGCTAGCTTTCCTTAAGCCAAAATCAAACATTGAAATCGCGTTCCGTGACCCAAAAGTCAACTTGTCCACTTGAGTTAGGGACTTGAGAACTTAACTGAAACCTCCCGCTGCCTCCGCCAAACCCGCCTCCGCTTGCCATCTGATCTTTTTACACTCATACCAGTTCTACAAACTTCACGATTTCTATCTTGTTCAAGAAATACAAACAGTCATGGGGGGGAGGGGAGGGGGGAGGCCTAAATTACCATACATGGTGCCGTTCTCAAAATATGTGAGGTCGTAATAACCTAAAATAATGCTATGTGATTCTAGTACTCACCCATTTCTTTTTAACAGGAAAAATATTGTCTGAAAAAAATGTATCTCTAAAATATTGTTAGTAATTGTGAAACTAATTAGGAAATGATTAACTAACCAAGTACTTTTTTTTTTTTTTTTTTCTTTTTTCTTTTCTTTTTCTTTACTTTTTTTCTTTTTACAGTTGTTTAAGCAAGAATTGTTGAGCCGTCTACAAATGTAGATTTTGCAGTTTAACCAAGTGTAAAACTACCCCACAGTGTTTCTGTTATTGAGTGAATAAGAAACGAAACTAAAAATGAGTTAATTCCATTCACGACTGACTATCCCTACCTAGCGTTGTCCAGCATTCATTGGTCGCACATTTTAAATTAATTTAGAAGAGATAGAAAAATGCTCAATAATGGAAGGGAGGTTATATATTTATTTTAATCTTTGTAAGGGGACATAAAAGTGGTGCAAACCTGCAGTATCTCCACAAGAACAATGCCGGGTGAATACCACTAGTATGTGTATATAACATATATATATATATATATATATATGTATGTAATTTAAAAAAATTTTTTTTATTTTACTTCAGTGTAAAGTCTCAAAAATCAAGGGGCCCCTTCCGAGGTCTAACACTTGATCTCTATATGAGATACATAGATATTTAAGTGTTCAACTAGAGTTCTCCTTTACCTCTCAAACGTTGAGTTAGTGAAGACCATTAATTTTCCTCTCTCCAGTTGGCCATTTAATTATGTTTATAGTATATCTTTATTGCGGTCTCTTGGTCTTACCGGATACCAGGACAAGAATTCATCTAGTCTGGTGGAATATCCAGTTAAGTGCTGTTACTTGAGGTAACAATACTAGGAGAAGGTGCACTATTCCTCGTATGAGCAAGTGTATAGCCGTGTCGAGGGGATCTTATTTGTGCTGCGAATACTATGTTACTTGAATATTTGGCCAGGGTTTTCTTGTAGGGTGAAGTATCTTCATGTCGGGTTGTCCTGACAAACCTTTGTACAGAGGGACCGAAGACACTCAAGGATGGTGTTGGATCTTACCGGGTACCCCGAAAGAACCGGTAATGCAACACAACTAGTATATTTATAAATGGCGTTCGATTTTTTATTTATTTTTTTAAGGATCATAAGGATAAATAATTTAAAACTGTACTCTTTGACACCGTATGTTGTACTTGATAACCTTTTAGTGAATTTACATCATAGATTGAATCCATGGTCAGTGGCCAAGTAGGTATAAGTATTTCTAAAAAGGGTCATGTTAACTGGTCATGTGTTCAGTCCTTGTGTTGGGTGGTATGTAATTACATGTGATTAGAAAGGATGGGCTGTAAACCCCCGTAAGTTAATATAGGATATCATTGTACTGTGAAATAACAATCGAACTAGGTTAATATTAACTATAGGGGAATTCTAAAAAATGCCGCTCGGCACTATTTCAAAACAACCTTATCACCTAAAACCATTAAATAAAATGTTTATTTGACAAAATTTTTAATTAAAAAAAACAAAAAAAAAACGTGAAACTAATTTTAATTTTTTAACTAGAAACATATCGTTTGGTCATTTTCAAAACGTTTCGACCGATGTAACCTTTGACCTTCTTCAGATGCATCTTTTTGAACTTTGAACTCTTTGTTGAACTCGGCAACTTTAAATTCCGGAACAAACGATCTTTTATTAATTTGCATTCAAAGTATATATATATATATTTTTTATTTATTTATTTATTTATTTTTTCAAACAATTCATAAAGTCTTTCAAAAGTAAAATATATAATATCTGGTGACAATTTACTATGAGTGAGCAATCATTAGAATTCAAAATGGCTAAATGCGTTATAAGATTTATTTGTGAAAAAAGTAGATTGAAAAAATTAAACAGTGGCTAAATTCTTTTCTCATCTTTCACTCTATATTAAAGAACAATGTGTATTTATTTATATCCGTCTCGTCACATGAGTTTCAGGTGTTTAGGGGAAGGGAGAACGCAGATACCAAGTCGGACCCAACCCGTTCTCATCATCGTAAATGACGTCAGAAGGAAGGATTTCTTTCTATTTCCATCATGAGATGTTCTTTTTGTATCGATTGCTACTTTTTTTCTTTTTTGCTTAAAACTTTCCAATTGATCCCCCCCTCCCCACCAATTGGGATGTTATTTTAAATGAATATGAATATCGGTGCAAACACAAGCGAAGCATAATTTTTCCATCATTGTTTACGTAAGGTGTACATTAATAATGTATAGTACTAATTATTTTGAGTTTTTTTCCTTTTTAATGAACTTAATTTATTTAAATTATAGAAATTATGTAGATTAATTAGTAATTTTATACAAAAAAAAAACACAAAAAACCCTGGCCCAAATTTTAAGGGAATTTTGTCTGTGTTTTTATATATAAATATATATATATATATAGATGGATATTTTATGTCCAATAAAAACAATTACATAAAATACATTAAATATTTAGGTAATAAAAACGGGACATATTTCCCGAGAAGGCGTCATAGTCCAGGGGTAAAACGCCAAACTATAGACATCAATACCGAAGGTTCGATCTTTGTCTAAGTTAGCCATGCTGATAATGGCTGTGAGCCAGAAACATGTTCATGGATTACTTTTATGTACGTATAAAATTAATAAAAAATATATCTATATAGATAGATATATTGTCTCTATATATCATATATATATATATGTATATTTATAAAATTGGTATGTTTATTTGTATGTGCAGGATTCACTCCTAAACTAATTAACCAAATAACCAATATGCACTGTGTTTCAATTAAGACTGCTGGAGCCATAAATTAAAGACATTTTCTCCGAATCAAATTCATATAATGGATTTTGATTAAAATTGTAATAAGGATTCTAGATCTACGGTTTAGTCTCCTTTTATCTTTATTTTAATCTTTGTAAGGGGACATAAAAGTGGTGCAAACTTCTGTTCAGGGTGGGGGTATTTTACTCATCCTGGGACGGGTATTCTTCTAGTGTGTGTGTGTGTGTGTGCGCGCGTATAATATATATATATATATATATATATATATATATATATATATATACATATATATATATATATATATATATATAGGTTACACCTAGTAACACAATCTCTCGAAATGTATGACAACAGCTGCTCTCTATGCTGTGTAAACTGGGCTCTTTTTAAAGCCCACTTCTTGTTCAAGGTTTCATATTGAAAGGATCAGTAAACACGAGATCCTGTCTTGCAGTTGAAGTGCCGTTAAACCGAATGCCACTTGTAACAGATTGCCACTGACTCAATAACTTGTTTTGCTCTGGTTTTCTTTTGTTAGTGTTAAGGTGTGCCCCCACCCCCACCTCTAGCCCCCTTCTTTCATATTAGTTTAAACAGGAAATGCTCAGTTATTGAATCTTTAATCAGGAGAGGGAAAGACAACTCCTCCAGTCTATAATCAAGACCAATGTGCATTTATCTATATATATATATAAATCTATATAACTCTGTCATGAAAAAGTGAGAGAGAGAGAGCGAGGGGGGGGGGGGGCAAAAAAAGTTGTTGGATGAAACCATTTCAAGTGGTTAGAGGAAGGGAGAAAGCAAATAGAAGTCAGACAACCCCCTCCCACGCCGTCTAAAATGAATGGGGGGGGGAGAGAAATCCTTCACTCTATTTCCATAATGAGACGTTTTCTTTATCCCTTTTTTCTATACCGATTGATAGTTTTTTATTTTTCTTTTTTTTTTAAACTTTCTAGTTTGAAACGGTTTCTTTATTTCCTTTTTATTTTTTAAAAAACTTTACCGATTAAAATGTTATTTTATATGAGTACAAGTGCGAACATTAGCGAAGCATTTTTTGTTTTCCATTTTTGACGGAGGTTGTATACTCGTATAAAAAAAAATGACCAAGTCAATTCATACAAAAAACAGTTTTATTGTTACCATCATCATCATCGTCATCATCAACCGGTTTATTTGTTGAATCACGCCACAATTAATCCTCTGATAAGGGTGTGGTCTGATTGTCTAGTCTCTGTCTTCCCCGCCATTCATGTCTTTGGTGAGGCCTGACGGAATCCATACCTATTACTTTCCTATCACGTTTGACCACGTCCTCCCAAGACAACTTCAGTCTGCCAGTGGTCGTCTTCTCTGCTGGCGCATTCAACTGTCGGACTTTAGCCATTGCTGCACTCAACGCTTAGAATGACCAAAATAAAGACTTAATGATGCGATGTCTTTTCTCGTGTTGATTGGATGCAATTAGTTTCGTGTCTCAGGTTAGTAATTGTGAGTCCCGTGTTCCGTTTCAAAGTGAGAAGGAATGATTTAGTCTGTAAGATGAGTGGTGTAGCCATGTTTCTTCTGCCACTGAGTTTGTATGTTCATAGCGTCTGATAGTTTCTTGCTGCACGTGCCATGACTGGGGTAAAGCTTTAGCAACGTGCTTCTGTGTGGAAGGTCCGATAGAGGCTGATGTATTTGGTTTTTATATTAAGCGCAAAATATTGCAACGGCTTTGTTTTATTTTGTTTTTTTAATGAGGAGGCATATTTTTCTCTGTTTCTGATTGGCTAAAAGATACTGATATTAAGATTTTATCCAATCGAGAGCTGATATTTTTTTTGAGATGTGCTGGCTGCTGCTTTTATAAATCACAGAATTAATATCCATTCTTGAACACTCATCCAAGAATAAAATTGCGATGAAGGTTTTGTAATGTTTGACCTAGGGTGATTATTAAAAGAATAACGGCTGCTTAAATCCAGCAATACATTTAGGTTTTCTCGTAAATAAATCAGCCATTTTAATATTTTATTAATAGTAGGGGTGGGACGTAATGGGTGAAAATTTCAGATTCATGCAAGTAGTATTTTTTTGTGTTCATTTATACATAAATAACACTAAACAATCAAACATTTTGAAAATTTTGCAAAATTCAGAAGGTGCAGGCCAATAGTTTTTGGCTATTTTACATTCATGAAAACCCTTTCACAGCCTGAAAATGGTCCTAAATTAAAGTACTATATCAGATTTAACTATCTATATCCATTCATAGCTTTTGAGGATGTTTTAGGACCTGCAATGTCGCATGAAACCACTTCACCGAAAAATTATGGATTTTGAGTCCCGTGGAGCCCTAACGGCTATTTTTGGCCTGCACCTTCTGAATTTTGCAAAATTTTCAAAATGTTTGATTGTTTAGTGTTATTTATGTATAAATGAACACAAAAAAATACTACTCGCATGAATCTGAAATGTTCACCCATTACATCCCACCCCTATTAATAGTTGTCAGAGGAAAAAAAAAAAAAAGAATTACTTTGTGACTTTTGGAAATTTGAACAGAATTTGGAAGCATTTAAAATATCGAATAGAAATTCATTTAAACTGGCTTTGAAATTTTTAGCAAATCCTCATTTAATTGAAAGTTCAAAAGTGTTAGATATTTACATCCGATAAGTTTATAGAGATTAAAACATTACCGTAACAATTAGTTCTCATTTTATAACAATTTGTTTCAATTAAGAATTTAATGACCAAACGATGCTCTAATTAATACTATGTTTTTTTAATAACTAATTTGGTAAAACAAATAATCGACACTTAAAAAAAGACAAAAAAAAAAAAAAAGTGAACTAAAAATAAAAATAAGACTCCCAGGCAACGCCGAGTAGATACAGCTAGTATACATATAATTCATGCAAAGTGAATCTAATTTTAAAAAGTCTATTGAAGGAAATTCACAAAAATATCAGTCAATGTAATTCTATTCTGGTTGTCTAACCTGTTAGCTAATAGAGGTTCTCTGCCAATTTCACACCATGGCATCTTGCCATTATCTCAATGAACTTTTCTCCTCTATAATTAGATTGTGACAGACTTTACTGGGTTACATGTCATTAGTCAAAAGGAATGAATCCCAATTTGATTTTCAAACCATTTTTCTTTTTTTTTTTTTTTTGTAAACAAAAAAAAAAAAGCTCCAATCTATTATACTAAATGTGAGTTTATCAACGTCTGTTTCCCTAAGGCCTTTTCCTTATATACATCTAGTTAAAACTAGATGTACCCATTGCGTGGTCTAGCTCGAGCGCCATGCGTGACTCAATGGGTTACACTTTTTCTTTTTTATTATTACAGTTAATGGGATATATATATATTTATTTATATATATATATATATATATATATATATATATATATATTTATATTTATTTATATATATATATATAGGGTGGCCCAAAAGTAGGTGTACAGTTATCATTTAATATTTGAAGTTTTTTAACTAGATTATTCAAAAAACTTTAAATAGGTTAAATATTTATTTGAAATTCTACACCAGAACAGCGGGAAATTCATTTTACCTGTTAACATAAAAGCAAATAATTTAATCTCTCAGATGCTCAAAATGTCCTCCTTCAACATTGCAACATTCTTTAAATCTCTCCAGGACACTCTGACACACAGTGCGACACAAATTCCGATCTTCATCAATTTCTGTGAATGCGACATGAATGTAATCTTTTAAATCGTTTATTGTTTTTTGGTTTCTTCTCATAAACCTTTTATATTGCTTGTAATTAGCAAGTAACTTTAACCACATAAAAAATAGTTTAATAACTGTAAACCTACTTTTGGGCCACCCTGTATATAATGGGGTAAGGTACACGATAAGTCATGAAAATGAAATGCCGTGGTAGACCAAATGTTTGAAAAAAAAAACAAGAGATTTGACCGGTTTCGTTCGTAAAATTGTTTCCAAATCTTCACTTTTCTGAAGATGTTCGATAATACGAACGAAACCGGTCAAATCTCTTGCTTTTTTTTCTCCTGCATTCTGACCTGTTTTCTGTTTGTCTTTTTTCAAACATATATATATATATTAGTAAAAAATTAGAAACAGTCTACCTAAACTTTTTGTAATATTTTACTTATAAAAGCTCTTTGTATTAAGCACTTTTTGAAAAAAAAAAATGGTTCTAAGTTAATATTATCAATATATTTGAATTTATTTAATCATGTGTGTTATATTTTGAAAGCTTTTCATCCAAGCTCTCAAAAATATAATACATATCCAGGAAATAAAACATTGTGAAACAGAATTATTTGTTATATTGAAAGCAAAACAATGAAAAAAAGCAATCACAAATAATATTTAATTAATAAAAAAAAATTTTTCAAAACGAATATGCAAATTAGTTAACCTTGCTACTAATATCACATATACATAAGCAGTATATAAAAAAGATGCTATGTTTATTGTGTAAAGCTGAATTAACTTATTATAGGATGTTTTGACATTAGTGTATTTATTCGTACACTAGCAAAAATATGCGACCTCTGATCGCATATTTTTTGCTAGCCTAGGAGGATGATATAAAGACGAACAAACATATACTACACTACCCGCAATCTGTCAAAAAGGAGGAGTTAATGCCTGGAAGGATGGTACCATGTCAACAGAACAGATACAACCCCCCCCCACACACACATACCTAAAAAAAAAAATAGGTAATACTGGAAGGATTGTATCATGAGGAACAAACATTTACTATACTGTCTTCACCCACCCCACCCCCCACCCAAGGAGGTAAAGCCTGGGAGGATTCAGCCCCTCAAAAAGAACGAACATACTCTGCACCCCCATCCCAAAGGAGGGGGTAATGCTTGGTAGAATGTTATCATAACAGAACATATACTACACTACCCACTCCCAAAAAAGGTGTAATATCTGGGAGTATCCCCCATAAAAAAGGTAATGCCTGTGAGTATATATGACAACAGAACAGATACTACACCCCCCCCTCCCCAAACACGCACACAAACAGGAGAAGGTAGTCCCTGAGAATATGGTCTCATGACAATAGAATAGATAATACATTACCCCTTCTCCATGGGAGGATGTAGTACCTGGGAGGAATCCTCCTACACCACTTAAAAAAGGAGAAGGTAATTCCTGGGAGGACGGTCTTATGACAACTACACTACCGACCCCCTATAGAAGATAATACAATAAAAGAGGATGTAATACCTGGGAGGATTCATCCACCCTCATTAAAAGATATTTCTATTAAATCATGTTTTTTTTTTTGTTGTTTTTTTATATTCATTTTTACCTAGTCACAAAAACATTTTTTTTTATTGTTCCTTGGCCTTTTGGCTAAGATAAAAGTGTTGCATCTGTTGTCAGCATCCAAGTGACACCAGACGTTTTACTAATACCGTAAATTTAAACTGGAAATTTTCGTGTAAACTATCTTTCTTAAAAATGAAATTCTTGGAAAGTTTTTAAGACGCTGTCCATTTTTTTTTATTTTTTTAATTTTTTTTTTATTAAATCAGTTTAATTTTATTAATAATTATAATATTACTATCGACAAAAATATTGCATATATTTAAGAAAATATGACAATAAAATTTAGAAATGTATATTAGAGAATATTAATTAAAAAAAAACAAACTCTTTATAACATAAAAATGCTAACGAGGAATACTTGGTTGTTAGTGGGTGTTTGGAGATTACTATATATACGGTATTTCAAAACTGTTGTATCGTAGAATAACTATACAAATAAGTCCAACAGTGGCTTTGTTGCTGTTGGACTGCTATTCTGTTATGTCCTAAGAGGCTCACCCTCCCAGGCTTTACTTTTTATATGAGGAAGGGTCAGTTTATGCTGAAGGAGCTGCTCAGGCATTTTTGTAGGCCAGAATGCGCTAATCCTAGTGCGCTGGTTCTCAAAACACCTGACCTTGTGTCTAACCTCTTGTCAAGAAGATAATGTTGTATCATAGAATTAAATAAGCCTAAGCTGTTCTGATGGTAACATAGTCAGGATAGATGGAAAAAAAAAACCTTTATTTATTCATGTGTGTATAAATGTGTGTATGTATGTGTATATATTTCATATATATACATATGTTATAAGATGATATGTGTATAGATTTTCAGTATTTACTTAAACAGTGCTCGATACGCGAATAGAGCTTAGTAGTAAAGTATGAAAATATATTTAGCCTGATGATTCTCTGTGGGGATGAAATGCGGACGCCTCTGTGTAGCTTAATTGCCCTATGTGTGGGTGTGTGTGTGAGTGAAGGATCAGCTACGTCTTCATACTCTTCCATTTCCTACGTAGATTCCCTATTAATTATGACTTTCTGCGGAACTCTTTTTATTATTGGAACAGCTGTTAAGATTTAACCCAATTTTTCGCGTATCTTCCTTCCTGCCCTTTTTAGCTGGATTCCTGGATATAATTTGTCTGAGATTCTCATTATCATTTTTTTCTGGCTTTCGTTTCCCCCCCCTAAATTGTCATCGTTGTCTGCATTCCCCTTCATCGGGTTCATTCTCTGGTCCACTGCACCCCATCAGTGTCAACTTCCATCTCTTCGAACTATCAAAGCAGGAAAGTGTTTTCTTTTGTTAGAAAAGTGTTCTTATATGCTTATCTTAATTTGATTATGTTCTCAGTTTTTTAATTTTTTATCTTGGATAATCCCAAAGGATTACTTCATATTTGCTAATCTGACTAATAATACAAATAGTGTGCATACAAATAAAAATTATTTAAAAAAAAAAAAAAAAAAAAAAAAATTACCCCCCCCCCCCAAACAACATTGTAATGCATTAACAAGGTAAGTCAGTTATGAGACTGCATACCTATGCCTGACAATGTAAGAATGGGCCAAAGTCTTATCTTGGCCTTACTTCTCCATATTGTGTGAAGTATTCCCGAAGTTATGCCAATGAAACGTTGATAATTCAAAAACTATTTATCTGATCATGCTGAGATTTTTCATGGTGATTATTGTTATCAAAGAACATCAGATTCATACATCGAATTTTGAAAAATCGGAAGTTGAAATTCCGTCAAAATTTCGACTTTGATCGAACTTGTCACGGTCGTGTATGATGTAAGACTTCATTGGCTACAGTATGGGCCGAGTAGTGAGTCTCTACGATAGACAGAACCAAAATTATCGCCTAAAGATATCCCAAAATTAAATCGGTTTTAGGTCAGACCATGGCCGATATTTTGACAAAGTTTGGCGATTAGTCGAGCGATGTAGGCACGAGGCTCTACACAAACAAATGTAATGACAAACCAACAAATAAACTTGATCGAAAACATAACCTCCTTGGCAATAAAACTCTGCCGAAAACCATTTCACTGGGAATAATTTCCGACGGATCATTAGGATATTACCAAATAGCTTTTACTTAAAAAGCTGATCTGCAAAAAAAACAACATTTTTAGACATTTTTTTTAAAGCATTATCCCTTCATTACTGTCAAAAGAAAATGGAAGCAATTTTAATCTTCTCGAAATTAATCTCTTAAAAATCCAATATCTGAGGGGTTTTTTTTCATAATTAATTTAAGGATTAACTGAATTTTGTTTTAAAAATAATCTGTATGTTTACATTTTTTAACGATTGTAATAAGTTAGTCAAAAAGAATAGAATGAGTTTAAGAAGACTGAGTTTGCTTGAAGCTTTATTCGACAAAGATCTACGCAGGGATCTAGTCTCTATGAGAAGCACTGGCTGACCCTATTTATCTACTTCCCACAAAGTAGAATGTGACACAAGGTCGGAAAGTGGGAATTTGTTTTAAAATTGCCTTGGCAGAGCGCCTCAGACAGTAAGCAATAAACTTACTCCACCCCAAAGAGGGGAGGCAACGCCTGGGAGAGTGGACCTCCCAGAACTGCACAGGACAAACCCATTGACCGGCGTAAATCAAGGCCCGAAGGCCAAGACAATACCAGTATGGGGTGCAGTATCCATTGGAACAGATACTACACTTTGATCTTTGCCAAAAGGCCAATAAACCACTAGAAAGAGTGATCAAGGGAAGTAATTCACTTCCGAAGCATAGAAGGGGATAGAAGAGTTCTCTTTTCATCACAACGGTTAATAAACCTGCTTCTAAATCAAGATCAGCGTCTGAGTGATTTGTCTGCAGACGATCAAGAATCTGGGTTTTCTACACTGGGTGCATAAGATTGTACATGCAAAATGTAACCAGTGATCTAACTGGTGCTCTAGTTGGTAGTATATATGTTTGTGTTTGCGAGTTCACAATTACTCCTGTGTAAATTTCCTACCTAATGATTTCTGTTTTGAGAATCCCTTGATTGGAAAAATGAGACCTCCACGGATTCCGAGGTATTTGACTGAACTTTTTTGCTCAAACCAAATTCAAACTTTAAAGGATTTTATTGGTCCTCCGATTTATAAAATCGGGGGACTTATGTTTTGAGGCATGTCCGTCCATTCGTCCGGATTTTTCTCCGCAACCATCCATTGAATTTCTCTGAAATTTTGCATGAAGTTGTAACTTTGGTCAGGTTAGAGAGTGACGTTCTCCGATTTTTGAAAAAAAATCTGTCTAGCTCCCCCAGGGGGTCAAAAGGCCCCGAAATTGCAAAAAATGACATTTTTTGCCCCATAACTTTTCATCCATCCATTCAATTTCTCTGAAACTTGGCCAAAATGTGGAGACAATTGTTCTGGATATAAAATGAGCATCCTTGACCTCAGAAAAATATCTGGTTCGTGCCCCCAGGGGGTCAAAGAGGGGTCAAAAATGTCCCAAATTACCCAAATTTATTGCATTTTACACTCGTCACATACAGAGGGGGGACCACGCACGCGCGGCTTGTTTTTTAATGAATAGATGCGAAAGTTGGACGAATTTCTTGCACTAACGGTGAAGTCAAAACGGCCGATTTCAAGTTCATTCTAGTTTTACACAATAGACCATCTTTTTTATATACTGCTTATGTATATGCAATATCAGTCGCAAGTTAACTAATTTGCATATTAGTCTTGAAAAAGGCATTTTATTAACTATTGTTCAATGATTGTTTTGATTTTTAATATAACAAATGGTTCTGTTTGCAATATTGTTTTATTTCCTGTTCAAATGTTTTATTTCCTGTGCGAATGTTTTATTTCCCGTTCGAATGTTCCTTTCTTGAGAAGGAACGATTTGATTTTCAGCAAGTTGTGATCTATTTCTAAATTGCAAGTGAAAAGGCAAATTAATTTCGTTCTTTTCCTTTCTTTACGGTCACATTTAAAAGATAAATAAATTTGTATCGAAATTACAAATGTTTATATGAATAAATTGTTATGAATGAAATGTTTATTTAAAATAAATTTTTAGTAATTAAAAAAAATATTAATATTAAAGTATTTCACGTAGTGATAGCAAGCTGGCAAAACAGCTTTTTTTTTTTTTTTTTTTTTTTTTTTAAATAAAATTGCTTTCACTCAAAGACTCGTTGCTGTCTATATTTACAGTACCGGGTATTTTGGTGTATTTACTGTAAAAAAAGGTAGAAATGCTAACCTTGAATGTTTGGATCCTTGATGAGAATAGAAATGGCGACCTGTTATTATTCTGCGAATCTGGGCTTCATTCAAACGAGCCTCGCAGCAACTGATTAACTGTCCAGAGTTAATTTGTGTCATTAGAAAGTTGTTTAGCTTTTGTTCCCAACGTAATTAATCCCTTCCCCCTCTCCTGTTACGTGGCTCAAATCATTATGGAAAAAAGAACTCAGTACAAAACGTATGGGACAGTTGTTAGCAATGGTGAAGCCTACCAACTTTTTTAACTTGGGTCCTGCCATATTAACATGTCACTCAATAAGTCCTGGGCCTGACATGGTGCCACTAATTAAAAAAGAAAAAGTACTTTGTGTTTATAAAGTACTAACTTTCAAATGCCCAATCAGATACTTAGTTTACAAATAAGTTATTGATAATTTTCAGAGAACCTTTCTCCTTTATCACTCAGGTTCGAAAATATACAATTGAAGGACAAAAGTTATATCAGGCAAAACGAGTTTTGAACTTATTTGATGTTTTCTGAGACAACTGTCGAATTTGGGTGACATGAGAGTTCCGCATCATTTGTGTTTTGAAAATTTGCAACAGTAGATGATTCACTTCTATTAGGGGTGGGACGTAATGGGTGAAAATTTCAGATTCATGCGAGTAGTATTTTTTTGTGTTCATTTATACATAAATAACACTAAATAATCAAACATTTAGAAAATTTTGCAAAATTCAGAAGTTGCAGGCCAAAAAATAGCCGTTAGGGCTCCACAGGACTCAAAATTCATCATTTTTCAGTGAAAAAGTGGTTTCATGCGACACTGCAGGTCCTAAAACATTCTCAAAAGCTATGAATGGATATAGATGGTTAAATTTGATATAGTACTTCAATTTAGGACCATTTTCAGGCTGTGAAAGGGTTTTCATGAATGTAAAATAGCCAAAAACTATTGGCCTGCACCTTCTGAATTTTGCAAAATTTTCAAAATGTTTGATTGTTTAGTGTTATTTATGTATAAATGAACACAAAAAAATACTACTCGCATGAATCTGAAATTTTCACCCATTACGTCCCACCCCTAATAGAAGTGAATCTTCTACTTTTGCAAATTTTCAAAACACAAATGATGCGGAACTCTCATGTCACCCAAATTCGACAGTTGTCTCAGAAAACATCAAATAAGTTAAAAACTCGTTTTGCCTAATGTAACTTTTGTCCTTCAATTGCATATTTTCGAACCTGAGTGATAAAGGAGAAAGGTTCTCTAAAAATTATCAATTCTCTAATGAAGGGGGGAGGGGAACAATACATTAATTACGTGCTCTAAATGTCCAACCGAATTTCAGACTGATTAATAAACAAATTCTGTATTTTCTTGTTTTTATTTTCTTGTAGTCCGCTTCTGCATACATACGTTGCTGTAAAATATATCATGTCTATCTATTATATTACTCCTAATTATCTACGTCCCACAAAGTAGAATGTGACACAAGGTCCGAAGGTGGGAATTTGTACTCTAGAGGAAGAGTACGGAGTTTCTTAAAAAATTGCCTGGGCAGAGCGCCTCAGACAGTAAGCAATAAACTTACTCCTCCCCAAAGAGGGGAGGATAGATGGATAGATATGGATATATAACTGCACACATAGCTATGCAAATAATTTCGATACTCTTTGATAAAAGAAATGAATAAATAAAACTTTAAGAACCAACTCGATAGCCACTTCGAAGAGACAGTGAAAAGTTGTCTCTTCAATGGAATAAAACCGTGAGTCATACACTCTTGTTCGTTCGTTCGTTCGTTATTGTAGTGAAGAGGTTTAAGGGGGAGAAAGGATTTGAGTCAATGTTGACAGTTGAGTCAAACCATTGTCGAAATGATGCCAAGAGAAAGTGTGGAGAGGTAACGACTTCAAAGAGCATGAACTGCAGTCAAACTTTATTTACTGAGTTTCTTTAATATCCGTCAGATTCAAAGTCTGTGGCTCTTTCATGCTAATAACATTGCTTCACCTTTTTAATGTTTACTAGATCACTCGTGACCCAGTGGGTCAGTATTTGTTATATATATATATATATATATATATATATATATATAACATAAAGAGGCAAAATGCCTTTAAAAAAACCATTTGTTGGATGCAGATATTTTTATTAAAATCAAAATAAAAAATCAAAACAATATTTTTTTTTCTTCATCTTGACTTTTTTTATTTAATAATTTCGCTTGATATAAGCGACCTCGTTAGAGCTTTAGACAAATAAAAGGTATTAACCTTATTTTTTTTTCGTAATAATCCTTCCTAGTCTTGTAGAAGTGACGTCCGATGTTGTGTAGACTTAACGGTGTAAATGTCTCTTTTAAATTGAACTTAAATCGCGCATAGTCGCTGGTAGGTAAAGTTGTGTATGTTAATATTTCTATGTATAGGATTCACTCTTAAACTAATTGACCGATCATTATAAATTTTGGAACGGAGCTTCTAGACGTAAGCGTGAGTAATGTGGGTTGTATTTAATTTAGTTTTATGCAAAGGGGGGGGGATTTGAAAATTCAGATACCTTCGATTTTTGTGAACTTTTAGGTATTAAACACCAATTGATAAATATTCCTTAAGTTTTTTTGAGTATTTTAAAGGATGTTTAGAGGGTCATGATATGAGCACCCCCCCCCCATTCGAAATTCAAATATTTCAGATTTGCATTAAATTTGATTCGTACTCATTGGACACCTATTAAGCAAGATTCCCTGAATTTCAATTTCTCAAAACTCCATAGACCTTAGGCATTTTAGGCATTTTTTTAGAGTAAAAACCATGTAGTGGACTTTGATCAAAATTGGAATAAGGATTCTAAACATAAGGACCCCAGCGACTACTGACTGTTAGCAGACCTAAAAAGAATGTTTTAAGGAAAGAGATTTGGCTCTATATGGCGTCCATCTAGAAACGAAACAAAAGAAAACATGAATGTCAAGATACGAGGTTGAAACCCGACAAAATGTGGAGATGGATGCTTTATGCCGTGTACAGGATGTCGGTCCCTTACCAAAATGGGGCATGAAGCGTCGACATTAGTCTCACTTAAATACGAAAATTGACAGTTTTCCTACAAATCAATTACTGGCACACGATGTGTGCAGATCAGTCTTGCTAATTCCTTTTTTGTGTGTGTGAAGTTGAACTGAAATTACCAAACAAACAAAAAAACATTAGCAATAAAATATAGAAACCTGTAAAGGGCAGACGACTGAACGGTTTCACGCCTTTCACACACAGTATCAATAAACTTTGTGCACATTGGGAATACTGAATAACTCATCATAGTCCCTCCCTTAAGCATAGATCGTCCAAATAAGCCCTGGGGAGTGAGAATGACTTGGAAAGAGTAATTGAACTCTGAGACTGAATTCTTCAACGATTTGATCAAAGTGAAACGTCCTCTTTTTTTCTTTTTCCAGATTCACAGGTTGATAGCTTTCATAACCCCCTAACCCTAAACCTTCATCAGTTGTGTGTTTTTTTTTTTTTTTTTTTTTTTTTTTTTTTTTATATTACTTAAAACTTCTAGACTATACAGAGTGTCCCTCTCAAAAATGCCACCAGGGAATCGTTAATAATAATCCTTTCTGCAATCCAACCATATTTGGCACAAATGTTTCTGTCCCATTTGAGGGTTCTTGGTAAGGTGCAGAAACATATCTGTAATTTGATTGGGGGCCCCATCCTTTCTTCTCTGCACCCTCTATCTCACAAACGTGATGTTGCTAGTCTCAGTCTTTTCATTAAAAAGAGAAAGTTTGTTTTGATGTCCAACAGTCTTATCGCTGTTCAATGATATGGGGGTATTTTGGTGATCGTCTCATCAGTAGAACGGGCTTCACACTCACCGGACTGTAACCCTTAGATTTTTATCTGTGGGGTTCTCAAAGATGTCTATGACCCCCCTCCCCCCAGACTCTTCATGAACTGTAAGAGAGCCATCACAGTTCAAATCCGGACAGTGTCAAGAGAGAAGCGTGTCGGTCATTAACAATTTTGCACGTTGTATTCAAGTGTGCTTCTTATTGAACAGCGAAAAAATCTGGGGGGTTGAAGTCCAGTAAGTGTGAAGCACATTCAGGATCTCTTACCAAAGTTTCCCTACAGCAATTCCAACGAGTTATTTGAAGTGTAGGAATTTCCCCATCCTGTGGAAACCACTGTTCATCGCTTTCGTCTTCATCTGCCCACGGCTGCTCAAAACTTATCGACCACTAGGTGGCGCTCAGTGTTGATCAACGCACAGGTGCACATTTAGAGCATGGATCATTGAACAGCGATTTTTAAAAAAAAAGTCGTTGTTTTATCGCCGTTTGATATGTGGGGACACTTTGGTGATCGTCTCATCAGTAAAAGGTGTGATGCTGAATGGGCTTCACATTCACCAATCCCAAGATTTTTATGTGAGCTTTTATCAAAAATAATGTCTGTCAAAACAACCCCTATTCGTGAACTGACAAGAAGGCCATCACAGCCCAAATCAGGACAATGTCAGTTATTGACAATTTTCCGTGTTGTATCCAGGCGTGCTTATCCTTGAATAGCGATAAAACAGACTGTTGGACATTCATGACTTAAACTTGGTGGACAAGTCAGGCATTCAAGACTGAAGTTTATTTGTGCCGAATATGGTTGGCTTTCAGAATTTTATTAACGGTTTCATGAGTGGCATTTGGGAAGGTGAAAGGGGTTAGGGTTTGGGAAGGGGTCATCTTAAATAGTTGAATTTAATATTAAATTTTATTCTTGTTGAAATCGATTTGAAAAATCGGATCTCGGCCTGTCATGTTGATTACTGAACTTTATCAGCACATCAGTGGCGTTAATAATGGCAAAAGCTTTCAAAATGCCCGTTCTTAATCCTACCACCAACCCTAAGTCCGGCTGGTAATACGGAAAAAATAATCTCTTACCGACTGTCTGCCTTATGTTTTTTGTGTTGTGGGTAGGCCATTTTGTTCAGAACCGTTGAATTTTTATGGACCCTTAAAGCTCAATTTCACCAGAAATGGGTCCAGAAGGAGACAATAAAAAAAGGGGGGTGGGGCACGTGTGCATGTGTGTGTGTGCTAGAAAAAAATATAAACACCTAAATAGTATGTCCCTCATAGATGGTATTTTTTTTTTTTTTTACCTTGTGAGTTTTTAAGATTTGCAGAGTTAAGCCTCAACCTGGATATGTGAGGAGAGATTTTGTCGGCAATTTGTTTGAGGATTAAAAGCAAGAATAAGTCTTTCTTTTTTTTTTTTTTAATTTATTTATTTTATACTTTCGATTGTTTAAAAATAGTTAGAAAAAAAACATTTAAAGGTTTTCATGATCTTTGGAGTTAATTGATTTTTTTTTTTTTTTTTAATTGATGCAAGCTACAACAGGGCCCCACGACGAGCACTGTGCACTAGGGGTCCCACCACAATTTGATCCTACCTTCATCTAAAATTGGATTCACATTATGCATGCGCTCAACAATTCCTGATCAATGAAAACTCATAGAAATCTCAAATCTTCACCCAAAGAATGAATATCTACAAAATAATAATACAATCTTGAATGCGTAATTTCTTAGCAATCCATACCCCCCCCCTCCAACGCCACACACACATACATACTCCTTTCATTAACAAGATTCACGTGGTGCATCTTGATCGAAAACCTTGATTACAAATTGCGTAGTGTTCCTTTCACAGTAAAAAGATAAAGCGTGGGAGGGGAAACTATAAACAAAAATACTCCGCTAATTAATGTCTGAACAATAGAATTCCCTGTAACTTTGTGGAGCTTATCTAAACATTTCATAAAATGAAAAGAAAAAAAAATTATCAAATTCATCATCATCATCAAGATGCAAATTCATCATCGGTTTAACGTCTGTTGATCATCCCTTCCCCCTTTCATTTAGAAATTGACTCCCAAACTAACCTATCTCTGACCAGGTCTTTATTTCTCTTTCTCTCAAATCCATCCTTATCACTTGTTCCTACGTTTTCCTCGACGTTCCCCTGCCAACTAACCCTGTTACCTCAACTGTTCTACATCAACTAACCCAAGAATTCTCATCCATTCTTTCAATGTGACCATACCAACAAAGTCTCCTGTTCTGCATACACCTTCCTTTACTGTTCAGATTTAATCTTCCTCTGAGGTCATCGGATCTAAGCCTGTCTTAAGAGCGTGTGTAATTGTGAATCTTAACGTTTAAAATAAATAAATTTTTTTTAAAAGACAAAAACACCGGAAAAAGTGCGCGCGACATGAATGTGACTGGACCGTTGAAAGTCCATTTATAGTCCCACTGAAGGGTCGCAACCCACAATTTAAAAAAAATCATAATCTCGTAGACTGGTTGACAATGGAATCACGTGCCGACTCTAACCCTGTCTGATGACACAGTAATACTGTTAAGGAAAGAGTTGAACACACAATGTCACCACAAATATCAGTAAAATAGTGACTTGTGTTCAACTAATTGTATACAATCATTAATAAGTATTTTTTGGTCATTAAATGATATGAGGTTGATATGCCGTGAGACTGAAAATAAAACTAAGCACTTCAAAAAATGTTTTCCTGAATTCCTAAAACTTTAAACATTTTGATAGAATGAAAATATAATATTTGTATTTTTTTACAGTTTATTTTTTAAGTCATCACTTATCCTCGAGTGACTTTTAACCTTAATATGCGTTAATGGGATGGGGCGTGACCTTCGTAGGTCACGGATGGGTGGATTGTCAGTTGAATGAGGAATATTATGAGATTGAAAACGGTTTATGACGAGTATTTGTTGACATTGGATATGAAGACGACCATATTGTAGTCTGCAGGGAAGCAGTCCTGTGGCAATGTGTTCCACGGATTGGAAGTTCTTGGAAAGAAACTCTGTTCATGGAAATTCCGTTTGATGTTAATCACACGGAGGAAAAAAAAAAAGAAAAGTTCTTTGCCATGGGGGTAATTTCTTCTCTGCACCCTCTCTCTAACAAACGTGATGTTGCTAGTCTCAGTCTTTTCTATAAATACTATTATGGCATGTGTTCTTCAGAATTATGTGATCTATTCCCCGCTTCTTTTGTTCCAGCTCGTTTGACTCGTTGGTCTAGTGGTCTCCATTAATTCTCTGTTTTGATGCCTCATTGTAATACAACTTCCTATTCCAGTAGCTTCTTTTAAAGAACTGCAGGCTTGTGGAACTCTTTTTCTGCTGACTGTTTTCCTCCTACTTATAACCTTGGTTTTTTCATACTAATAGGTATCTTCTGT
>OY744518.1:212399564-212522064 GCA_963556195.1 Sepiola atlantica
AGAGAAAAGTTTCTCTGCTTAGTTTGTGGAAAAAGAGTCGAGTGCAATTCAATCTTTTGTGGTACTTGTAAGAATTGGGTATGCAAGAAGTGCATGGATGAGAACTCTGTGAACAAAGTGTGGTACTTCTATCGATCCTGACCCAATTTCCGTGAACTTCGCATCGGCAGCGTTCGGGCGTGCTACGTAAACACCGGAAAGCTGACGAGCCCAATGGTGGAGAGATGCCGAGCGATTAGCCAATCAGCGTTCAGTAACCAGCCGACAATTTTTCAAAGCATTATTTATATTGATTAACCCCCTAACCCTAACGACAAGGTCAAAGTTAGCGCGGGTCCCAAAGTAAAAAAAAAATAAAAAAAAAAATAAAAAAAAAAATAAAAAAATACCGAAAATAAAACTGAAAAAAATTGGACGCAGCAACGTACCGAAATTATCAGCTCCTCTCTCGGGTGTTTACTTATCATGTCCGAGCGCTGCCGACGCGAAGTTCACGGAAATTGGGTCAGGATCGATAGAAGTACCCAAAGTATATTTGGATGGCGAAGCTATTGAGGTTGTCGAAGTTGTTACCTTGGTGATACCATTGGAGCACAGGGTGGAGTAGGTGTTAGTGTGATTGCAATTGGATGAAGTAAGTTCAGGGAACTTCTGTCATTACTAACCAGCAGAGTGTTACCATTGTCGATCTATCAGGTATTTGTACAGTGTGATGTATGGAGTGAAGCCTGACCAGTGAGGGTTGAGGGCATGTGTAGCATGGAAAGAAATGAGAATGATACGATGGATGTGTAATATGAGTCTTAAAGAAAGGCTTAGTTCTGATGACCTCAGAGGAAGATTAAATCTAGGTGGTCTAGGGAGATACGTGCAGAACAGGAGACTTTGATGGTATGGGCACGTTGTAAGAATGGATGGGAGTTCTTGGGTCAGTAGATGTAGAACAGTTGAGGTAGCAGGTTCAATTCACAGGGGAAGGCGAAGGAAAACATGGGAGGAAATGATAAAAATGGACCGGGTGGGGGATAAATAAAGACCTGGCTAGAGATAGGTCTATTTGGAAGTCAATTTCTTAACGCCGTTCAACACATGCCAACATCTTAAACCGATGATGATGATGATGCTAATTATCTCATTAACAAAGAACACTGCTGAATTGTCATGCTAGAGAATCCCTGGGTAAAGTTGAACACATTCGTTTTATATGTAGAGAATCCAGTTCCATTAAAAAGGGACACGCTGGACTGGAAACAAAGCTAACATGTATAGTACCGTCAGCGCCCCTCCACAAATCGGGGAGCGACAGGCAATATACCCCCCCCCCCCCACTTTCGGAAAGGAGATTCACTAAGAGTTTGTCTTAATGTTATTTTTCAGTCAGAAAATTCACACAAATATCAAATCTGATATTTAAAAACGAGTGCTTAAACAAAACAAAAAATGAACACTGATGCTTAAAATTAGGTTTTGAATTTTTATTTATTTACTTTTTGTTAAATTAAAAAAAATTTTTTTATTATTATTTTCACCTTGGTTGTTAAATTCATTTCGGCTGATGTAATCTCCGGCTTTCTTCAGGTGCATTCTTTTTCCAACTCGGAAACCTAGACGGAATTCCATGTTGAATCCTTTATTCAATCCACGGCGGGGAGGGGGCGGGGTAGATTGTTCTCGTTCCGTCAGCCATGACCGAGTACAAGTGTTAATTTCAGTTATTCTTAGTTATTAATCGCCTGTAGTAAGGATTGTCCCCCCCCCAAAGACTGTCACTTAGAACTGAGTATTAACCAACGCTTTTAACCGCTACGCTATGGGTTCATGTGGACTTTTTTTTTCTTAAAAGAAATTAAACTTAGAACTTTCAATTTTCCTTTAATGTACGTGAACAATTTTTAACTGAAAATAAATCTTAATTTCAGTGTCTAATTATTTCTCTCTCCTTTTAAAATATATATTTAAAATAATAATAATAATAATAATAAACGTAATCTAAAGAAAGGAAATGTTTAATGCTTTTCGGTGCTTCTGCTGTTTCAGTGACATGTTAAAAAAAAATACCTAAAATGTATAGACTTGGTTATGTACTTAAGTGTTAGCTGTACACCAAAAAATACGCAAATTCATCCAGTATTTATTAAATTAAAAATAAAAAACTTTTTATCGGTAGTCGCCATTTTGTATCTTTCAATCTTAAAAAACACGAGTTATCTCCCTTGCCTAAACTGGTTACAAAATGTCTGATACGTAAAATCGTTTTTTCTTTCTTTTTCTTATAATTTAATAAATACTGGATGAATTTACGTAATTTTTTTTCTGTACAATCTTATTTTCATCTAACACGTAAGTAGATAACAAAGTTTATACATTTCTTTAAATAGTTTAATGTCATTGTGAAATAGCAGAAGCGCCTGATTCTCTACTTGTGTAAATACATGAATGCCATTCGTTTAACTGTTGCAGCTGTTTCTGTTTTCATTCAAAATACCGCATCTTTTTCCGAGAAAATACTTTTTTTGCGAAGCTTTGGAATAAAAGCCGATTCCGTTCATTTATTTATTTTTTAATTATAGAAGAAAAAACCCCCAAAAAACTAGATTATCGAAAGAACAAAAATCTTTTCATGCAGTAAAGAGGTTCACTTTTATATCTTCAATGATGTAAAATGAACACTTTGTAGCCGGTGTAACTGAAATTTGGGTTTACTTACTCATGTGTGAGGTCAGAAAATGCAGACGATTCATTGTCCGCCATTTTGGCTAAGAAACGACAAATAAGCCCACCCTTTTAGCTTCCGCTGCCTTTACGTACGATATACTGATTTATTTTATTTCCGGTTGTATCTACGATAAAGTGCCCCTGTTTACTTGCCTCCCCACAAGGGCAGTTAAACACAAGGTCGGTTTTTAATGTGGGGGAAAATCCAGCTCCCCCAAAAATGCACCGATAAACATTACTATTACCGACATAAATTATTTTAAAAGATTTGGGAAACGTTCAGAAATTGGTCAAAAACAATTTAGTTTGCTTTATCTATTTGTGACGTATTTGCGTTAAAAAAGTTGCGGATCTTTTACAATAATCCGCAGAGTCGCCAACGGGGTCCAAAAAACGAACGAGAACGGGGTAAAAAAAATAAAGTGACGGTGACCTACGTCGAGAATAGATATTTTCCTACTTACCTATGAAATTTGTTTGTATTTTTACGTACTATAAATGGGTTTTTATTAGATGTAAAAAAATTTTTTTTTTTTGGCACGGATGTTTACTTAATAAAAATGGCGACCCAGCCTTACCTCGTTACGATACCCCCCCCCCATCGCTTGTCCAATTGTCCAATGTGACCAAAATATTGATTTCTAATAAATAGCAGTTGAAACGGCTTAAAAATACAATCAAATGTCACAGATAAGTTGGAAAATAACTTTTATCGGCTACAGTTACTTTTATTTGTTTATTTGTTTTTATAGCGTTTTCACTCTGCGGATTATTGTTAAAGATACCCAAAAAGTTGAATAGAAGATATGAGCATTTTAAGCTATCGTAATTATCGGCTGTGAGTAAAGTAACACGAGGCCAGGTACCTTAATTTCTGAAAAACGAGATGTCTGACTCCTTATGACTTTACTGACGACCAATACTCACGGTAACTGAACACGCTTATATCTTCTGTTAAAAATAATTTGGTAAATTTATAGAAGTGCACCTTTCGTATTTCGACCCCTAAAAAAAAAGTATCCTACTTTTTTGGGCAAATTACATGTAAACAGCCTCAACCAATATCCGCGCGCGGATATTGGTTGAGGCTGTTTACATGTAATTTGTCCAAAAAAGTAGAAACTTTTTTTTTAGGGGTCGAAATACGAGTGGTGAGATTCGGTGGCCAAGAAATGCGTGCTCACTTTACGTATAACTTATTATAGGAAAGTGACCCCCCTCCTAAAATCTAAAATAATAAAAATTTTCATAATTTTTTTCATATCGGATATTTGTTGAGGCTGTTTATATGTAATTTGCCCAAAAAAGTAGAAACTTTTTTTTTTTTTTTTTTAGGGGTCGAAATACGAAAGGTGCACTTCTATAAATTTACCAATCATTTTTAACGCAAATAGGTCACAAATGAGTATGTAAACCAAAATAAATTGTTTTTAACAGATTTCTCAACTCGATTGCATTTCCTTTTCAAATAATTTATGTCGCCAATTGTAACGTTTACCAATCTGTATACAAACCAATTTGTGCATACACAACACGGTTTCGGAATAAAATCACTCGAAGATGGTTGACATGCCGTAAAACAAATTTTTTTGTTTTTGTTTTTAAGAGGAAATCTTTTACTATAAAATCGTTCATTCAAGTCATGTTTTTTATTTTTTTATGACAATGCCGAGAGAATAGCATCGACGCAGCACCTGTTATTAAAACCTCTAACCTGGTGACGTGTGGTCCTCCGCTCTGCCACTGAGCCAGTTTCCCACTGTAGTAGCAGTGGAAGGCGGCGGCGGCGGCGATGAAGGCAAACTGTGTCTTCTGAATTTGCCACTTAAATAATCACGACACGCCGCTTCTTCGTCTTTTAATCTTCTTTTTAAGACCTTAACACTACTATTACTACTACTACTACTACTACTGGCATTGGTTGTAGTTTTAGTTGTGTACGATCTGTCCGAAAAGAAGGAGGAGGGGGGCAATGGAGACTTGGTGCCCTTTGATTACCGCCAGGTGCACGTGTTCTGTCCGTTTTCCGAATTCTAGTAAAAAGGAAAAAAATCCTCCGTTCTCAAGTCGCAAGACACACCGGAATAACCATGAAGACAATGTTTTTTAAAAGCGGAAAAAACTTACAAACAAATCAAATTATCTTTTAAATAACTACAAAAATGGATGTATTGGGTAGGTACTTATTACTACGACTCAGGTATTTTTTTGCTTTTGTTTTTAAGAATGATTTTAATTCTTTGCGCAACTTTTTCTTTCTTTCTTTTCGTAAAATCGAGCGTTTCTTCTGCTTAAAAATTGATTATACTAACGATTTTTAAGTTTTATTATTATTTAAAAAAAACAAAAAACTTTATTCTTGTTTTTGTTTGTTTATTTTTGTTTCCGCGGCAGTCGTACTAAGGTACTGCAAATCCTATTGACGGTTGTTCGGCCACGACGCTGTTCATTATTTTGTCGCCGGGAAAATCTTTTTTTACTAAACTAATATCGAAACTCTGTTTAGAATTTGTTCCCAACACTATTTTTTGGTTAGTTTCTGCTTAAACAGGTGAGAATAAAAAAAAAAAAGAAAAAAAAAAGAAAGAAAAAAAACCCTAAAAATAAGTACACGTTACCGTCTTTCAAACATTGAAAGGGTTAACAGTTAAAAACACCTGCGTTCGTTCTTGTATGCAGTTATTTGGAGAGAAAAAAAACAAAAAAACAGAAAACTCGTTTGTTTACGTAGCATATGTTTGCTTATGACTTTTTTCCCCCATTATTTATTCCGTAATCTGTATATAATAAAATTGTGTTGCCACTTCTCGTGTATCTGTCTATTTACTTTTCTCGCCTCTACGTGACTTGCATTGTTTTTAATAGCGTAAAGTTCTAAAACGAAGTTTTAAAAAAATCCTATTTAAAAAAAAAAGAATTACGAAATTAAATCCACCAAAATGCATTTCCGTTTCTTCGTAAACAAATCAGCAATCTTAATATTTTGTTAAGTTATAAAGAAAAATGTATTACTTCGTGACTTCTTCGATATTGAACGGAATTCGAAAGCATTTAAACTGTCGAATAGAATGTCATGGGGTTTGGGGAAGTTAGATTGACTTGCAGTGAAATCGTTTAGTCGTTAAATTATTTTGTACTTCTGCAGTTTACAGACCATGCTGAAATAATGTTATTTAGAACCGGAACGGGATTTAACTATTTTGTACTTTCACCTAAAAATTTAATAGATACCGTAAAAATTGAATTTAACCTGAAAATTCGATCTAAAAAAAAAAACTGTTCGTAAACTGCAGAAGTACCAATTACTTATTAAACTAAATTTTTACGAAGAAGCCGAAATGCATTGTGGTGGATTTAATTTCGTACTTAACTCTGTTTAAAAAGTTAGTTTTGGTACTTAACGCTTTTTTATTTATTTCAATACGGGACGCGATAAAAAAAAAGAAAAAAGAAGTTATGTCAAGAGGCAAGAAACATACGGACACACGAGAAGTGGTCACACAGTTTTATTAATATAGAGCTTTATCAAACGTTTTTCGCTGACTGCGTGATAAACCGTTACAATAAAACACGACGCTTTCTTTTGTTTTATTGGCATTTTATTGGATACAAAGCTGAATTTGTCGAACAGATTTTCGCTTAAAATAATAATAGCAAATAAAAGTGAATTCCGATAAAATTTGTCATTTCTTCCCCTAAAAATGGTGAGTAGGTAAAACTTAATTGAAATGTTTCATTATGGTAAAGAAAAGAACAAAAACAAACGAATTGGGTTTAAACATTTCGTTTTACATTTGTTGGCACGGAGTCTTCGGTTTGATATCAGTAGAATTGCGGCGAGGGGGGGGGGTGCTCCTGGGCATTACCATCCCCTTCGGAAAGGGTATCGGTATAATGCCGGTCGCCTGGGCTTCCCCTCCCATCGAGGAATGCTGACTGGGCTCCGATCACAAAAATTTTGCAACCATCCAGAGTACCTCCCTTTTTTCTTTTTCCGGGAGATGTGTGTGTGTGTGTGGGGGGGGGGGTTACCCACATTAAACTGACCTCTGGTCACATTCACAGAGTAAATATTAGTTTTTGACAATTACCGGAACACATGTAGAACTTACACACACACACACTTACACACACACACACACACATATAATTATAATATGAAAAAGAAAAAGGGGGGGGGTGCTTTCACAGATTAGGATCCACGCTACCTTTGACCCCGTCGTTAAGGTTAGGGTTAAAGTTAGCGTGGGTCCTTATCTGTGAAAGTTTTTTTTTTTAAATGACTATAGGTATATCTATTTACCGTCTCTGCAGGAGGTTATATACTATGTCAGGTGGGGTGTGAAAAGCCAGCGCACTAGGTGAAGTGCACTCTGGCCTACGAAAAAATGTCTGAGCCGCCCTGTCGGCATTTCCCGGTAGGGGCGCCCCAGGTGATTAGTAATAAAGTAACTTCTTCTCAGAGAGGTGACGCCGACTTACTATAGGTATATCTTGGTTAATATTGATTTCAACTGAATCATCCAATAATGGATTTGATGAGTAAAATTATCTTCAACTTTTATGAAACTGGAAATGAAGCTGAGACAAGATATCTGTCTGTGTTTCTCGCCTATACGTAACTTTGATAAATACACATTGAATTACTTTTATTTATATTAATCGAATTTTTATTAAAATACAATTATTGAATTTTCTTGCTCACACGCCCTTATTCCGAATTCGTGGCCGTGGGTGGCCATCAGTGGACTGTTTCTCTTGTACCAAACGGTCTTAGACAAAGTTTTAAGTTTAATTTAGACGGTTTCAAACCGATATAAATGATTTCCATTAAGTCAATTTCACCTAAAAAAAAAAACCTTGTTAAAAATAAATTGTAGGCATAACTTTATTTGTTATTATTTCTAAATACCTCTCTCTCCAGTCTTACACAGCAATATGCCCCACCCGGACAACGCCGGATAAATACAGCTCATAATTAATAGACTGGAAATTAAAAGTAGCACTATTTTTCTCCTTCAGTAAGCAGGGGGGGGGGGGGGGGGGGTCGACCAGCACGATAAAAGTTGCGTATTATTCGAAAGTGCCCGAGTTGCCAAAATGGAACTAGCACGCGATGAAAGGGGAGTTTTGGGTGCGGCCGTTTGTAGGCCGACCGACATCAGCTGAAGCGACAACGCAATCTCGTTTCACTTTCGACAGCCATCTACCCTAAAAAAGTTATTGAACTCGTACGTATTTCAAACCAGGAACCCATTGGTTGGCATCTGGTGCTCTATCAACTGAACAAACGAAACTGATAGTGGCAGTGGAGGAGACCATATCGTATTTAAATGAAGCTATTTTTTTTTTTACGATACTGATAACCAAAAGTACTCTTTTTTTTACAGAAGAATATTGCTTAACGCTAAGTGGAAACAATCTGCTCTACCCATAGGGAAGCGCACACAAATGCATGGAGTATTGTTGCAACATGTCTCCCTCTAAGACAAGGTCAAAAAAAAATATATCTAATCTAATAGGTCCCTCACTATCCATCAAGCTCCAGCACTTGTTGCATCCTTGTGCTTGTTTTGAAAGTACTTCAATAGAATGTGTTCCGATGAACTTGCTGCTCTGGTCCCCCCCCCCCCCCGACATAAATACACTAGACCAACCCGACAATCGGCTAAATCCCATTCATTCACTGGAGGTCCCCAGATGCCGGAGAGCCTTCTACTCCAATAGCTTCTTTCTTCGTGCTGCTGACCATTGGATCTCCCTCCCTGTTTCCCCCCGACTGTACCGACATGCCGAAATTAAAAACTAATATGAACAGGCATCTCACTGCACAGCTCCAAATTTAGGATGACCCCCCCCCCCATTTTTTTTTTCACCATAATTCTTAGTGGGCTTTTACGTCTACAGTGGCAGCTTGCCTTGTTTAGGGTGAACTGTTATATATATATATATATATATATATATATATATATATATAGCCTGAAGATTCCCCCTGGGGAAGAAACGCGGGAGCCTCTGTGTAGCTTAGTTGCCATAAATATATTTTCATAACTTACTATATATATATATATATATTTACATGTTTCGTTATTTCTACAACTCATCAGTGAAGATGCGTCATCAGTTTATTTTAAACTAGCACGGGAGGATGTAATGTAACATATCTCACTGACAATTGGTTAAATATAATAGTTTAATTTTTTTTTTACTTTCTGACTGTTTGACCTAGTTTCAGTGGGTTTTTTTTTTTTAATTAAAATTTTTTTTTTTCCCTGCATTAATTTGATCAATGTAATCCCCCCGAAGAGAATGAATATTATTTTTTTTTTAAATTTAAAAATCATAACCCGCTCGGGATCACACTGAATCCAATGATGGAAGTGTATCTTGTGTAGTTTCTGACTTTTCGACGGACACAGACAATTGAGTTTCCTTTAGAACTGCATTAGATGTCACCAATGAACCAACCTAAAATAAAAACAGAATAGCGAATTTATCGTTAATTGTAATTGCCTTCTCTCTCTCTCTCTCTTTCTCTTTCTCTTTCTCTTTTTCTCTCTCTCTCTCTTTCTCTTTCTTTCAAAATGACGCGTTTGAATTCAATAACATATATTCAATCCCCTTTTTTGTTGTTGTTTTTGTCCCCCACCCTCTCTTAGTTTCCACCCCTTATTTAGATAATACTTACAAACTCGATAGTAATAAGTTGGCTGCTTAAAATTCCCAGACATTTTCTTCCTGCGAAAATAGAATTTTCATTTTCAATAAATAAGGCAAATTGCTATTATTTTGAGTGAAACGTCTTTTGCCATTACTCACAGAACTTATTTTGCCGTTACTCACAGAACTTATTTTGCTAAGGCTATATTTACGACCATAACTCGATTTGACGTTTTAGTTGAATCTCTACAATTTTAAATATACTTTTTCTAACACATTAGATATGTTTGTCATTTATTTCTTTTATTTTGCCGCCTGCGATACTTTTGAACGGAAAGCACTCTACCTAAATGCTAATTGGGAATAATCTTCCCTCACAAATGGTATGCCCCCAGATGGTGAGCGAGACACACACGCACGCACGCACTGTGTGTATACAAATTATTTATTTAAAAACTTTTACATGTTTCAGACGTACCATGGTTTCATTGACATGGACTGATCTTTTACTGCTTAAAAAAGGCCATTAGTCCATTTAAATCATCAGCGACTTACGACTTAGATGTAAGCCTGTCTTTAAGATTCTCATTATGCATCATTTCTCTCCATGCAACGCATATCCTCAACTCTCACTGACCAAGTTTCACTTTCATACATCATACTGCGCACACATCCTGATAGAATCTTCCCTTGGTCGACATCGGTAACACTCTGCTGGTTAGTAATGACAGAAGTTCCCTGAATTCACTCCATCCACTTCTCACTATTGCTAACATGAATTGTTATCTCTCGCTCTGATTTCCTTCGTCTTTTTTTTTTTTTTTTTTCAAAATTCAAATTTTGACTTTGTGGTGACCGTGTGGAGAGACCACTACGTAATTGCCATGACTAGTTTGTGTCCGCAACAATGAGACACTGCCAGCGCGCAGAAGCGAACCTGGGACTCTGATTTCAAAGCTCATCATCAGATTTAAAGCGAGTCTTTAAGACTCGCATTACGCATCTATCGTACCAACTTTCATATCATTTCTTACCGGTCCTCGGTATGACCGTAAAAGACATCCAGTGGTAAGGCCTCCATTTGGGAGCTGTGGGGAATGTGGAGTTGCCCCTTAGTTGCCATTGCTCCCAGGTCCACTCTGGCCCGGAGTGGTAGTACCTGTAAGGGCCCCATCTATGGGTCAAATAGAACCTACTGGCGCTACCAAATCAGGCTGTCTGAAGTTATTGACTTCCTGACTCAAAATGCATCAAACGTTGATGTTTTTTTTTTCCTTTGTAAAACTCAATCATGTTCTGCAAAATTCATAATTTCTCTCCCCCATCCCCCTTTCTCTCCCCCTGGAAAGGGTTGATATGCCATAAAACAACAACAAACCCAAACACCATGAATGAATAAACGAACATTGTATGAACTTGAAGCATGGAGACTTTTTACCAAAATAACCTGATTCGGCATTAAATAACCCGAAAAGGGTTGATATGCCGTAAAACAAAACAACCAATCATTTCTTACCATGCAACGCATGTCCTCAATTCTTACTGGCCAGGTTTCACTTTCATACATCATCACACGCCTGATAGGCTCTTTCCTCGAGTAGTAACACTCTGCTGATATGCATGCTTTTAAAAGTGAAAGTTTGTGTTTGTTATAAAAATCTAAACAATTCAGTTGAGAAATATTGATTTTTTTTGATTTTTTTTTTTTTGATTTATTTTTTTTTTTTACTTTTTTTTTTTTTTAAATTATTATTTTTTTTTTTTTATTTAAAAATTGTTTTTTATTTATTTATTTATTTATTTATTTTCTTTTATTTTCCCCCAAAAGTATTTAATTTCTTCCGGTTGATATCATCATGGCTGCTGATAGTTTGACGAGAAGAGAGGGGGGCTAACCGAATTGCAAACTGTAGGGAATGAAGAGAGATTAAAAGCATTGGGGGGGGGGGGGGGGGGGTAAAGCAGGTGTTAAGATAGAACTCGTTTCAAATGTTTTATTTTTTCTTTATTTTAAACTGCGCCTATCCGGCGTTGCCCGGGAGTGTTTTTATTTTCATTTTTGCTTCACCTTTCTTTTACTATGACTTGTTTTTGGTTTGTTTTTCAATAGTATTGTTAAAGTTAAATGTCATTATTACGAAATCGTTTGGTCATTAAATTGAACCCAATTGTTATAGAAATATAACTAATTACTGTTCAAGTAATGTTTTTATTTTTTTTATTTCTGTTTATAAAATCATTGGATGTAAATAGCTCCCCATAACTTTTGATACATGAGGATGGATTTGCAAAAAATGTTAAAACCAGTTTCAATATTGGACAATTTAAATTTAAACGCTTCCAAATTCTTTTCAAATGAGTCACAAAGTAATTCTTCATTTTTTTTTTCCGCAACTATTAACAAGATTTAAATGGCTGACTTGTTGTAGAAACCAACATGTATTGTGGTGGATTTAATTTCTTAATTAAATTTTTTAAATAGTATTTTTTTTTTCGTTTTTGATTTAAATATTCGATTAAATAGTAAAAACAATTTTAGTACCTTTTACGCATTTTTGATTTCAATAAATAATCAATAATTAAAAAATTTGTAAGTTATGTAGCAACAAGAAACGTACATAGACATACGAAATGGTTACACAATTTTATTAATTTGGTTCTTTGCTTGAGGACCCCCCCCCCCTTGCTTTGATAAGCTCCTGGGACTGACTTCAACTCCAGATCTGAAATGAAAGGCTTACATCAAATCTGTTGCTAAATTCGCTGTAAAATTGGCCGAATCCTTCCACCGTGGCAGAAGGTACCCGATTCCGATGCAATTTTCTATGTATAGAAAAAGTCAGATGTGGTCCAAGATGAAGTATTGCTGCCTTGACAAAATCAATAAGAAAAACAATTTCCCTCCCGCCCTCATCCCCTTTGACTCCCGCCCTCATCCCCTTTGACTCCCGCCCTCATCCCCTTTGACTCCCCTCATCCCCTTTCCCTCCCTTGACAAAATCAACCTTACACTCTAGTAGATGATCTCTTCTCTTCCCTACAGCTCTTTTCTATCAAGAGACATCGCTAGTCTTTCTCTACTCTATCATTATTTCTATAACCGGTGCTCGACTGAGCTCCAATCTCTGGTTCTCCTCCACCATTGCAAATAACTTTTCTTCCATGTGCCTTAAAAACCAAACTTGATTTCCAAAGAACTTCCCATATATGGAACACTAGACAATAATTCAGAGTTTTCCAACATATCAGCTTCTTCCGACTAGATTAGGGGGCGAAACGGGGCGGGCGGGGGGAGTGGAAATAAAAACAAAAACTAATATGGTGTTATGAGCCTAGTAGAAAGTACGTAGTAGTGATCTTCATTCAATCCCGAGCAACGTCGGGTCTTCTTGCTAGTATAATAACCTCAAAACATGTGTTAAATCTAATAATCTTATTACCACTGCTCCCGTGACCACTCTTGTCCGGAATGTTAGTACCTGTCAGGGTCCCATCTATGGATTAATAGAATCTGTCACGAGAATAACATGAAACTGTGAGCAGCAATATAACTTTCATCCTAAATCTATTATAGAAACGTGAACAGTCTGCGTGTTTGGAAAAGGCTCCCAAGGTACTCGACAGATACCCAGAAAGTTGACATTTACTTAATCTGCTGGCTTCCAGACGCATAATATTCATAAATTGGAAAAAAAACAAAACATCGATTTCTTTGTATAGAAATGTGACGGGGAGGGGGTCACAAAATTTGGTCGCCTTCTGGCGAAGGTACGATCTACGCATGCATGCACGCATTAAACACATCAGCTTCAGACTTTGTTTAAGTGACCTATTTTTCGAGATATTTTATACTCGCTTCCTGTGGTTATTGATGAAGGTTAAAGATCTAAAGGTTTAGGGTTCTATCCCTGTCGACTCATTTTTTTAACGGTGACCTAAATATACATCGAAGGAAGGGGAAGACGGGGTTAATACTTACTTTTGCCACGGAGAGAGCGAGCAGGAAAACGGTGGGCGAGGGGGGGGGCGACCGAGGAAGACACACCTTTGCCTGCAGAGTGGGAAGATAGTGGGGCGAAATAGAGGGAGGGGTCGACCGGGGAAGACACAGCTTTTGCCCGGGAAGAAAGATAATAATTATCCCACTTGGGATCCTATCCGACAATTGTTCTACAACCACTTTCTTTTCGTCTCAAAATATATTTAAATTTTGCTCTGATGAAATAACTTTGAATGACTCGCAATTGTGTGATGTGCAGATTCGGGTTGTAAAAAAAAAAAATTTTGTCATAATCTAAAAAAAAAAAAAATTGTTTCTTAATTTGATAAGTCTCAAGACATTCTTTGAAAACAATATTTAACAGATATGTCATAGTTTATGAATTTTCAAATGAAATCAAAGCAGTAGATATGTCATAGTTTATGAATTTTCAAATGAAATCAAAGCAGTAGATATGTCATAGTTTATGAATTTTCAAATGAAATCAAAGCAGTAGATATGCCCTAGTTTATGAATTTTCAAATGAAATCAAAGAATAGTAGTAGTGGTTGTGACGTCATGGGTACGTCTCGCACCATCATAGAAAAAAGATAGATATGAGATCATTAAACCTAATAAGCTTTAATTTTTTTCCCACAACCTCAACGCACTTAATGAATCTGTGTGATGCCGTTCACAGTACTTGACCATAGTGACCGGCAATTTAACACTTTTATTTTCTGTGAGAAGAATTCTTTATTTTTATTTTCTTATTTCATTTCGAGTTTCTGTTCTAAGATTCTAATTGTTATGATCATCCTTACAATATTGGAGATGTTATGATCATCCTTACAATATTGGAGATGTTATGATCATCCTTACAATATTGGAGATGTTATGATCATCCTTACAATATTGGAGATGTTATGATCATCCTTACAATATTGGAGATGTTATGATCATCCTTACAATATTGGAGATGTTATGATCATCCTTACAATATTGGAGATGTTATGATCATCCTTACAATATTGGAGATGTTGTAACCCAAACTAGTAATATTAATTATAAGTAAGTTTGTTTAAATAAAACTTGTCATACGAGACAGGTATATCTATTAATGAAGACTTTGTATCTATCGAAAGCCGAAACTATACTATTGCTTGTATATCTGAAGCCGAAACTATACTATTGCTTGTATATCTGAAGCCGAAACTATACTATTGCTTGTATATCTGAAGCCGAAACTATACTATTGCTTGTATATCTGAAGCCGAAACTATACTATTGCTTGTATATCTGAAGCCGAAACTATACTATTGCTTGTATATCTGAAGCCGAAACTATACTATTGCTTGTATATCTGAAGCCGAAACTATACTATTACTATCTTTCAATGCTCAATTCATGGGAGGGGGTAGTGTCGTATCTATTTTGTAGTCATTATACTATCATCGCAGACACTACCTCCTTTTTTAGGGGCGGGGGGAGTGTAGTATCTGTTCTGTTGTGATGACCATCCTCCCAGACATTGTTTCCTCCTTTGGGGAGGCAATGAAGTGTGTGTTCGTTCGTTCGTCATATCATCCTCCCAGGCATTACCTTCTCCTTTTGGGGACAATGTAGTATGTTTGTTCGTCATATATACTAGTAAAAAAAGTCTGTAACCAGATCATGTTAATGCTAGTAAATATAATTATCGGATTTATTGAACACCATGTTCCGATATAATTATTCTGAGTTTTGGTTATAAACACACAAAAGCTCCATTATAAAAACAAGTTTATGGCCTGTTGCGTTTTAATCTATTTTTCGGCAAAATTCGTACAAGTGTACTAAAAGTTTCTTACTCTAGTTTTTTTTAAATTCACATAAATTTGTAACCATAAGTTTCAATTGTATTTGCATGGATTCAAAGTAAAATAAGTTTCTTCATTTTTGCTTGTTATTGCATTAAAATTTTTTTTTTTTAGTTAACCCCTTCATAAGTTTAGGTCACAAGTTTCTTCAATAGTTAAGGTTATTTTTCTTTTTTCTTTTTTTTTTCTTTTTTTTCTTTTTCTTTTTCTTTTTCTTTTTCTTTTTCTTTTTCTTTTTCTTTCTCTTTTTCTTTTTTCTTTTTTTTCCTTTGTATTCAGACTTCAGCAATGTTGCAGTTTGGGTGGTTCCGCTCTCACCAGATTCATAAAATTTATTATCTTACTACTACTACTACTACTACTACTAACAACAACAATAGTTTGTAGAGTGTTCCTAACTCCTACTTTGCCATTTCCTTCTTCTGTATCTTCTGCCTATTTTTTTTCTTTCTCTTTTATTCCTAACAGCTGATAAAGAAAGACTATTTATAGCCGATTGCAAAAGAGTGCCGAGCAGACAAATTAATCCCATTTATGCTTTGCTGGTGAATTACGAATACAAGACAAATTTTTCAAGTCTTGCATCGAATAAGAATGCATATTTTTAATGGGAATCTCTAAGCCCTGCCCTATTACAAATCTACCCATTTAGGGAAGAGGGGGGCTCAAAGGGTAGATTTGTAATTTCTCCTTCAGTCCAGACTTTTGAGATCTGTCCTCCAGCTGTACTTAAAACTAGTACAGAAATTCAAATTGATTTTTATTTATTTATTTATTTTTTTTTTTTTTTCACAACAGAATTTGAGGTTAACAAAACAACAAAACTCTTTAATGCGGGCGACTTTAAAGTTTTGACTTTTGCAAAAATTATGCAGAATCAGTTGACACAGTTTATAATGATAATATAAAGATGTTTTTTTTTTTTTCTCTAATATATAAAGTTATCTTGTGAGATTTTACAATCATCATATTCAATTTAACGCCTTTTTTTACATGCTGACATGTGTTGGATCTAAATAGCATTTAAGCTGACATATCAAACTTTGATTCTGACTAGCCACTTTTCATATTTTATTGGCCCTATGATAACGTACTTTGCTAGTTTATTTTAAAAAAAAATGTCTTGCCAAAAAATGAAAATGTTTCAATTACAACCGAGTAAAAATGAAAATCCTCTTATTTTTGATTGAAGAATATAATAGGAGTTGTCTACCTAAAAATTAAATTTTTTTTTTTATGTATAAGTTTTTAAAAAGGGCAAATCAATAAAAATTAAAACTAAAATAACTTTGCTGCATCCCGGGCAATGCCGAGTAGGTGCAGCGAGAATATATTAAAGTCCCTGGCTTTCAGTTGAATATGAAACTAATATTACGCCTTCCTTTCCTTTTTTTTTATTTTATTTTTTTTTTATTTTATTTTTTATTTTATTTTTATATATTTTTAAATTTTTTTTTTTATTTTTATTTATTTATTTTTTTTTAATTTTTTTTTTTTTATTCACCACACATTGCTACTGTGATAGGGTCCAGATTTATAGGGGGCATCCTAAGTGGGAAGTAGGGCAGCAAGATGTCTGTTCACATTACATTTAAAATTCTGCTTATTGGTACAGCCGGGGGGGGGGGTGACCGGGAGCAGGGAGAGAATTTCAAAGGCAAGCATTCTGAGGAAAGAAGCTATTAGAGTAGAAAGATTTCCGGCATCTGGGTACCTCCTACGGTGAAGAGGTGGGATTTTACTGCTAGTCGGATTTATACGGGTTACAAATGCAGTAAGTTGATCGGAGCACATTTCGTTGAAGTACTTGTTAGACAAGCAGAGATGCAACATTGCGGCGATGGGACTGGAGCTTGGTAGACAGTACGGGACCTATTAGGTTAGCCTCTTTTTTCTTTTTTTTTTTGTACCCTGTCCAAGAGGGAGTGACTAGTGGTTGGTGCACCAGCCCAGATGTGCAACAATACTACATGTATGGGCAAATGGTGGCTTCATAGAGATATAGGATACTGGCACATGTGAGAGGTTTTCTAGCCCAATAAAGGGATCCCACCTTCTTTGCAATAGACTTCTATGTAATATCTTCCATGTATTTATTCCAATTCGTGTTGCTCGTGAATTGTTAGACCAAGGAGTTTGAACGTTGTATACTCGGGAAGGATACTATCAGCCATGGCAATCAATGGTTGGAAAGGTTTCTTTATAGTTGTGAAAGGAAAAGGGTTTCTTTATAGTTGTCAAAGGAAAAGGGTTTCTTATAGTTGTCAAAGGAAAAGGGTTTCTTATAGTTGTCAAAGGAAAAGGGTTTCTTATAGTTGTCAAAGGAAAAGGGTTTCTTTATAGTTGTCAAAGGAAAAGGGTTTCTTTATAGTTGTCAAAGGAAAAGGGTTTCTTTATAGTTGTGAAAGGAAAAGGGTTTCTTTATAGTTGTCAAAGGAAAAGGGTTTCTTTATAGTTGTGAAAGGAAAAGGGTTTCTTTATAGTTGTGAAAGGAAAAGGGTTTCTTTATAGTTGTGAAAGGAAAAGGGTTTCTTTATAGTTGTGAAAGGAAAAGGGTTTCTTATAGTTGTCAAAGGAAAAGGGTTTCTTATAGTTGTCAAAGGAAAAGGGTTTCTTATAGTTGTCAAAGGAAAAGGGTTTCTTATAGTTGTCAAAGGAAAAGGGTTTCTTATAGTTGTCAAAGGAAAAGGGTTTCTTATAGTTGTCAAAGGAAAAGGGTTTCTTATAGTTGTCAAAGGAAAAGGGTTTCTTATAGTTGTCAAAGGAAAAGGGTTTTTTTTTTTTTTTTGTTTTTTTTACGATTGGTTAAAGGAAAGGTTTGTTTACAAATTTTTCTGATTCAATTAATCGTCCCAACACTAATTACCAAATATCTTTTATATAGCCTTCAGCTAAGGTTATTTTCATTGGTCACTCATAAACTCTATGACCATGAAGAGTAGGTACGTAGTTTAGTTATACCATAGTCAAGGGCAACCCAAAGGCTCCCTTTTCATTGGTTTCTACACAGATGTAGGGGATGGCAGCACTCCTTTCCGGGGATTCCTCATATAATACCGAGTGTTTTAGCAAGGAGGCGTCAAGTACCAATTTTTTACTCTTTTGGATGACTCGACTGAGGATATTAAACCCCAGTCTCTCGGCCCATTAACAATTTTGCTAAAAGGGTCGTTTTAAACTAATCTTCTATCAGATATTTTGCTATTCTATATTTCCTCAATAACAAATCTCAAAGGATTTGAGGAACAACCTTTCTTGATATTCAGAGTTTTGTAGTCATTTTTTCTTAATTTCTTAATCTTCAGACGGTAAAAAAAAAAATTTCATGAACATTTAGATTTTTTTTGTTTTTAATTTATGCAAATTTATGGTTCGATACTTTTGCATGGTTATTTTTGTATGTCAACATATTTTTATCTAATTTGAAACCACTGCAACGGGCTATAGTTTTAGAAATTATACCCTTTATCTTCGAGGAAACAACTAGATTTAAGGTTGTTCAAAACTTTTTCACAATACTATATCTAATATATAAAGAAAAGTTGGTCGGATTGTCGCCGTCAGACCTAAATAGTTTTGAATTTGACAAATCGATATTTGATTCTGTCTAGCTAGTGATACACGGAAATTTTTAGTCTGTTCTTTATATAAAAAATGGAATTCTAATCGATTTAATTAATTACATATTCTATCTGACCCGATAATGTTTTTAGTAAGAGAAACTTCCAGATTTACACCATAATTTTAGTTAGCCGGATTCTTGACGTTAGACATGAATATCATTGAATCTGACAAATCTATATTTGGTTCTGCCTAGCCAGTGATTTATGGAAATTTTCAGTCTGTCTTTATATATAAAATAAAAAAAATGGAATTCCAATCGATTTAATTGATTACATATTCTATCTAACCAATAATGTTTTTAGTAAAAGAAACTTCCAGCTATACACCATAATTTTCATTGGATAATCATCTACGTTCATTAGCCAATGGAATTGCTATGTTTGTTACATATACAAAAAACTTAAATGGTTTTCTTAATAGTTTTGTTGCGTTCTGGAGTACTGCCTAAACCCATTACATTTAAAATAAATGACTGAACATTTGGAAATTACCTCTTAATCTGCGATTTATTTAATTTGTGTTTCCAGTGTTATGTTTTTTTTTTTTTTTTTTTAAATTTTTGTTTTATTCTGTCTCAAACATTTCCTATTAATTTTTTTTCTCATTAGTCATTGCCGGTTTTACTTGTATATCGCTGAAATTTACCATTATCGCTTTATTTTCGCCCACATTTTCTTGTCCTGATATACAATTTCATTTTTATCTTTTTATATTAATGAAAATGTAACTTACTTCAATGCTTTAATCGCTAGCGGCCATTATGTAAATGTTTCACTGGGTTCTGTGCTGTTTCAGCATCCAAATTAGCGAAAAAATATTTTTAAAAGGAAGATGACAATCTTTTCTTTTTTTTTTTTAATATTGGTTTGACATCGAAGATACTGATTACCCAATTAGCGGGTGTGCTGATGCAACATCATACTAATACCTACTCACACTTGCCAACAGGCTCGTTGCAGATGTGAAACAAGTTGCAGTTCGACACATGTTCATTAAATATTATATTAAATAGGCATTTTGTTGGAATGTGTCATAATTGAATTAAAAAAAGCATTTAAAGGGTTAACTTACAAATACAAGTTTTACATTATTTACGTGTATTTTCATTCTAGTCTCTTCAATTTGCAATCCTTAAACGTTGCGTTGGGATAGCTATATATATATATATATATATATATAAAAATATATTTATATTAGAGTAAATTCTTGGAAGTTAACTAAAATAGTGATTACAGTAGATTGATTGACTTACTAGACTAAAATCTTTCAACAAAATTTTTTTTTTTTTTTTTTTTTTTTTTTTAGTTTTGAAGGTTAAAAGAACTTCCGAGACTATATATATATATATTGGGAAATTTCATTTTTTTTAAGCATCTTTTGAATTTTAATATAAAGATAGAGGCAAAATGCCTTCAAAGAAACCATGTGTTAGATGCAGGTAATTTATTAAAAAAAAAGGTTTATACCTTTATTTGTCTAAGCTCTGTCGAAGCTTGTTTTATCAAGCGAAATATTAGCTAAAAAAAAAAAATCAAGATGAAAAAAAAAAGAAAGTATTTTGAAATATTTTTATTGTAATTTAATAAATTACCTGCATCTAACACATGGTTTCTTTGAAGGCATTTTGCCTCTATCTTTATATTATATAATGTGTATATATATATATATATATAAAAATTGTGAGTGAAAATTATCCCAGAATGGGTAAAATTAATACCCAAACACGAATTAGTTTAGCACCACTTTCATGTCTTTACGAAGATTAAAATCAAGATCTAATGCTACTAAACCTTATGTCTAGAATCCTCAATCTAAATTTTGATCAGAATCCATTACATGATTTTGATTTTAGAAAATATCTAAAATTTAAGACTTCTTAAGCGTAAGGGGTCTTAAGAAGAAATTGAAATTCTGAGAATCTTAATTGGTGTCTATGGATCAATTTAATACAAAACTGAAATTTTTGAATTTTTTAATGGGATGTTGACTACATTATGCCTCTTAAAAACCCTTCTCAAAAGAAACTGAAATTTGGAATATTTATTAATTGATGTCTGAAGTTATCTGAATTTTCACAAACGGCTTCCACCCCCTCTTTGCCACCAATTGCATAAAACTAAATATAGCTCACATTACCCACCTTTACACTTAGCAGCTGTGCTCCTAAATTTAATAATCATCGGTTCATTAGTTTAGGAGTGAATCTTGTACATAGAAATAACCATATCTAACTTATATATATATATATATATATATATATATATATATCTCCTGTAAATCCATTGTTTTTATTTTGATGTATCATCATGAATCTGACATAAAAGTCTTAATCCATTGAAAGAGGATAAAGGATTTACCAAAGTTATTGCGACGACTCATATAAAAAATAAATAAATAAAAAAAATGTACTAATTATAAGTCATTGACTGTCGGTATTTGTGGATGAGTGCAGTTGTATGGAAAGTAACTTTGACCTTTTCTGATATTGTTTTTTTAATGTTCGGACTTTGCCCAATGTTGGGGGGGGGGGATTACTCGTGTAATTCTTGTGGTTGATTTGTCTGAACTTTTTAAGCCGACGAATCAATTAGTTTTGCTGGTTTTTTTTGTTTGTTTTTTTTTTGTTTTTGTCTAATGATCAAAACATGAATTCATGGGAAAAAAGATTCATTTTTTTTTTTTTTTTTTTTTTTTTAATTTTTTTTTTTTTTTTTAATTATTCGAACTACTGTTCTTCACTTTGGATGTTATTCTTACGTCTTGGCTGATGTAACCTCCAACTTTTTTCACGTGCGTCTTGTCAAACTCTGCAATCTGTATGGGATTTCGACTTGAACTCTTTTAGGGATAGATTGCTCTTATTCCGTCGGCCACGACCGGGTAGAAGTCTTAAGTAATTCTTAATTATATTCTTAGTATCGGCTTTATTGAGTCCCTTGGTCCGTAACCTGTGGTGCAAAGGATAGACCGCTAAGTAATGATCAGTTCCAAGTCAGTCTTCTGGAGGTTGAAGGTTCAATCCTCAGTAAAGGCGATACTTAGAATATAATTAAGAATTACTCAAGACTTCTACCTGCTCATGGCTGATGGAATAAGAGCAATCTACCCCCATGGATTAAATTAAGGGTTCCATTTAAAATCCATACGGATTTCAGAGTTCGACAAGATCTTCTTGTAGAAGGTCGGAGATTACATCGGCCGAAACGTTTTGAGAATAACAATAAGATTGCAGATGAGAAAAGTAATCTGAATAATACAAATTATAAATCCTCATCTCAAATTCCGGAACATTTTTTTCATTATTTTCAGTCGAGTTTTTGACATTAATTATACAGGTGTAATCATGGCGTTCTATGCTACCGGCCACTTCATGGCGCGGCTGAGAAACATGGTTGGAGGCCGATTGACAAATGTTTGATTTTTCAGATTTTTTTTTTTTTTTTTTTTTTTTTTTTTTTCAAGGAAATTTTACGATTTTTGTAGAGCTGTGATACAACAGAACATGACGTGATGTTTGTCACGGCACAGAGACAAACATACAAGATCTACAGAGTTTTAATAGTGTGTGTGTGTGTATTGATTATTAGAAGTCCAAGAAAACAATAGCAACCTCTCTCTCTTTCCTCCAGTGTATTAATCTTTTGCGCAGTCCGCACCCAGTATTTAACCTTTCTTGCCGAGATCACATTAAAAGTGCTGATCGTAAAGTAATTCGGTGAATCTGCTTTCATTGAGACTAATTCCTCCCACTTTTCGTGACTTTTTCGTAGGAATTACGTTCCTCGCTTAATTTTGGGTTCACTGACATCTTCTTTGCCTTGCGACATTTATCTTTTTCGTTAAGTCTTTTACACCCATCTTTGTCGCATTTTCTTTGTCGATTTATTTATTTTTATCCCCCGTGTGTGTGCGCATCTACATATTCATATAATACTTTAATTATTGTTTATAATACTTTATCTATCATCGGATTTGTATTTATAAAACCTACGCACGCAAACGCCCTCGTCTGTTTTGCTCGTTGCAACTTATGGAAAATATGATTGTTTGCTGTTGATTTTTTTTTTTTCTGTTCTAGTCTTATTTAGTGACTAAGTATTTGTTGCACTGTCAAATATGACAGGAATGCACTTCGTGCATGTAGTCAATCCGTAAAAGAAAAAAGTCTGATGCTCTACCAATTGGCAATCCACAGTTAAACTAAGGTTCTTTAGCTGCACGACTTTCTCTTCCAACGTTACTCTCTCAGAAGAGCTCTTCACCTCAATGAAAAAGAGTACAGTTTTTATACAGCTCAACCCACCACCTACGAACAAGAAATAACATTCTATTCTGGGACTTGTTGGTCAACAATTGAAGAAACTGCTATATCTGTTATAAAGCTGCGTTAAATGTGTTCTTTCTTGTCGACAACCGGACTTTATAAAACATGTTACATTGATGTAACAACTCTTAAATAGTCATGACATTTGATTGCACAGCAATTGAGAAAGAATTTCAGTAGTCGAAGCTATGATAAATGGTTCCACTTCCTGTTTGGACTACATTTTAAAATTGTTACAGACCAAAAATTGTCACAGACCAAAAGATCGGTAGCATTCATGATGGATAACTGTAGAACGTCCAACATAAAGAATGACACGATCCAAAGTTGGCACCTGAAAATGGCAAACTTTTGATATGACATTCGCAATCACCCTGGACACTACGTTATAACTGATGCCTTCAGTTGCATACTGTAATATCTAATAAAACTGCTATTCTATCATAATTCTTGTTAATTAATCATTATTTATTCGATTATTACATTGCTAGTATTTTAATTGCCACTGTAGCATGCAAGGCAGCCATCTTTGAATTATCAGTTCTTTTAAGACTTTTGTTAAAGCGCGATAATCCTGGACGTTTATCATAACACTGCTTTTCCAAGATACACACAATCAGGAATAACTAATGAAGGATCTATATTAAAAACTGAACTCCATCGTAACTTGGCGAGAGAAGTTATAATGTTAAAAATGTTAACTGCATCAACTTCATTACTTGATATAGATTCATTAAATCAAATTTCAAAGATATCATTTAAAATACTTTAAAAATTTGTGAAAATGTGATGACGGTTTGTGCTCTGAGTTCTCTGGTTACCCTTTAATATTACAAGGAAATTAAACCTGAACAATTAAACCTGAACAATTAATCTGATGAATTAAATCTTAGCAGTTTATGTATATATGGTGTACTGAACACAAACGGTAACACGGTCATGAAAACGGGATTCAAGATGGAGGCTTCTGGGGGGAAAAGACTGAGAGAACGTCTAAAACAAACTTGGTTGAATACCAAGATCTCAAAATGACCAAGCCTTTGACTGTGTATGGTGGAGGGAGAAATCCAGTGTGGACCCTGCAATGCAGGATAAACGCAGTATAAAGTTATAACTTGATATGACATAGCTAAACTATGACTTCTTGATATGACATAGCTAAACTATGACTTCTTGATATGACATAGCTAAACTATGACTTCTTGATATGACATAGCTAAACTATGACTTCTTGATATGACATAGCTAAACTATGACTTCTTGATATGACATAGCTAAACTATGACTTCTTGATATGACATAGCTAAACTATGACTTCTTGATATGACATAGCTAAACTATGACTTCTTGATATGACATAGCTAAACTATGACTTCTTGATATGACATAGCTAAACTATGACTTCTTGATATGACATAGCTAAACTATGACTTCTTGATATGACATAGCTAAACTATGACTTCTTGATATGACATAGTTAAATGTAGTTTTACATTTTTAACCAAAGTATTAATAGAAAGAGCAAGGGTGCGATATGAACCATGAGTTAGCTTAGATCTTGGCATAACAGAAGCAGTGGTTAAAGATTATTATCATAACAGCAGCAGTGGTTAAAGATTATAACAGCAGCAATGGTTAAAGCAGTGGTTAAAGATTCTTATAAAAGAAGCAGTGGTTAAAGATTATTATCATAACAGAAGCAGTGGTTAAAGATTATTAATAGCATAAACACATTGTGTAGGGGTGGGGGGCTATTCAATGGCATCTTGTCATTAAAGAAAGCTTTCATCTTAGGTTAGTTCGTAACAGGTGGGGGGGGGGAGGTTATTTATTTTTTTTAATCTGACCTCTCATCCTCTGCTTCATAGGTGTATTTATTGGCTACCATTCTTTATCCATTGTTCATAGATGATGTCATTCTTTGTGCAAAGTGATAAACATGAGATCAACACAGTTTTAGTATTAGAATTTCCGGTTTTAGAAAGTTCGTCTAGTGTGTGTATGTATATATATATATATATATATACACACACACAGTCACTGTCCACATAGAAGACCCGTGATCCTTTAGATAATATGTCGTCTGTTCTGTTTTAATGCATGATGTCATCCTTTTGTTGGTTCAGCATTTATGACGTCATGAAAGTTTGTTTCCAGACGTTTTCACCCTGTTTTAGTAGATGACGTCATCCAGGGTGCACAGAAACAAGCATACAAGATAACGAGCACCGAGAGAAAAACTCCCTTGTCTAAATATCGCTAATCGAAAATAAAATATCGGTAAGATTAAATATGTAAGCAATGAAATCGATTGGAAATGCAAGTTCATAAAAACTTTTTACTAGAATTAAATGCAAATGTTTGTGTCGGAACAGAATTAAATATTGATATTGTATTCACTCGTCTATAAATCCCCTGAAAACAGACTGTCTTTACTTTATATATGAAAAGTTGATTAAACAAGAATTGTTGTTTATTGGTTTTATGTGTAGTGAGGACTGGAGTGTGAGCTTGCGAAAAAATTGTTTAAATCTCTGACCCTTGGTAAAGGGAAAAGTGATGTTAAAATGAATAGAAAGAAAACAATATACAATAACTTAAATAGTGTATGTATGTATGTATATATATATATATATATATATGATAATTTTATTTACACAGACATGTACAAAATCTGCGACACTGGCATGTCGATGTTATCGATCAACAGTTACTATAAACTGAGATCTAATCAGTCAGTTAGAATCCGATCTTAACCTCAGATCATATTTGGAGAGAACCTATATATATATATATATATAATTAGGAGTATACCCATCTCAGGGTGAGTGAAATTAATTACCTCAACAGAACAGTTTTGCATCAGCTTATACCTTTTCTAATTTTTAAGGATTAAAATCCAGATATAATGATACAAAATCTTAGGTTTATAATCCTTATCCCAATTTTGATCCAAATCCATTGTGATTTTGATCCAAATCCATTGTGATTTTGATCCAAATCCATTGTGATTTTGATCCAAATCCATTGTGATTTTGATCCAAATCCATTGTGATTTTGATTGTAGAAAATGTCTAAAATTTAACGCTTAACAGGTGTTGAAGAAATCAAAATTGAGGGAATTTTGCTTAATTGGGGTCTAATGACTATGGATCAAATTTACTACAAATCTGAAATTTGACTTCTCAAATGGGAGGTTGTGACCATATTATGCCCCTTAGTGACTCTTTAAAATACTCCAAAGAAACTGAAATTTGGAGTATTTATTAATTGATGTCTAATACCTATTGTTAAAATTAAAAAATATCAGAAATTGGAGGTATCTGAATTTTCACAAAGGGTTCCCACCCCCGTTATATCCACTTTTCAATACAGCTAAATCAAACTAAATATAGCTCACATTACCCACTCTTACACGAGCAGTCGTGTCCTAAAATTAAAAATCATCGGTTAATTAGTTTAGGAGCGAATCCTCTGCACACACATATGTATTATAAAAAATATTAAAATATAATTTAATATTATTAGAAGCCCCTTTAAGTAAATTAAAGTTGAACACTGTAGGAGAGATTAAAAATCGACATTCACCTAAACATCTTCACTCTGTCGTTGAGTCCTATCAGATTGTCTTGATGTTTACACTCGCCGCTTTCAGCGTAAATACAACTTAATTTCTCCATAATCACGTGACAACCTAACATGGCCTAAGGGATAGAGCGAACGCTTTAGATTCAAGGTATCTGTGAACCGGGTTTGCACCCCGTGACTGTCTGAGATTGTCATTTCCCTGCACTGATGAGAGCCGAAAGCTCGAAACGATGTATGTAGGTAAAATATTAAAATATAATATATATATATATATATATATATATATAAAATTTGGGAAAGTTCATATTTTTATAAGCATCTTAGAATTTAAAACGTAAAGTGGCAAAATGCCTTCAGAAACCATTTGTTAGATGCGTATATTATATTGTTTTTATTAAAATCAAAAATATTTTTATTTCGACTTGTAAAAAAAATTTTTTTTACTAATATTTCACTCGATGTAACGAGTATCATCAAAGCTTTAAAACAAATATAAGGTATTTACCTTTTTATTTAAAATAAAAAATAAAAATGTAATGTATACGTAAGAATCCTTCTTTGGTGATGAAAGATTGGCGTCCGGATGTTGTGTGGACAAACGGTGAAAATGTCTCCTTTTAAATCTGAACTTAAAAACGCGAATGGTTCGCAAGTAGATATAAAGTTGGGAAAGTTCATTTTTTTTTTTTTTTTCTTTTTTTTAAGCGTCAATGAATTTAAAACTAAAGAGGCAAAATGCCTTCAGAAGCCATTTGTTAGATGCATATATTTTAAAATCTAAACAAATATTTTCATATATATATATATATACGCATACATTCACTTAATTATTTTTTATCTTTATCTCATTACTAAAATTCCAGTCTCTTCAGCTGTGCTTTTCCTATCTCTAAGCCCACTTCCTAAGGGAAGATGAATTCGTTTCTACTTAAATCTGTTGAGCCATCAACAAAGATGGAACGTACTAACCTTTTTATTTTTTTTTGTCTTCTGAGCAAAATATTTTCGCGGTTAGTGAAAAGGGAAGTTTAAAAACTTTTTTTTTTCTTTTTCGAACTGATATTTTTTTTTAGGTCTTTTTATGAGTCATTTTTATCTTTTCGCATCTGTTATTTTTTATTTTTTATTTTTTTCTCCGACGCCTTGCAGCTTCTTTCCAGATGTCCACCGTTTCTGTCTCTATTCTTGTAGTTAAAGATTTGTTGCTTCTTTTATCTGTGGATTTGGGATTACTTCTGCCCTTGCAAATTAGTTACAGCAGATTTCCAAGTTGCTCAGCTGGGCAAATGTGCCCGTTGCCACGTTGTGTGCATACGTGCCTCTCCACACACTCAATAACAAGCAATTTGCGCATACATGAAAGCAGTAGATAGTCACGCCACAAGAATAATTCATAAAAGAGAAAGATGTTGTAGTTTGCTCGAAGCATTGTGCGTAGTACGTAAGGAGTTGTTTGAAGGCGATGACAAATACATGATCTTTATTTTAGAAAATGTCTCAAATTTATGCTGAAGATGTCTTCAGAAGAAATTGAAATTCAGGGAATCTTGCTTAATTGATGTCAAATGACTATGGATCAAATTTAATGCAAATCGGAAATATTTGGATTTTCAAATTGAAGATTGTCTATTCTGTTTCCTAAAAATCCTTTTTAAATATTTCAAAGAAACTGAAATTTGGGAAATATTTATTGATTTCTAAGATCTATGGTTAAAATTTCATAAAAATCTGAGGTATCTGAATTTTCGCAAAAGGGATTCCACTCCCTCTTTGTCTCCTTAGCTTAAAGCTAAATTAAACTAAATATAGCCCATATTACCAACCCTTACACCTAGCAGCTGTGTTATAAAATCCATAATGATCGGATAATTAGTTTAGAATTGAAATATATACACATATCTACCTTTTATAAAAATAGAGATAATGTATCTGTCCCGTCGCACAAAAGTTAGTGAGTAAGAGAAAAAAAAAAAAAAATTCAAGTGGTGAGAAGCGAGAAAACAAATTGCAAGTCAGACAAACCCCCATTGTCTTAAATGAATTTGGAAGGAAATCCTCCACTCTAAATAACGTCAACAGTCAGTGTTTTCTTTTTTTTCTTTTTTTCTTTGATATATTTTATATATAAAAAAAATTAAATCACTGACGTAATTCTATGATTTTATATTATTAGTGCAAACACTGGCGGAGCATAACAAATACTGACTTTTGATTATTTACATCATGGCCTCTTCCAACTATTATCATTTGTTCTTTATTGACGTCATCCATTTTCAAGCAAATACTTGCTTGTAAAACATGATCACCCGATGTTAAAGTTATAAAATTATATATTCAATAATATATATAACAAATACTGACCCAACTGGTCACATGTGGTCTAGTGATGAACAAAACTGCTAAGTCTGATTCACTCTTCAACCCATTTTTAATGTCTAATAATTTTTAATATCTAATAACCAATAAATCTTAATGAATTGTTTCTAAAGAATAGTTGGGGGGGGGGGGGCAAAAATGCTGATAAAATATCAAATCTTTGGATTCAGTCTCTTTTGTTGGTAGTAAATGATTTGATCAAACGAAATAACAGTCAGTTATTAATGCTACTCTGATGAGGACAAACATGGGAGTATTTTTCACAATCAATTTTTCTTGTTTCTTTTGGCTAAGATCAAAGTGTAGTATCTGTTCCGATGGATACTGCACCCCATAGACTGGTATTGTTTTGGCCTTGGGGGCTTGATTTACGCCGGTCTATGAGTCTGTCCTGTGCAGTTCTAGGAGGTCCACCCTCCCAGGCTTCGCCTTCCCTCTTTGGGGAGGAGTAAGTTTATTGCTTACTGCCTGAGGCGCCCCTACCGGGGAATGCCGATGGGGCTGCCCAGGCAATTTTTAATGGCCAGTGTGCTCACCTTCTCGGGCGCTGGCTTTTAAAGCCCCACTTTCCCGACCCGACCTTGAGTCACATCTTACTTGTGGGAGTAAGATAAAAACTGGCCTTGTGCTTAACTCCTGAAGAGGAGTAAATAAATACTCAAATATCTGCTTATGTTAGCGGACTTTGCCGGCTTGCTATCGATTTGCAAAGTTTCCTACTAGAAATAAAATTTTTAAAAAAGCTTTTGAATTTATTCATAGAAACAGATATAAACATTTTGGTAATTTTGATTAAAAAAAAATTATTCGTGTTTTAAATAAGACCATAAATAAATGAAAAGAAAGTGAGTCGGGGGGGGGGGTCTAACTTGCAATTTAGAAACGGCAGGAAACGCACATTTAAAAACAAATGCGAAACATTTGAGCACGCGATCAAAACGATCATTGAATTTCAAAAGAAAAAAGAAAATGTGGCGTCGCTAACGGGAGGCAGAGCGCGAGAGCAATCAGTCACCTTTATTTTTAATTTTTATCTATGAACTTTTCTTGCTCGTGTCTCGTCAGTATATCGATGTTAGCTTAATTTAAATTACCCCAATTTTAAGAAAGGTTTTACTAATTCGTCCTTTTTTTTTATTAAATCACTCTAATTACTATCAATATCGACAAAACTATTGCATATATATATATATATATATATATATATGACAATATTATTACAAATGAAATGACACCAAACATTAATTTATTATCAACTATTTAAAAAATAGTTATGCAAATTAGGCATTCAAATAGCTGTCTTTGGACCTTTCGTCTGTACTATATATACAGTATTTCATAATATTATGTTATAGTGATTTTAATTACAGTAACCCGTTTTGATGGCAATATAGGAGTAATAAATGAAAAAATGTTTGCATTCATTTGGAAGAGAAATTAATCTTGCATATTTTATTGCAACAAAGATATTACAAACGTGTGTGTCTATTTATATAAAGGTAGGTATGTGCATATGGTTACATATTTGTATGTTTAAAATTCACTCCTAAACCTATCGTTATGGATTTTAGGCATAAGAGTAGGTAATGTGGGCTATATTAAGTTTAATTTAGTTTTGAGAAAATTCAAAAATGCACAATGTTTTTTTTTTGTTTTTTTTTTTTGAAATTTTATCAATAGGTATTAGACATCTAAAATAAGTAAAAATAAATATTCCCCAAATTTCAATTTCGTTGAAGTATTTTAAAGGATTTTTAGGAAGCATAATGTAGGTACAACTTCACATTTGATTTTAAATATTTTATAATTGCATTGAATTTGATCCGTAGTCATTAGACACCAATTAAGATTCCCTTAAAAATTAATTATTTTCCAGTTTTTTTTTTTCTTTGCATTCAACAGATTATAGTGTATATTAATGAGAAAAAGCAGTTTTTCCCCCCCAAAAAACATTGAATTTATTTCCATTTTTTATTTAATTAATCTTGGTTGTTATTTTCACGTTTCGGCTGATGTAGCCTCCGCACTCCTACAGGTGTATCTTTTTGAACATTGTAATCTTTTTGTCGGACTCCGGAGTTTCGAACTGAACCCTTCATTTAATCCATGGGGGGTAGAGTGTTCTCGTTCCGTCAGCCATGACTGGATAGAAGTGTTAATTATAAAGTAGGAATTTCACCTCCCAGAAGACTGTCACTTAGAATTGATTCTTAACGTTACACCTAAAAAAGTGTTGAGGTTACATCGGTCAAAACGTTGTTAAAATAACCAAGATGAGAATGTTAGTCCAGTTATTATGGTGTCGTTTGGTCATGAAATTATTGATTGAACCAAATCGATATAAAACTAACTGTTGTCAAGTTGATGTTGTTTTATCTTTATTTATAAAATTATTGCATGTAAATGGCTTCCAAAACTTCCAATCGTTTAATTAAATGAGGATTTGCTAAGAATTTTACAGCCAAAGTTTTTTAAATTTATTTTTTATTTTTACAAGTACCAATTAATGATTGATTAAAATTGCTGACTTGTCTACGAAGAAATCGAAATACATTGTGATGGATTTAATTTCATAATCTTTTTTTTTTTTAAATAGGATTGAAACAATTGTTTTTATTTTACACTGTTAAATTTTGATTTCACTAGGTATTTAATTAATAAAGATAAAAAAAACAACATTTTTTTAAAGTCACGTAGAGGCGAGAACCCCACAAAGTATTCACACGATTTTATTACCTCCGCCAAGGAGGTTATGTTTTCGGTCGAGTTTGTCACTGTTTGTGTACAGCCTAGCTTCACACATCATTGGACCAATTGTCACCAAACTTGGCCAATATATCTCTCATGGGCTAACTTAGATCTGATTTAATTTTCATTATTGCCCCCGCCGAGGCGGAGTTTGTTTTGGGTCGAGTTTGTTTATCACTAAGTTTGTGTACAGATTAGCGTTCACATCACTTGACCAATTGTCACCAAACTTGGGCAAAATATCGGTCATGGTCTAACTTAGAACTGATTTAATTTTGGGGATATCTGGTTTAAGGTTCCGGAAAAGGTAAGTCACTTTTGATAATAACTTTGGTTCTGTCCATCGTAGAGACTCGCTACTTGACCCATATTGTAGCCAATGAAGTCCAGCATCTTATATTTAACCTTTGACCGTGACCTTTGATAATAATAACCAATATGCATAATTTCCGTCTGATAGTTTTTGTAGTTATGAACGTTTCTATGGCATGACTTCAAAAATATTTCATACCAAATGAATAAGGCCCAGATAAAACTTTAGCCCATCCTTACGTTGTCAGACGGAGGTATACAGTCACATGACTGACTAATGTTCTTGTTATTATAAAGATCATTTGTACTTTTTGAAACCTGAAAGTAGTAATGTATATACTCATAACTTGGCCTTTTGGCTAAGATCAAAGTGTAGTATCTGTTCCGATGGATACTGCACCCCATAGACTGGTATTGTCTTGGTCTTCTGGGCTTGATTTACGCCGGTCTATGGGGTCTGTCTTGTGCAGTTCTAGGAGGTCCACCCTCCCAGGCTTCGCCTCCCCTCTTTGGGGAGGAGTAAGTTTATTGCTTACTGCCGACGGGGCTGCCCAGGCAATTTTTAATGGCCAGAGTGCTCACCTCTCGGGCGCTGGCTTTTCAAGCCCCACTTTCCCGACTCGACCTTGGGTCACATCTTACTTGTGGAAGTAAGATAAAACTGGTCTTGTGCCTAACTCCTGGAGAGGAGTAAATAAATACTCATCATTTGAAAAACCTCCATTAAAAAAACTGATCAGTTGAATGTTTATTTTCAAATCTGATTCCGGCTGGAACATGTCACACTAATGTTCTCGGGAACGACATATTTGAATTTGAATCTCTGTGAAACAACTGAAATAATTTAAAATGGAAACAAAAAAAAATGACCATAACAATAAAAGTATATTCGAACATTAAAATCTAAGCAACATCTTAAATCGATGTTTGTATATGGTTTAAGAAATTGTAGCTGTTGCAAGTTTATTTTTTTAAATTGTTAGTTTTGCGTCAAACTGGCCGTCAGCCGATTTTTAGTTTATTTGAATCACAAGGAAAGTTGCAATTGAGACAATCATGGAATAAAGGAAAATCTTGGAAATGCAATCCGTGGGATGTTTGCTCCTAAATTAGGTGAGGACTGTTCTTTTTTTTGTTTTTTTGTTGAAGAACAATCAAATTTACTGATTTTAGATTGGAGTTAGATTATAACAGAAATGATTTTAACCAAAAATTATGGCATTCTAAATTCTTCAAATAACTTTACGAAAATGTTTTCGTATTTATTAAAATCCTTCATAATTTTTTTTTTTTTTTTTTTTTGGATCATGCATATTGAATTAAAAGTTTATATCACATTACACTACATACATATGTAGTGTGTATGTAAAGATAAAAAAATTTTTTTTCAAGAACAAATTAACCGGAGTGCTCGATTACCATGGTAAAAGTTCAACCTACCTAAATGGGTAGTCAAAGGGGTTAGAAACTTAACAGACCCGGAAGTTCGCCGAAATTTTAATCTTCACCAACGCTGAAAATTAGCTGACCGTATCTGCTCTAATTCTTTGGAATCTGGAAACAGTATAGCTAAGAAACATTGGATTCATTTTTAACCATTTGACTGTATAATTTTTAAAAATTTATTTAAATATATATATATATATATATATATAAGTACAAATAATTCATGTTCAGCTGACATTTTAGTGACCTTGGAATACATTGACTTTAATCTGAATTTTTCAGATGTTTTTTAAAAAATTTTTATATCACTTGAAAATATTATTTTCAGTTTATTTAAATATTAATCTTTTAAAAATGTGTGTAGATAATTGAAAGCCGATCGCTTCCCACGATCTGTTGATAATATAAATCTTATAAAGCCTAATTTTTCTACCTTTTAATGACAGGAGGAACAAGATTAATGGGGGAGGGGTGCTGTTTTCAAGAAGCAGGTGGGGTGTGGGTGATAAAGTTCTTGATTTGTTTTTGGGTTTCCATTTTGTTTTGTTTTTCCCTTCGTTTGAAGAATGGTTGTATCTTTTTACCGCTCTAGAAAGTCCCCGACTCCAGGAAATAAGTGACTCCTCATGCGATCTTCTGCCTATATAAGAGTCAGATACGTCCTAAGATGGCGTACTGGCCTTTTGGTCGGGATCAAAGTATAGTATCTGTTCCGATGGATACTGCACCCCATAGACAGGTATTGTCTTGGCCTTGGGGGCTTGATTTACGCCTGACTATGGGTTTGTCCTGTGCAGTTCTAGGAGGTCCACCCTCCCCTCTTTGGGGAGGAGTAAGTTTATTGCTTACTGCCTGAGGCGCCCCTACCAGGGAATGCCGACGGGGCTGCCCAGGCAATTTTTAAAGGTAATAGGTGCTCTTCCTCTAGAGTGCTGACTTATTAAAACCCCACTTTCCGACCTTGTCACATTTTACTCTGTGGGGAGTAGATAAATACCTACTACTGCCACATGTGGGGAGGTGCCACTCAAAGCACTTTTTCTTGATTTGACAGAGCACAAAATCGAGTTGGCAATCTAGTGGGGTGTTTTCTCTCCTATTCTCTTCAGCCCCTTTCTCACCGAAGATACATTGCTCGTCTTTTTCTAGTCGATTGCCATTTTCATGGAAGGTGCTCGACTGAGCTCCAATCTCTGGTTGATCTTTGTAAGACATTCACAGCAAGAACTCGTCTTCCTACCACAACTGCAAAGAACTTTTCTTTCTTCCTCCGTCTACCTAACATCGAACGGAATTTCCATAAACAGTTTTTTTCCAAGAATTTCCCATCTGTAGAACGTATTATCACGGTATTACTTCCCTACAGACTACAACATGGTCGTCTTCAAATCCAATGTCAATAAATACTTGCTGTATGCCGTCATTATAAGTAATCAAATTTTATTCATTCCATTCATTATTTTAAATCCTCAATATTTATCATTCAACAGACAATGGATCAATCCCATTAATCCTTAACCTTGAGTTGCTTTTAGCCTTGATAAGTGGAGACTCGTTAGTAAAGAAAAAGCGTGTCACAATAGTCCTAACGCAACATATCAGAATGTTTGATATTGTGGTTGTCGAAGTTGTTTTATTTATTATTGGGACTCCACATGCTAAACTGGATCTGGATGGCCATGTTGGATTTTGTCCTTCACAGTAATCGCTGGATTGCACAAATGAATTAATGACCATGAATGACATTCCTTGAGTATTAATTGATCCACACCCATAAATTCCGAGGACTGTCTGATCCTGTTTTCATCCACACGGCCCACCTTTCTGCTTTGTGTCTCCCTAACTTGACTGTTTCAAAAGTACCTTCTCTCACTCGAACCATGATCTCATTCGACCAATCACAGGTTTGTTTTTCAGCCCCCTAACCCTCACTCATCATCACATTCATCTGCTTTGCATGCTGACATGTGTTGTACAGCTTTTAGAAATTGACTTCCATCTCTTCCTATCTCTGGCCAGGTCTTTATTTATCCGTTGTCTCAAATCCATCCTCATCACAAACTCCCATGCTTTCCTTGGCCGTCCTCTGCCAATTGACTCTGCTACCTCAACTGTTCTACATCTACTAACCCAAGCACTCTTATCCATTTTTTTTTTTTTAATGTGACCAAACTGACAGTCTCCTGTTCTGCATGCATCTCCCTATACAACCCAGATTTAATCTTCCTCTGAGGTCATCAGAACTAAGCCTGTCTTTAAGACTTATATTACACATCCATCGTATCATTCTCATTTCATTTCTCTCTATGCAACATATCTTTAATCCTCACTCGCCCGGTTTCATTTCCATACACCATCACCCTGCGTACACATACCTGATAAACTCTTCTCTTGGTCAACAGTGGTCACCTCTGCTGGTTAGTAATGGCACAAGTTTCATATTTAACTTTTGCTAACTGCTCTGTTTTCCCTCGTCTGTGTTTTTTAAATTCCAACTTTGTGGTGACGATGCGGAGACATCATGAGATAAGTGGTCATGACTGTCTTGTGTCCGCGACAATGACACAATGGCTTCACATCGAAGCGAACCTCGGACCGTCTGATGTTAAATGCGACTGTCGAAAATGCATAACTATACAAAGTGGTCAGCGCTTCTGGCAATCTAAAACAAATTTTTAGACGTCACGTGGCTAGCCTCGTTTGTGTCTCGTTAGTTTTTCATCAGTTTTAGTTCAGTGCAATTTGAGGTTAGTGTCTTTTTTTTTTTTTTTTTTTTTTTTTTTTTTTGTCCGAAGTGAGTTTTTGGTATTGAGGCTGTTTGTTAGAGCTAGACGTCTGCCACAAACACTGCTACAAACTAGAACAAAATGTCAGTGTGTACTCTTATGTTATAACAAAAAAAAAAAAAAAAAAAAAAAAAAAAAAATGCACGCTCATAATGTACCTGAGGAAGGTTGGAGTATACATCGGCTGGAACGTTGTGAAAATTACAACCAAGATGAGAATATTAGTCCGAATAATCTAAAATAATTCAAATCATAGAATGTTATGCTTAAAAAAAACAAAACAAACAAAAAAAACAAAAAAACAACAAAGTTATAAAAAAAAAAAATAGGTAATGTTTCCGTAGCAATAAGACAGATTTTTTTTGTCTTTCTTTGGTTGGAATGTTCCGATTCCAAGACATCTCACGTATGTTGTCTCCAAATTTTTGTGTCTTGTCAATCAATCTGGAATTTCTGGATTTGGAAATGTTTGATCTAATCCAATTTTCAGTGAATCATCCGACAATTTCCATTGCTCTAAAATCTTCCACCAAAAAATTTGGATCCCTCTCCCTGGCTCCTGGCCATTCATGAAATACCATTCCGATGAGCTGAATTCTTTTTCTTCTCATTTTGATTCAGACTTTTTTGATAATAAATGATTCTATTAATGTTGACCATCTTGCATAGAATTACCGAAAAAAACAAAAAGTGATTATTTATTTGTCACTCGTTTTGTCTCCTTTTCTTTTTTATCCTCACCTTTCGCTCAATTTCTTCATTTTTTTTCCCCCTCCATTTCACTTTTGCCTTTTGCTCTTCATCCTTTTTCTCCGTTTGTCTCCCCTTCCCTCGGTTTACTCTCTCTCTCCTCTCTCCTCTCTCCTCTCTCCTCTCTCCTCTCTCCTCTCTCCTTCTCTCCTTCTCTCCTTCTCTCCTCTCTCCTTCTCTCCTTCTCTCCTTCTCTCCTTCTCTCCCTCTCTCCTCTCTCTCCCTCTCTCCTCTCTCTCCCTCTCTCTCCTCTCTCCCTCTCTCCTCTCTCCCCTCTCTCCCCTCTCCCCTCTCTCTCCTCTCTCTCCTCTCCTCTCTCTCCGTCCCTCTCTCCCTCTCTCCCTCTCTCCCTCTCTCCCTCTCTCCCTCTCTCCCTCTCTCCCTCTCTCCCTCTCTCCCTCTCTCCCTCCGTCCCTCTCTCCCTCCGTCCCTCTCTCCCTCCGTCCCTCTCTCCCTCCGTCCCTCTCTCCCTCCGTCCCTCTCTCCCTCCGTCCCTCTCTCCCTCCGTCCCTCTCTCCCTCCGTCCCTCTCTCCCTCCCTCCCTCTCTCCCTCCCTCCCTCTCTCCCTCCCTCCCTCTCTCCCTCTCTCCCTCTTCCTCTCTCCCTCTTTCTTTCTCTTTCTTTCTCTTTCTTTCTCTCTTCCCCCCGTTTTACTCTATTCTCATCTTTAAGCTCCACAGGCCAATGCTTTTTAGAATGCCTTTATTTTTATATTATTATTATTATTGCTTCCATCGTTTCCAATTAAGATGTTTCGTGATTTTTCAGGAAATGTGTAAATTGATCATTTTCCGTTTCTGAAATGCCAATTTGCATTTATTATTTTAGTTTGTGTACCCCCCTCTCCCCAACCCTGCATTCATATCGTTTTTTTATTTTGAAAATATCAAATAAAAAATGCTCTTTAAATATTTTTGCGCTTTTTTTTTTCAAAATAGGAAAGATTTTTTTTATCTGTAAAATAAGTGAGATTATTTTCGAAAAAAAAAAAAAATGAACATGTGAATCGGTTTCTTTCTTTACCAAAATTTTGCAAGTCGTTGGTGTTTTCAAGAATGGGTAGAAATTTTGGAACCCGTCTGTGTCTACATTGCAAATTGAGCGAGGAATCTGTTAGTGTGAAACCTTTTTTTTTTTTTTTTTTTTTTTTGTACAAACTATTCTCAGAAAATGGTGATTAATAATTGGTACAAGTATTTGAGCTTTGCTGCTTACAAAGCTTGAAATCCGATAAAACAACTTTTACGGTATATACACCTGACCACCCCTCCCATGGGGGGGGGGGTAGATGGTTCGTTTAATAGATGAACTTTGACCTAAAAAGTGTTTGGTCCTACACCATCTGTTTTAATAGATTATGTCACAAAATGATGACGTCATACACTGCCCTCCTGTCCTGATCAGGCATGCACTCTGGGTGGGTTAGGGTTAGGGACGGGTTTCTCCAAAAGGAGAAGTTTCAAGGAAATGGCAGTTTCAGATTTGTGTGTATCCCGCTCAGGCGAGATGATGTTAACTTTTTTGATTTTGCAGGGAGGTGTCGTTGCCCTCCCATTTACAGCGTCTGGTACTGACCAGGCTCAATATTGCTTAACTTTTGGTGATCTAACGAGAACCGGTGTGTTAACATGATTGGGCCATGAATTTAAGTAGCAATAGTACACATCACTGTGCACGGAATAAAATAAAAATTTAAAATTTGAAAATTAAAAAGCCAGTTTTAGTAGTATATAGATTTCTAGATTACTTTCAGATTTTCTCCATAGATTTTTTTTTTATGGAATTCGCTCCAGACAAGGCATGAAGCCACTTGATGTAAGGAGCTAATCATAATAAAAATAATAAAAAAGGAGAGGAAAGTAGAATCACTTCAAGACAAACCAGGCCTGAAAGAGACCCAACCACCACCGAGGATTGAACCTTCAGACGACTATCACTTAGAACTGAATTTAACTTAGTACTATATCCACTGCGCCACGGGTCCTTGCAGACGATATGAAGAATTGTGAATTACTGAAGACTTCTCCCAGTCATGGCTGACGGAACAAGAGCATGCTACCCCCGTGGATTAAATAAAGGGTTCCATTCGAAATTCCGTCCAGATTCCCGAGTTAGAAAAAATACACCTAAAGAAGGCCGGAGGTTACAGCGGCCGAAACGTTGTGATGATAACACTCGAGATGAGAAATGTAGTCCGAATAACCAAAATTATGCAAATTCAGATTTTTTGTTTGATAAAAAAAAAAATGTGCACTAAATTTCATGACATTTTTCAAATAATCATTTTCACTTAAGTAAAAAAGCGGGTCCAAATTTATATTTTCAAAACTCAAAAAGACCTTAAAAAAAAAAAAAAAAAAGTCTGAAAGTTAACCTGTAATGTTTCAGAATTTTTTAGATGAGGATTAATAATTTGCATTATTCTGACTACTATTCTCATCTTGATTGTTATTTTCATGACATTCGACCTCTGTAACCTCTGACCTTGTTCAGGTGCATCTTTGTCAAACTCGTGGAAACTGTACAGAATTATGAACCAAACCCTTCCACGGGGGTAGATTGTTCTCGTTCCGTCATCCATGACCGGGTAGAAGTGCGAAGTAATTTTTATTTTATTCTTAGTTAGTTTCAATCTTCAAACCTCCAGAAAACTTTCACTTAGAACTGGTTGTTGTTCTATGCCTTTATCCGTTGTGCCACGAGTTCACGTGGACAATTCTAGTATGAATTAGGGGGAGCTTTAAACCTAGTCTTATTTTGATATGTAGTATTATGACTAGCTGTTACTATATATATATATATATATACTAGCGGAACCCGTCGCCCGGCGTTGCACGGGAGAAAGTACTAGCTATTGCATGATGTCGAAATAAAAAAAGATACGGCCTGTTTTTTCTCCTCCGTCTACCGTGTTGGCGAATGTTTTAAATTTAAAAAAAAAAAAAAAAAAAGTGGTAGAGTAGAATGGGATCGAACACTAAAACTGGCGATCACGAAACATGCTTTCTTAACGACTGCACCAAGATTCCAGGGTTAAAAATACATGCGAAAAATAGGCCAATTAACCGAAGCTTGATTATTGGCATGCATGTTTAATTAATAGCAGGCAAATAATAAATTAGAACCGGTGTTTTGTGAAAATTAAACTGTGTTTATTAGTTCCCAGTGTCGATGAGTGTAGTCACAGTACAGAATTGTTAGGGAGAAAAGTTTTTGCTACCACCTATATGGAGTTGGTATTTCGGAGAGCCGTAGATGGTGGGCAAGATGTAATATTTAGTGTTAGCTGGAAAAAAATAATAACAATTTTATTAAAACACGCTCGAGTGAATAAGTGTAGTATAGTGGTGAGTTTAGTAGCCTGTGATGCATGTGGTTATTTTGCTATTCTCCGAGAAGTTACAGGGGAAAAATCGTCTCTACTTTATATATAAGATATATATATATATATATATATATATATAATTTTTTTTTTTTTTTTTTTTTTTTTTTTAAATGGTGTTTTAATCTATTTATGATTAATGATTCCCATATTGTATTTAGTTCTATGCTAGGTCGGCTTGTCATCCAACATATGCCCGTTGTAAGAAGTCTTACTCTTTATGGGCATTTATTACAAGAGCCAACAAAACAAAAAAGGGGTGAAAAAACAAATAGGTAACAAATAAATGTTACCAAAGGCAAGATAAGTTACTCTTTTACCTTACTGGATAAGTTTTGTGTTTTAACTTATTTTAAAGCATTTTATACTTAAAATAAAAGGTAGACATTAGAATGAAAAGAAAAATAAAAGAAAGAAAATGGCCGCCAGGCGAGGCCTCGATAATCGCCCTCAAATAGTAAATTAAATAAAAATACAGCTAATAACTGTCACCAATCGGGCGATTAATTTTATATTCAACCGAACTGCACATATTATTAAGTGTGTTGTTTAATTTCCGATTTTAGGGCGATTATCGAGGGCTTCACCTGGTCTGGCGGCCATTTTCGTTTTTTTTTTTTTTTTTTTTTTTTTTTTTTTTTTTTTTTTTCATTTTAACATAAGGTCTTCGAACCTACCTTTTTATTTTAAGTATAAAACGCTTTAAAATGAGTTTAAAAAAAATAAAAATTTAAAAAAACACAATAAAACTCATCCAGGTAGGTAGACGAGTGACTTATCTTGCCTTTGGTTACATTTATTTGTTGCCTATTTTTTTTTTTTTTTCACCCTTTTTTTTGTTTTGTTGGTTCTTGTAATAAATGCCCATTTTTATTTCATCCTATAAAAGCAGATGGTTTCCCTTTTCACTCCATATGTGGTCAGCCATGCCCAATATCTCCACGTGATACAGTTTTCCGATGTTTCTCTAGCCTTACTTTAAGTGAGCGGCATGTCTCACCGTTGTAAATTTTTTCACACTTACGTGAAATTGCGTACACATAGTTCTTGGTTGTGTTTTCTGTCCGAGACTCAACTCGGATGAGATATTTTTCGGAGAGTTGAGTCTCCTCTGAATACTGCCTTGATGTCGTATGGATTACGTGTCCTCTGAGTTTTTTCAGGTAAACCCTTCATACATGGTAGATTGTGATGAGTTTCCATCTGGTGTTCTTTGACGTTTTATCCAGATTTCTTTTAGCCGATGTCATGCTCTCTGATAGTTATTTCGGCAGAGGGTTTCTTTTATGTTGTCCATCTCCTCTTGTATGTATTGGTGTTACTGCGTATTGCTTTTGCTCGATGTTGTAAGCAACGAACTTTTTTTGTTTTTTTTACATTGTATGGATGGTGGGAATGGAAGTTGAGGTATTGTCCAGTAAAGGTTGGTTTTCGATCTATGGATAATCTGAACCCCTGCTCTGTTAGAGTTAGCAACAGATCTAGGAAGGATAATTTGCTATGTTCTTTTCCCTGTATAGATGGACGGATGGTCCAACAATGCTTAAACATCATCCTGATGAGGCCAGAATATAAACACGTCCTCCACATATTGCAGCCTCATTGATGGCTGTTGTGACATGGATCCAAATGGCATTTCTTCAAAATGCTAGTGTGAACATGTGTGTTGTGCGTTCACTGCATTGGCCATAATCGTCTCCACAAGTTGTGCCGGTCCGAAAGTTTTTGTGCGATCTCGTCTCCGTGCTGCAAGCAAGAATTTTCACGCCAAGTAAAAACCACGAGTCCAGTTTACCAACAAGTAACAAATTTGTTGGACGTTATAAATGATACTCGGGTTTCCAACTTGAATGGAAGAGTTGTAAATGAGATCTCTCTATCCTGGCAAAATGGAAACAAGTCCCACACAGTCCTTTGGTTAAGAGCCCCAACTGGGCCCATGTGACCTCGAAGGGCACCCAGCTTCAACTGCTCGCCAGCTCCCCCCCCCCCCCCCCAAAAAAAAATAACTTCCTGTCATGCCCAATGGGCCAGATCTTCCCTCCCATCTCTTCTTCCTGGCCTGGGTCTTTCTCATTGGTCATAAACCACCCAGGCACTGACCACTTGAGATATCCCTGGAGATAATGACCATCCCAGCATGGATCCCACCTTTTACGAGATACTTAATTCATCTCAAAGGGAAACAAACTTCTGGGGTGACCCAAATAAAACCAAAGGTATTTTCACTTTATTTTGTGGCCCCCTCCTTCATCTGGTCAAGCATCTAACATTTGCAATGTCCGCCATTCATATACATCACTAAAGAAAATGCAGCCGACTGCATTTTTACAGTAGGAACAATCGTGATCCTATAGTCAGACATTCTTCTAGTATGTTTAAAAAATTACTTGACATTTCTACCCGGTCATGGCTGATGGAATGAGAACAATCCACCTCTATTCTTCTTTGTTTAATGTGCCTTTTCCACATCAGATGTGAGTTGCACGTTAGCCATGGTTGTATGAAGTAACCTTTTCAATTAAATTCTATCATTTACGTCGGTTTTTTTATGTGCCATTGGTTGAGGTCATCTTTGACCGAGTCATTTCAGGTCGTCTTAGCCTGCCTTTTTACGGTTACCCTCAATTGAGATGTGTGGACATCCGTTTATCCAACCAAAGCTTTGTTCAACACATCCATACGGCCACTAACCCTAATCGCAATGAGCAGTTGTGATGCAGAACTGACTCCATTTGAGCAGTCGCAATAGCAGAGTCGGAACAAACACTGTCATAAAAATGTACACCGCAAATTCACCAAAACATAGCCCTCTCATTTCTTTGCATCCTCATAAAGATTCAGTTAGTGGGAGACCAGCATATAGGTTCCCGAGTTCGACAAAGATTCTACAGTTCAAAAAGATGCACTGGAGAAGGTATAAGGTTACATCGGCTGAAACGTTGTGAAAAAAAACAAAAAAACTACCAAGATGAGAATAGTGGACCAAATAATCCAAATTAACCTGCAGTGTTGTTTTTTTTTGTTTTTTGTTTTTTTTGATTTAGTATTTTTTGAAAAATAAGCAGACTTTTTAAAAATTTATTTAAAAATTTTTTTTATAAATAACCATAGACTATTTAATACTTTCTAAAAGATGATGGCTATTTTTATAAATAACTATAGACTATTTAATATTTTTTAAAAGATGATGGCTATTTTTATAAATAACTATAGACTATTTAATATTTTTTAAAAGATGATGGCTATTTTTATAAATAACTATAGACTATTTAATATTTTTTAAAAGATGATGGCTATTTTTATAAATAACTATAGACTATTTAATATTTTTTAAAAGATGATGGCTATTTTTATAAATAACTATAGACTATTTAATATTTTTTAAAAGATGATGGCTATTTTTATAAATAACTATAGACTATTTAATATTTTTTAAAAGATGATGGCTATTTTTATAAATAACTATAGACTATTTAATATTTTTTAAAAGATGATGGCTATTTTTATAAATAACTATAGACTATTTAATATTTTTTAAAAGATGATGGCTATTTTTATAAATAACTATAGACTATTTAATATTTTTTAAAAGATGATGGCTATTTTTATAAATAACCATAGACTATTCAATACTTTAAAAAGATGATGGCTATTTTTATAAATAACCATAGACTATTTAATATTTTTTAAAAGATGATGGCTATTCTTTGGATTCCTTATTGGTATAAAAGGGTTCTTGTTAATCGTTTAACTCTGAGGAATTTTTTTTTTTTTTTGTCTCCTTTTTTTTTCTCAACTTTTTGCTATAGGTATATTGGTGCAAAGACCTTCAAGCCTCATCAAATCTCCTGATGACATCACAGGTAAACTGTTTATATGCAGAATAACCGCAGCTATTTTTCCCCCCTTTTCACCCTCCATTTTTTTTTTTTTTTTTTTTTTTTTTTTTAAATGGGGACCCATTACCCTATGATAAAAATCAAATGCTTTTTTTTGTGGTGTCAGTCTAGTATTGTCGTTGTCATTGATAGCTTTTTAACTCCACGAACCAGGAACACTCCCCCCTCCCCCGCCGCTTCTTCTAATTTGTCTTGTGACAACAGCTTCTGTTTATTCCATTGTGTAATTTATTTAAAAAAAAAAAAATGTATTTTTTGTCGCTTAAAGAATTTTGAATTACATCCTTATTTTTAGGGATTAATTGCTCACTCTGTTTGTCCGTCCGTTTGAATGTATTGTTTGCGTTATTTACTGCTTTTACTGTTGGTACATCTTTACGATAATTGATTAAGTTACGTTGAAGTAGCCTTATAAGAATAAAAATGTCTTAAGCGCAAGACCAGTCTTATTTGGGAAATGATTGTATTCAAGATTAAAAGTCAAAACCTCTGTCCACACTTTTTGCTCGCATGTCAAGATTAAATTTGTATAGCAAATTGAAGCTTTTTTTTTTTTCTTTTTTTTTTTTAAAATTAAGTTTATGGACTTAAATTTCAAATTTTAGATTTTCAGTTCGTTCATTTCGTGGGAATCAGATAATTCTATTATTGGCTTTAGCTTCCCCGGTATCTTTCTAGTTAGAATTCTTTGCTAGAAAGACATCGGGTACTTACGGGAAGGACGACGTGAAGGTTGCCAACATCCTAAGTGAAAGTGTTTCTGTGGCACAAACTGGATTCGAACTTGGCACACCCAGGTTGTCAGTCCGTGTCGTTAGTCACAGTCACCTCCCAGATCTTCAGTTAAAAAATGGTTTTAAGAATCCATGTACCCTAGGGTACAAGGTGATCCCCCCCCCCTCACACACAAGCACAAATGCCATCCACCCATGCAATCGTTAATAAAATTCACAATCCTTTCTGCAATTCATATTTGGCAAAAAATAAACATCAGTCTACGCCTGACTTATCCACCAAGTTTCAGTCATAAATGTCAAACAGTCTTTGTGTTATCACCATTCAATATGTGAGGTCACTTTGGTGATTAGTAGACGATGTGATCCTGAATGGACTTCACACTCACCGGACCGTAGCCCCACCCTCATCCTAGGTTTTTATCTGTGGGGTTATCCCAAAGATAATGACTATCAAAAAAAAATCTGCAGACTATTCCTGAACTAAAAAATGGGCCATCGTAGCTGAAATTAGGGCAGTGCCAAGAGAAAAGTAGCAATTATTGACAGATCACTGAACGGTAATAAAACGAAGACTGTTGGACACTCATGACTGAAACTTGGTGGACAAGTCAGGCATAGACTGAAGTTTATTTCCAACCAAATAGGGTTGGATTGCAGAAAGGACGGTGAATTTTATTAACTATTTCATGACTGACATTTTTGGAGGGAGATAGGCACCCTGTACGCGTGTATCTAGTTGTCCTTTTTTTAGAATAATGGTTGATATGCCGTAAAACAAGACAACCAAACGAAACACCATGAATAAATATTTGAAGATATATAAAACTTGAAGCAGAAAACCTATTACCAATATGACCGGATTCGGCATTAAATAACCTGAAAAGGGTTGATATGCCGTAAAACAAAACAACCAAACAAAACACCATGAATAAGTATTTGAAGATATAAAGAACTTGAAGCAGAAAACCTTTTACTAATATGACAAGTGTTGTGTTGATGACACGTCGTTGTCGAGTTGATCTGTCTTTTTTTCAAAAAAATTTTTTTTTTAATATAAATACGGCGCTTATCAAGATGAGGTCACTGGTGAAAATCGGGATTCCATATAAATTAAGCGGAATACTCGTTGATGTACTTATGTATCAGACAAAAATAGGTATCTACACAAATATTAGCAGAAATTATCAAGTATAATTAAAAATAAAAATCAGTCTTAGCATATATTATGGATCCGCCATTGCTTACATAAAAAAACACGGAAAGCAGGGTGACGTAACTCGGTCTGTTATATTTACATGTAATACATCAATAGCGTTCAGCAAAATACAATAAAACTGATTTTTATTTTTTATTAAAAATCTACACGATAATTTTTTCTATTTTTTTTATTTTTAATTTATTTTTGTGTATACTAATTATTAGATAATACGTAAGTATAGACAAAAGTTTTTATTTGGAATTGCGTTCTCCATATGTGACCTCATCGAGATGAAGCACCTTAAATACTAATGGATCCCAGCTTGTCGAGGCTCGGAGGCCACTCGAGGATAAGGGTTAAAGAGATTTTCAGTTGGACGATGAACACCACCACGAGAGGATTGGAAACAATGCCTAGAAGGGGCAGCAACTTACTTAGGAAGAGTTTATTATCCAAGAGGACGGCTCGACAACTATTTGTTTAGGTTAGACTTGAAGACGACCATGTTGTAGTCGGTTAGGAAGCAGCCTCGTATTTTGTTCTAAGAAAGAAACTTTGTTCATGGAAGTTCCATTTGGTTTTTGGTACAGAAAAGGGAAGGAAAGTTCTTTGTTGTGGTTGTAGCTAGACGAGTTCTTGCTGTGAATGTTTTTATTTTGGAGGGGGGGGCAGGGATTGGAGCTGAGTCGAACACCTACCATGGACGTAACGATTCTTGTGATATTGAAAGCAGCCGCCTGTCTCTCTTGCTGTAATAACGGTAACGTTATTGTGCTTTTGTTTTTTTGGACGAAGTTGTGGAATAAGAGATTCGATTTTAGCTTTAATATTCTTCCTTTTTAATATTCTTCCTCTAATTCTCTTTAAATTCACTTGCAGAGGATTATACACCAACACGCTCCTCCATAAGGGGACGGGTGGGGGTGGGGTAGTTCATCGAAAACACGTCGGTTCGTCTCGCCACCAAGAGATTAGTTTATTCTATCATGTTCACATCCTATTCGTGACGTCACTTCCTTTGATATGTTAACTAAAATTTTAATCATAAATCTCAGTGGAAATTTCCATGTTGAAATTAGTTTATTAGTTAGTTATTTCATGCTCGCTTAGACATTATTGACTAGAATCTTCCATATTTTGTGGTGCCCATCATATTTAGTTCATTTCTTAACTGGTTAACATGTAATTGCTGTTTTATTTGGCATACAAACTCTTTCTTCCTCCCCCCTCCACATAAGCCCAATAAATCTTTGAGCATTGCTGATTTTACTCGGTTCTTCATATAGATCGTTGTTTGTTATCCTATCCCTCCAAGTGTCTTAACATTCTGGTACAGGTACCATCTAGCTTTTTGCACAGTTTATTTATAAGGGTCCGGCTTTCTGCCCCATACAGCAAAAAACTTTGAACTGTGGGTCTGAAGAACTGTATCTCAAGTTCTTTCAGTTTTGATTTCCAAATCTTGTCTAACTTGTTTAAAGCATCCCATGCCAGCCCGATTGTTGAAATGAAATATTTATTAAAACATAATCTAACACAACCCGCCTACCATATTATTGTAGAAATCTTTGGACAGAGTTTTTAGGCATATTTGTTCAGTGCCTTTCATTTCATCGTCACTTGAAAACTTGGTTCCGTGCAAAAATTCTTTGAGGTGGCCAAACAAGTTATTTTGAAGGGGCTCATATCTGTACTGTAAGGAAGAGATAGCTTCAACTGTTCTTCCTGCAGTATGAAGCCTGGTGAAAGATAACCTCGGAAGAAACAAAGACCTCTTATATAAATTCTTCAAATTAGCCCATGGACTAAAGATTGCTTCTCTGTACACATCAAATATTCTTCTGTAAATTCCACGGTGTTTGCGCTTCTAAGCCACCATAAAGCTTGATAATAACAGAGCTCTGTTTAAGCTTGAAGGATTCGTTTGCATTTTCCGCCATTTTGTAATAGTTCCAAACAAAATTTTTCCTGAAAGATAAAGATAATTGTTGCCATAAACGAATTAATAAAAAAAAAAAAAAAATTTTAATTTAAAAAATGCAGAGTTTAGATTTACGAGGTGAAATTCTATATAGAAATCAAATTATTTTGCTTTTTAAAAAAGAAAAATCATGCTCAGAATCGTTGAAGCATGGAACAAACTCCTTGCATCAGTTGTTGGCTGCCGAGACACTGCATCCTTTAAAAACTTTCTTGCTTCCTAAAATTCGCCAAAAACTACACGTGATGCCCAACCCCCCTTACACATGCACACGTGTACGTTCGCTTTTGAAGAGTTGTAGTACACCTGCCAAGCACTGTGCAAATATTTTCATTGTTATCATCATTAATTATTGAATGTCAAATTATAAAGATTTTTTATTTTGTTTTTAAATTATAACATTTATGCTATTTTATGCTTTTTTTTTTTATCGCTCTTCCTTGAAACATGGTATTCTATATTAAAAGCAACTTAATGGCGTAGTTGAGAAGCACGACTGGAGACCTATTAACAAATATTTTATTTTTTTCAGAGATTTTTGTTGGAAATTAAGTGAACTACATTTTAAAATATAGAGAATAACCTTTTATTTGTTTAAATCTCTGAAACTTGTGATACCGAGCAAAATTATTAGAAAAAAAGTCAAGACAAAAAGAATTGATTTTAATAAAAAATATCTGCATCTAACACATGGTGTTTGAAGGCATTTTGCCTCTTTAAGTTTTATATAGAATAACATTCTTCCCCATACCTGAGGATATGAAAATGTGTTGAAAGATAAATAAATGAAAATACGTATGTGGATCATATCTTTTACCAGAGAGCTTAATTATATTTGTTTTGTTTAATACTTACCAGTTGACACAACAGAAATACGTATTTTCATTCATCTGTCTTCCAGCACATCTTTTTAGCCTCGCGTATGGGTCAGAATGTTATTCTATGTATTTTCAAATATAGTTGATATAATTTCCTTAAAAAATCTCTGAGGTCCTAGGTATGACCTTAAGACATCCAGTGATGAGGCCTCCATTTGGGAGCTGTGGGGAATGTGGAGTTGCCCCTTAGTTGCCATTGCTCCCAGGTCCACTCTGGCCCGGAGTGGTAGTACCTGTAAGGGCCCCATCTATAGGTCAAAAAGAACCTACTGGCGCTACCAGATCAGGCTGTCTGAAGTTATTGACTTCCTGACTCAAAATGCACCAAACATTGATGTTTTATTGTTTTTTTTTATTTTTCTTTGCAAAACTCAATCATGTTCTGCAAAATCCAAAACAAAAAACAATTTCCCTCCCTCTCCCCTCTTCTTCCCTCTCCCCTCTTTCTCCCTCCCCCCTTTCACTCAACCAAACACCATGAATAAATACTTGAACATATAAAGAACTTGAAGCATAAAAATGTCCGGATTCGGTATTAAATAACCCGAAAAAAGTTAATATGCCGTAAAACAAAACAACCTAACAAAACAACCTAACAAAACAACCTAACAAAACAACCTAACAAAACGACCTAACAAAACGACCTAACAAAACGACCTAACAAAACGACCTAACAAAACGACCTAACAAAACGACCTAACAAAACGACCTAACAAAACGACCTAACAAAACGACCTAACAAAACGACCTAACAAAACGACCTAACAAAACGACCTAACAAAACGACCTAACAAAACGACCTAACAAAACGACCTAACAAAACGACCTAACAAAACGACCTAACAAAACGACCTAACAAAACGACCTAACAAAACGACCAAAAATCTCTGAAAATCAAACATTTGTCAATAGACCTCCAGTCGTGCTTCTCAGCTGCACTTGTTATGTAGAACGCCATGTCTTCTAATGAATCTCTCTGAAACTTATGAGATGCAGTTATAAGAGTTCAGTTCTGCTTTGTTTTGCTTTTGTCATTTGGAGGGGAAACCTCCATCTTAAACTGAAACTTTCCAGATGAATTTTAATTTATTTACAATCAGACCGCGTCCATCTTGAGTGCTTGAGTGTCATTGCCAAAACCTTTTGAATATTATGACCTATTAAATAGTTTTCGTGATTGAAGAAAAAAAAAAAACGATAATTAAGAAATCTTAAATGAATGCTAATATTTATGCAAGAAGAAATGTATTTGTTTATCTAATATCGAGAATAGATAGAAAAAGGTCCAAGATGTGGTGTTTTATTATTGGTGCAAGCAGATTTTTCTTTTAAGGGTATTAGTGAATAAACTACCCATTTAAAAAAATTTCCAGGGCGGATAAATAATTCTGTTCTATTAAAAAAAAAAAAATAAATAAATAAATAAAAAATAAAAATTGTTTTGTGTTTCATAGAACATGATACAAATGTTTCATAGAACATGATACAAATGTTTCGTGTGACATGATACTAATGTTTCGTGTGACATGATACTAATGTTTCGTGTGACATGATACTAATGTTTCGTGTGACATGATACTAATGTTTCGTGTGACATGATACTAATGTTTCGTGTGACATGATACTAATGTTTCGTGTGACATGATACTAATGTTTCGTGTGACATGATACAAATGTTTCGTGTGACATGATACAAATGTTTCGTGTGACATGATACAAATGTTTCGTGTGACATGATACAAATGTTTCGTGTGACATGATACTAAAGAAAGCAAAGATTTGCTAGTCATAAGTATATATCGATCTGTCAGCTTAAATGCTTTTCAGGTCCAAGTTTTAAAATCTGACAAGATAACTTTATATGTTAGAATGATCTTATCCAGTTATCTATTGTAGTTTGTAGCTTTATTGAATCTGATGAAGGTTTATAAAAACTTAACAAATTCAAGAAACTCCTAACCAATAAGAATAATGTTGATTATGCAGCATTCCGTGAAGACCAAGTCTGACCTTCACCTGAAAAAAGTCACAGTAACTGAAACATTGGAAATAATAGCAAAGCTGGGAAGACCAGTCCGATTGCAAATAATACAAGTTCTAAAATTGTTGTAGATGAACAATTGAATATTTTTGAGTTTTGGAACTCATTCTATAATTATAATCCAATTCTGATTTTATATTCTTGTGCTCAACAGCACAATCTTTGTAATAGATCTCTCAGCTTTTAAAATAATAGTTGGAAAATTCTTCCATTTAAATTTTCTATCATAATAGATTTGAAATAAAATTATTGGAACTTTGCATCGGAATTTGACTTTATTTGCAATCCGACAACACAACACCCATCTTGAGTGCCATTGCTAAAACCTTTTGAATATTATAACCCATGATCTTATTTAAAGTTTTGATGAATAATTGAATAGTTTTGAGCTTTTGAAATGGGGGGGAGGGGGTGAAAGTCTATCAGGGAAGCGTTTTCATTCTGACTTCAATGGGAGTATTAACGATAAATGTTAGGTCGTGATGTTTATATGTTTCAGTTCAATTACAACTCAGAAAAATGGAAGTACGAAGTGGAACCTTTTACATATTTATTTAACGAACACACTGATTAAATTAGAATGTAGAAAACCCGCTGAACGCGAGATGTTTGATTGTGAGACCGTTCTGTTTACTTTTCACTGTTCAGCAGACGACCTCTTAATCCCAGGGGCGATAACTCTTACTTTTTAATTCAAGGGAAATAATTCGATTTTGTTTTGTTAGGTTGCCCTAACAATAAATTTAACTGAATTAAATGAAAATAATCGACTTGTTGCCTCAGTCAAAAATAATCCGGCTCACTAAACGTTTTCTCTGCGTTTTGCTCTTCATATCAAGTTTAGATTAATCAAATCCCGGCGCAAATGCGAAATATGTTCTTTCTTTTATTGACTTAAATGCGACATATTCAAACCAATTGTCTGGACTCGTTGTCCCGGATGTTAAAATAAAGACATCACGAGTCGTCTCTGCTAACGCCGGTATTCTTAATCAATGAGACAGTGTTTTAATCCTCGCTCACAACTTATGATTTAAACATTTCTCTAATCTTCAAATTGCACACCGGGCAAAGACTGGCTCTTTTATGGCGGTGGGTGAGATCAAGTTGCCTGAGCGATTGTGTATGTGTGGGGAGGGGCTCTTTTTTTAACTTACAATTTTAAAACAAATGGCAACTTTTTGAAAATCAATTCAGGCCTCCAAAAGGCCACAAAGTAATGTTGAAACACTAATGTGGAACGTTTCGTCTAGGGGTAAAAAAAACAAAACAAAATGGAACAAAGAAAATAAGCGTCGTTAACGAGAGAGGGTAAGAGAGAAAGAGCAAGCAAGCTGGACAGCCACCTTTTCCTCCCTCTTGTCTTCTCGCTTGTGCTTCAGAGCGAGTGCTGTTTAATGTAAGAAAGTTAATTAATTAGTTACTGTTATTATTGACAAAACTATTGCATATATATATATATATATATATATATATATATATATATAGTAAAAATAAGACAATAAAATTACAAATGAATAACACTGAACATTAATTTATTATGAACTGTGTATAAAATAGTTGTGCAAATAAGGCATTATTTCAAATAAAGGTCTTTGAATCATTCATCTATACTATATACACACTATTTCAAAATGTTATTGATTTAACCTGTTATAATGGTAATATAGGAATGATATATGGAAAACTTTCACATTTATTCATTTTTAGCTGATCTTATTTAAAACCTTTTAAATATTTATACCCTATGATCTTCAGATGTTTATTGTAGTCTTATGTACAGCATATTTGTGTATAGCAGCTGTGTTCGGAGTGTGATGGTGTACGGTGTTCGGAGTGTGATGGTGTATGGTGTTCGGAGTGTGATGGTGTTCGGAGTGTGATGCTGTACGGTGTTTGGTGTTGCTCGAAATGCAGTGAAGTCATGTGAGATTTTAATTTTTAGCTTTTATCATCTAGTTGTGGTGGTGTCACGGATCCTGACTCTCTAACGCCATCTCGCTCTATCCTCCATCCCACCTGGTAGGTCTTCATAGGTGCATTATAAGCCTTCTGTTAGATGTAGGTTCTGTGTGGTCTACCCACTGAGCCACATCCCTGTTTTGGCATCCACAGAAGAACATCGCTGATGATTTCATCTTTAACCCTCCAGTAAATCTGGTTCTTCTCTCAGGACTGAAATCTGAGGGAGGTGTCCATAGAGTTTCTGTCTTGATGTTAAGAGCAGCTCTTAGCATTCTGGTGTATACATAAGTTCATATTTAATTTTATTCATAGTGTAAGAAGTTCATAGCTTAGGAGTTTTCATCGTGGTGGTGTCACGGATCCTCCTGACTCTCTCACGCCATCTCGCTCTATCCTCCGTCACACCTGGTAGGTCTTCATAGATGCATTTTAAGTCTTCTGTTAGTTGTTTGATGTAGGTTCTGTGGTCTACCCACTGAGCCACATCCCTTTTTTTTTACATCAGCAGATGAACATCGTTGATAATTTCTATTATAATCTTCAATTTAAAATGCTGATATTTTTTTTTTTTTTTTTTTTTTTAGTTGTCTAAGCCGGAATAAGTAATAAAAAAATAAATTGTAGCTATGTACGTTATTATATTGCCAATAACACGTTACAACAATAACAAATAAAAATTGGTTAGTTAGAAACAGTTTGTAGCTTTATGTACACGTATGCAGCAGCTGTTACGAGTGTGATGCTGTACGGTGGTGAGTGCTTCAACATAACGAAGCAATAATCCGATGGATATACAATATCAGGTCGGATCAGACTCAGCATATCAACACTGATATCGTGTTGGCATGGTTGAATATACCAAAGCTTGATGTGCTCGTGCCAGTGAATCGGCGATGTTGCTTCGGCTACATTTAGAGGAGCAAATGCAGAGATCTCGAGGTGGAATGACCCCCAAAAAAACTTGGATGCAAGGATCTTCGACAATAGAATTTTAAACGGAATCGATCCTGAAAACCAAGCTTGGAGACTGAGATTGCGGACTGCCAGGAAACGTAGGACCCACTGACCGAGGGGAAATAAGACGCTAGTGGATGTGATGATGAATAAAACGTTTTTATGTTTCTATAAAAAACCTAAACTTGTACAAGATTTACGCATCTTCTGTGCTCGAGAGATGCATTAATAAATAACCAAAACCACCGTCCGACCATGCATCGAGTATTGTTGTCGCATCTGGGCTGGTGCATCATCCTCTAGTCTCTCCCTCTTAGACAAGGTTCAAAAAAAGAGTCGCTAACTTAATAGGTCCCTCACTATCCACCAAGCTCCAGCCCCTGTCCCATCGCTGCAATGTTGCATCCTTGTGCTTGTTTTACAAATACTTCAATGGGTTGTGCTCCGATGAACTTGCTGCTCTGGTACCCCCTCGACGTAAATACACTAGAGACCAACCCGACAATCAGCTAAATCCCATCCATTCACTGTGGATGTCCCCAGATGCCGGAGAGCCTTCTACTCCAATAGCTTCTTTCCCCGTGCTGCCGACCTTTGGAACTCCATCCCTGCTCCCTGTTTCCCCGACTGTACCGACATGCAGAAATTTAAGACTAATGTAAAGACATCTTGCTGCACAACTTCCAACTTATGATGCCCCCCTAAACTTACACCCTAATTCTCAGTAGCCTCTTACATTTTTTTTTAAAGGACCAGAAGGACACTTAACCAAATTTCAGCAACATCTGTATTTTTCAGAGATATGTATAATTAGACATAAAGATTGGAGTGTTTTTCAAATATTATACACCTATTGTTTGATGTGTATTTGTAACACTGATGTCTCCGTTTTCAGTAAACTGGAAATCTGGAGTGGAAGGATACAATCAGTTTCATCGATTATTAAATCAAAACTTTTCGATAAGTAGTTTTTATTACAAACACCCACATTTTTATATATAGAATAGTCCTTACAAACACCCACATTTTTATATATAGAATAGTCCTTACAAACACCCACATTTTTATATATAGAATAGTCCTTACAAACACCCACATTTTTATATATAGAATAGTCCTTACAAACACCCACATTTTTATATATAGAATAGTCCTTACAAACACCCACATTTTTATATATAGAATAGTCCTTACAAACACCCACATTTTTATATATAGAATAGTCCTTACAAACACCCACATTTTTATATATAGAATAGTCCTTACAAACACCCACATTTTTATATATAGAATAGTCCTTACAAACACCCACATTTTTATATATAGAATAGTCCTTACAAACACCCACATTTTTATATATAGAATAGTCCTTACAAACACCCACATTTTTATATATAGAATAGTCCTTACAAACACCCACATTTTTATATATAGAATAGTCCTTACAAACACCCACATTTTTATATATAGAATAGTCCTTACAAACACCCACATTTTTATATATAGAATAGTCCTTACAAACACCCACATTTTTATATATAGAATAGTCCTTACAAACACCCACATTTTTATATATAGAATAGTCCTTACAAACACCCACATTTTTATATATAGAATAGTCCTTACAAACACCCACATTTTTATATATAGAATAGTCCTTACAAACACCCCACATTTTTATATATAGAATAAATGAATGCTTGAACTATAAACTCAAGGAAATCTTTAGAAGTAATTTTGCTCAAATATATTAAGCTCTAAAAGTTTAGTCCTTAAATATGGACCAAACTAAAAGTGGATTTTTTTTTCTTAGAATATTGTAATAAATATCTTTTTGACATATTTAGTATCAAATAATTTTTTATTGCAAAAGATATTTGGTAATAAATCAAAGAAAAAAAAAAGTTGGTCACTATTGGGTTAAGAGGATCGAATTACTTTGTCGGATCATTTAAAACTGTGCAAATGTTTTTATTTGTTAGAATTGTAAAAAAATATTGAATTCATCATGGTCAGATTTTAGGCCTTATTCATGAGGTGACCTAGAAAATTTTCCCGATAACATCCGAAACAAATGGAAACAATGTAGTTTCTTATGAAATAGCAACTGCTGTCACGAAGCTTCACTTGCTGTCGGTGATTTTGCGCTTTTCAGCTTGTTTGTTATTTAAACTTTTCATTGAATATTATTGCGCTTTCAATATTTTTTTTTTTAATTTCAAAGGGAGGTAATCAATATTTAAATTTGCTTGTTTTTATAATTGCTTTTAAGACATTGAACCCTTTTATAACATGTGCATGCTCAATAGCAGTTTTTATTTTATTTTAAATTTTTAAAATTATTATTTACCCCAAACAAGGCGTATTGCAACTGAGACGTAACTGATTGGGGGAGGGGGGGGGGGAATCCTCAGTGGGAAGTTTTGAAGCAAGATGTTTGTTAACATTACATTCAAATTTCTGCATTTTAGTACAGCCAGGGGAGCAGGGAGGGAATTCCAAAGGCAAGAGGTCCGAGGAAAGAAGCTATTAGGGTAGAAAGTTTTCCGGCATCTGGGTACCTCTACAGTGAAGGGGTGTGATTTTGCTGTTGGTTATGGGTATTTACATTGACAGGGTACAAGTGCAGTAAGTCGGGCTCATCGATCGAAATAGCGGCACACTTGTTTAGGTTTCGAAGCACACGTCACCCAATTCAGTCAGGTGCACGCCTCTAAGCTCTTTAATCGTATCAATTCCAAGAAGGAGATTGAATCTTAGCAACCGCTGGAACACGAAGGCGGCTGGTGAGACGTTGCTTGAAAACACTACGATCACTGATGGAAGAATACGCGTTGATGCGACTCTTGTAAAATCTTGCCAAAACAAAACGGATAGTTGAAGTACAGGATACCCCCCCCCCCCCCTCTCCAAGGGAATCGTTAATAAGATTCAGTCCTTTCTGTAATTCAACCTCGTTTGGTACAAATAAACTTCAAGCTATGTTTGACTTGTCAAAATTTAATGAATTTCCAACAGTCTGTTTTATTGCTGCTCAATGATAAGAGGGGGACACTTTGGTGATCATCTCATCAGTATGAGGTGTGATCCTGAATGGGCTTCACACCTACCAAGCCATAACTCACAAAATGAATTCAGAAAGAAATCCTCCACTATAATAGAAAGTCAACGATGGTTTTTTTTTCTTTAGGTCATCAGAAATGATAATTTATAGAAAATGAAATTACTGACAAAATTCTACGATTTTTACATGAATATTTTAGTTATCTTGATAAATAGGGAGTGCGAACACTGGCCAAGCATACATTTTTTTCTTCTCCATCATTTTTGACTGAGGGTATACACTAGTGAAAGGAATGAACATTGGATCCCATTTTTCAGTAATTAATGACTTTCGGTAAAATCTAATTACGTCACAGCTGGTGGTACCAGATAAGGCTGTCTAAAGATATTGGCTTCCTGACCCAAAATGTACCAAACATTGATGTTTTTTTTTTCTTTGCAAAACTCAATCATGTTCTACAAAACCCAAAATAATTACCCCCCCCTCCCCCATTCCGTCTTCCCCCCCCCCCTTTCACTCAACCAAACACCATGAATAAATACTTCAACATATAAAGAACTTGAAGTATAAAAACATTTGCCAAAATGACCTGATTCAGCATATTAAATAACTCGAAAAGGGTTGATATGCCGTAAAAAAAACAAAAAAACAAGCAAACCAAACACCATGAATAAATACTTGAACATATAAAGAACATGAAGCATAAAAACTTTTCAGCTAACGTTTCGGCATTAAATGACCCATAAGAGGTTGATATGCCGTAAACCAAACCAAACTAATTAGGTCACAAATTCAATCATTTGACGACTTGTAGAATCGTACACATCTCAAATCACAATCGTAGCATCATCTGTTAATTCAAACTCATTGGCATTTTGTTTTTGTTTTTTTTGTTTTTGTTTTTACCTCAAAAGAAGTTCCTCTAATTTCATCCTCTGATTTCCGAATATAAAGGAAGCGGTTCTTGTTAAGTTACGTTGATAACATTTCAGTTGCTTTTAATTTTTTTTATTTGGTCTTTTCTGGATTTTTAAGAATTTAATTTCAAGGGCGGGATAGTTCTGTTGGATCGATATGCGCCGTATCGGACTAAGTTGTTAGAAAACAAAATGTTATCTTTTGGTCGCTTTCTGCGATTTTAATTAGTCCTGATCACTATTTGATTTAAAAAAATAAATAAATAAATTAAAAATTAAAAAAAATAATAATAAAGATTTAGAGGTAGTTGAAGGAAAACTTACCAGACAGTCATGTACTCTCACTTTCCTCATTGCCACTGTTATCAAAATTTAATAAGACAAATTCAGAGATTCACCGGAAAATAGTATCTTCGATAATTTCAAACATCAGTTAAAACTTTTTCTAACAAATCCGACTTTTTTCCATTAAACTTACCATACCACATTCTATTTGAAAACGAACACATTTGGTAAAATAAAATTAAAAAAATAATGCAATTTAAGACCGGAAGAGAAGATTCACCCGAAAATAGTGCTGATCAATCTATTGAATCTCGAATAAACACCATAACAAAACTTCATAGCAACACTTAACTAAAAAAGCCCCAACATTTTATTTTAAAAAAAAATAACAAAGATTTGAATTCTTCTCTAATAAACACACAAATAAAAAAAAATTTTTTTAATTTCCATAACAAAAATTAAAAAAAAAGAAAAGCCCAATATTTTCCCAACCAAGGCGTTTCCTTGCAAGTATCTGATACACTGAAAACGTCAAATGTTGCTTCATTATCCATTTTTCCAGTTTTGTTAAAGTAAACTTTTCAAGATTGATTAGACAGATATATGGACAAAAGTAAACAAACCGCCGATAAATATTTCATTCGTTTATATTTTTTCCACGTATCTTCAAGTTGTCGACGTGTTATCGCGTGAAAATTAATGAATGTCACTTTAACTTTTTCCTCGCCATCGTACAATTTGTTGTAATCATTCGTGCCGGACATCCATAAACAGCAAATAAATTATTTATAACTTGAATATGGTGTTCGGGGATGAGAGCAGGAGTTTCTTTTTTTTTTTTTTAATTTTAGAGAAGTTTAGCTTGCAAACATACTTTTATCATTTTCACTTTGGCATAATTTTTCAGTTTTACTTTCTATCTTTGAAACTTAGTGTAAGTTTTATTTTACAAATATAAGTTATACATTAATATAATATGTACAAATATATTACAGTACATACATCTAGTACAAGAGTATACAAAGATATAAGTTACAAATGTATAAGCTATGCATGTCTGCATAAGGGACAAAAATCCACAATTCAATCGGAAAAAAAATTCTACTTAATTTTAAATCTATGAAAAATAAATCATTTTGCAAAATTTTATTTCGGTACTTCATTTTACAGACTATGCTGAAATAATAATGTTATCATTTAGAAACCCATTCTTAACAAGCCTCTTCCCCTCTCCCTATGTTAACTATTCTGTACTTTCACCTAACAATTTAATGGAAAAAAAACCCCCGTAAAAATTGAATTAACTTGAAAATCCAATCTAAAAAATAGATCGACCGATAAACTGCAGAAGTATCATTATTTCATTTAGTTTCAGCCATATTGTTATACATTTACATTTTTGTATAACGAAGTTAATATGCCAAAAAAAAAATATTGTAGACTAAAAAAAAACAATTTTTAATAGCTATTTTTGGCATTTAGTTTTAAAAGAAAAATACCAAACGGGCAATTAAAATGCAAAAAAATGCCAAATGGTAATTAATTTCCTTTGACTGCAACGCGATTTGACACAACTCTATAATTCCCGAGAAACAAAACAAGTAAAAGAAACATTTAAATTTTAAAATTGAAAAATAAAAATAACTAAAGAACTTTTGAAAACAAATCAAGATTAAAAAAAAAAAATAATTCTAAATTATTTAAAACTTAGTGCATCAAAATAGTTTTGCTTAGTTCTCGGATACGAACACGTTTTGAGCAAATGTGGAATCTGTTCTACTTGATTCAATGCTCTAATCTTCTATATGATAAAATAAAGTCTGTTTTTCGATTTTTGTCATCGATAGTTTCCTTCGTACAAAATCAATATTTAATTTTGGACTGGCTAGTTTATTCGGCATGTTAAAAAAACAAACAAAAAAAAACAAAATAGATTTTATTCCTTTCATAAAATAGTATATTATTGATTGGGGAATGAAAAAGTTGGTCGACCTATAAAAAAAAAAAATAACAGCGTTTACAGAGAGAAAGACATTTTGTGCTTTTGTGTGTCGACATCTTGATGCATTTAAACGATGACAGCACCAGTAACGCTGTTTACTCTGTTAAGAGAGAAAGTGAAAGAATAATTAGATTTAATGCCTTTCATAAAATATTAAATCTGTGAATTTTTTTTTTGATTGGGGAATGAAAAAAATGTAGCTGCTTACATGAATGAACTATTTTCTGTCGATCTATGCAAATTGTGATTCGGTTTGATGATCATTATAATCATCACCTCTTCAAGTGCACGTCTGCATGTAACGAGATTCACTCGCGATCGCTAAAGCCAGATCACGTGATCAGCAGAACGCTCAAGTTCGTGACCTTTTCCCAACCAGACAAGATTCTCTGCCAGGCTGATGGCAGAAGAATCGACGAACTCCGAGATAAAGTTCATTTCCTCTTGTCTACATTCACTCAACCCTATGTATTATCGTTTGTATTGTTCCCGTGTTTCTCCGACATAAAACTATTACTCGTCTGTGCACCGTGTTGTTTAATTGTATTACGTCCTAAAAAAAGGTTACGCAAACCAATGCATCTTTGTGTAGTTCCCGTCTTTTATCTTCTCTAAAGAATGGACTTCATATATCAGCTTACATGAATGAACTATTTTCTGTCGATCTGTGCGAGTTGTTATTCGGTTTGACGGTTGTGTAGTCATCGCCGCTTCACCAGGTGCGTGTCTGCGTGTAACGAGATTCACGCGCGATCGCTAAAGCCAGATCACGTGATCAGCAGAACACTCCAGTTCGAGATTGTTTCCCAAGCGGACAAGATGTGATCCTGCAATTCTCTGCTGTCTGCCCAGCGGAGTATTGACGAACATCGGGGAAAAGATCATATCATCTTGTGTGTATTCACTCAACCCTATGTATTATCGTTTGTTCCCGTGTTTCTCCAACATAAAACTAGTACAGGTCTGTGCACCGTGTTGTTAAATTGTATTACATTGCAAAGAAAACATACGCAAACGAATGCATCTATCCTTGTCTAATTACCGTCTTTTATCTCCTCTTAAAATTGGCTCTTCCTCAGCAAAAACCTATAAAAAAATAAAATAAAAATAACACGTTTTATGATTGTAAGTATAAGTTTTGTATTTACTAATCGTCATTAAATAATTTTCTAGAATAGATCCGTAATTATTATACGTTTTAATCGATCCAAGCCTAGATCGTCTCGAGTAAATTAAGATTATTATTTTTTTTACCTGAATATAAAATAATCTTTTTCTTATTTGTTAATCCCGAGTTATGGCGGGGGTCCGCAATAATAAGTTGTTCTTTGGTCTCCAATTGATACGATCGGAGGCTTGGTCCAGCTGAAGGCCACTTTTTACGAAGATCTTTGTGCAAAGTGTCTTTACATCTCATCATCGGCCTTCCTCTCGGTCGCTTCCGGGCGACTTCTAATGAAAAAGCAACTTTTGCAGCAATGTTGTTGACCCCAACCACATGTCCAAACAATCTGAGCTGCTATTCCATTATCTTGATCTCAATCAGTGCAATGCCGTAGTGCCTTCGGATGTCCTCATTTCAGACCTGGTCGACCAGTGTAATTCAAGACATCCATTGGAGCATTTTGGTTTCCATAACGACAAATATTTGCTCAGCTGTCCTCATTGTCGGTAAGCACTCTAACTTATACAAAGCGACGTGTCTCACAACAGTCTGGTCCATCTTCAGCTTTAGACGGTCACTGACCCTGTGGTCACAGAGGATGTTAGTGGTGGTGTGCAACTTGAGCCACGTCGCATTGATGCACTTCAGAAACTTTGTTAGGGATTCTGCCGTCATCACTGAGTGTCGAAGCGAGATATTTAAAGGTGTGCGTTCGTGGAGGATCTTGTCTGTCAACTTGGATGGTACCATGCTCGTTTTTATTTAATTTTTCTTTAGTAATAATTTTTTTTTAATAATAATAATAATAATTATTATTATTATTATTAACTACTTTGCATTGCTGAGGTGTGGCTCATTTCTAGAATTAGGTATTGTAAGATTTACATATTTACAAGAATATTGTAGCAATGTTTGCTTGGGCCGGGTGTACATACAACTTCATGGTCGAGAGGGATCGTTTTTACGAATATATATATTGCGTAAGATATTTGAGGACATTTTTATTCTTACACAAAAAATAAATTGTAAAAACACTGAGCAATACTTTTACATGAAAACAACAAAACAAGCTTTGTGAATAAGAATAAAATATTGTTGCGTTAATTGTATTCAATGACATCGTCTTCAACTTGAATAACGACTTCTATGTACATGCTAGGATTAAGTGCTCTGTGTTCATTTTAGCCGTTACTCTGACTGTGGACGCTTGTAAAGATTCTTTGGTGTTATGAGTGGGCTTCTTTTTTTTTTTTTTTTTACATCTTTTTCAACTATGCTCCATACATAGCAGTCCAATAGATTAAGATTTGGGGAGTTAGGATGCTAAATGTTGGGTTATGTGATCATGAAAATTATCCACTATCCAATCCCGTGTTGCTACGGCCTTGTGTGATGGTGTCAAATTTTGTTAAAACCCATATGGTCTTCCGTTGCGTACCTTATCAATTGAATTAGGGGATTTGGAAGTCTATCGGGAGTTTTCACTTTAGCTCCAAAGGGACCATTAAAAGTAAATATCACAGAATTAAATAAAATTAATTCCACTTGTTGCCCCAGTCAAAAAAAAAACCCGGCTCATTGCTCGCTCGACGTTTTCTCTCCTTTCTCCTTTTCTTTTCTTTCTCTTTTTCCTCTTTTCTTTTCTTTTCTTTCTCTTTTTCCTCTTTTCTTTTCTTTCTCTTTTTCCTCTTTTCTTTTCTTTCTCTTTTCCTCTTTTCTTTTCTTTCTCTTTTTCCTCTTTTCTTTTCTTTCTCTTTTTCCTCTTTTCTTTTCTTTCTCTCCTTTCTCCTCTTTTCTTTTCTTTCTCTCCTTTCTCCTCTTTTCTTTTCTTTCTCTCCTTTCTCCTCTTTTCTTTTCTTTCTCTCCTTTCTCCTCTTTTCTTTTTCTCTCCTTTCTCTTTTTCTTTCTCTCCTTTTTCCTCTTTTCTTTTCTTTCTCTATGTTCTGCTCTTCACAAACTCAAGTCTAAAAATGAATTGCCGACGACAAATACAATTTATGTTCCTTCTTTTATCGAGTATAATCAAACACATGAAAACTAACTCCATCTGCATGACTACCCATGGATTTGCTGTCCAGGATATTAAAATAAAAATAACTAAAATCAAGCTGGTATTAGTAAATCTATCGGACAGTGTTCAAATCCTCACTCGATCTACAATTCAAACAATTTTTTTTTTTTTTTGCTTTTAAATTGCACTCCAGGCAAAGACGGGCTCTTTTATGGCGGGGATGAGACAAGTTGAGGCCACTTCCACGGCTCGATCCTGGTTCAGGATCATCGCGTTCGTCACATCAATCGATGCCATAACCACTGTATTCAGAATTTAAGCAACAAAGTTTACTAAAAAATCTGCTGAAGAAGTGAGGAGGCATCACGTGTCCTTCATTGCTGACAACTCCCAAAACTATGAAAGTTGCAAGGGATTTCGTCTGCTCGGAACGTCCGAGGAGTGTGCACATAGCCATCTGTCATGGCGATAGCTCTCTTCAAACTTTATAAACGAAAGATCAAGCGACTTTTAAAATGATTCTATTTCTAACTTGTGTATTCAGCTTTTAGTCAAAATAACTCTGCCGCTTCATTTGTCGTGTAATTATAGGAAAATTATGAGAAAAGGCATAACAGATCCTCGAAACTTGGGAATCCTTGTGCATGGAAATTACTTTCCTGGTCGTAAATGGCTGTTATGTATGGAGTATTTTGATTGGAGAGCTCTGGTCAAAAGAGAAGAGTTCAAGTTTTTTTTTTTTTGCACTTGAAAAGTTTGGTGTAAAGGTGTAGCACTTTGCTTACAAGGAGTCAACCTGAATCTGCCGGTTTCAGGTCGGGTAGTCGTTTCAGCTGATATGATGCGAAAGTATCCGAAATCCACGATGAGGACAGTGCGTCACTGATGATCTCCCTTGATGCATCTAGAAAATGTATTTTTTGATTAGAGGCTGCCATTGATAATTCTGAAATATAGAAGAAATAAAGTCAAATAATATTCCTGCTATAGTGAAAATAATATATGTGCCCAAATTCCTTACACATCCTATATTTTCACATTCTACAATTGTACTTTGTAGAAACAACTTTCTCAATTCTTTAAAAGCGAAAGTTGAAACCGATAAATCTCAAGGGAATTTTAAATTTCGAAAAGAAAAGAAGAAAAAAAATTTTTTAATGGAGCAAAAATTCCATAACAATGTTTCTGAAACTCTACCGCAGTTTGAAATCTGTCGTATGCCATTTTGTTATTTCTCTTCCAATATAGGCTGAAAGAAAAACAAATTTTTCTCCGCAACCATCCATTGAATTTCTCTGAAATTTTGCATGAAGTTGTAACTTTGGTCAGGTTAGAAAGTGACATTCTCCGATTTTTGAAAAATAATCTGGTTAGGCCCCAGGGGGGTCAAAAGGCTCCGAAATGGCAAAAAATGACATTTTTTGTCCCATAACTTTTCATCCATCCATTCAATTTCTCTGAAACTTGGCCAAAATGTGGAGGCAATTGTTCCTAATAGAAAATAAGTATCGCTGACCTTGGAAAAAATCTGGTTCGCGCCCCCAGGGGGTCAAAAGGCTCTGAAGTGGCAAAAAATTACCCTTTTCTCCCATAACGTTTGATCCATCCATTCAATTTTTCTAAAACTTGGCCAAAATGTAGAGGCAATCGTTCTGGATATAAAATGAGCATCATTGATCTCAGAAAAATTCGGGTTCGCGCCCCCAGGTGGTCAAAGGGGGGTCAAAAATGCCCCAAATTGCCCAAATTTATTGCATTTTACACTCGCCACATTGAGTCACATACAGAGGGGGACCACGCATGCGCGGCTTGTTAAAGTTATTGTTGCCATAGGCGTTTCTAAGAGGTTTGGAATCCTTTTGTTTATTCTTGGATGCACGTACATTTGATAATGTCATGTTGAGGTATTGTGCATTTTTTAGGCTGGTATTTGGGCTTCTTTTATGAGCAGGTTAACTCTTGTCCTCGATTGGCTTTTGGCCTTGATAAATAGTGACTCATCAGGACAAAACATAAAAAAAAGAGTGTATTAAAAGATTACTTTCTTGTTTAAAATAGATTCTCCTCTTGTCTATTGTGTTTATAAATTACCCCCCCCCCTATCTTCTAAAATAGCCTCATTAGATTGGACAAGACAATTTGACCATTCACCAGGCAATTAATTGTGGCAAGATGAAGGGGAAAAGCCGATTCTCATCCTCTTTTTTAAAATAATAATCTTCGTTCAGACAGGATGCATTAACAAAGCTGTTCATTGTGATATTAAAAAGAACTTCTTTCGAAAATGCTGCGACATACTTAAACGAACAGTATCAGATAAGTTGGTCTTTTAATTAAGCAGCAAAAACACTTTATTGCAAAATATTTCTTGTATTAGAATTTTAATACGTGCCATCAATCTCTCTCTTGTGTACTCTTCATTACGTTTCTATTTCAGCGCGTCTTTTCCATATTCTGCAAACAATAACTAGGAAGTTAGCTTCAACTCGCTTATTTGTCTCTTTTGTCTTTATTCGAGGATGTACGTGGACCTCGGCGCCAAATTTAATTTCTAATAAGAAATAGTGAGAAAGTCAGTTTTGTAAACTTTCATGATTATGAGTTTATTTTCATTGGAAATTTATTTTTACAAGGATCACCTGTGCAGTTTCTATCCATTGCTTTTTTTTTTTTTTTTTTTTTTTTTTTTTTTAGACGTCTTGACTGGTTTTCTTGATCGGAAATATTCTTATTCTTGTGTAAATTCTTTACAGATGGCTTACTTGACCAAGACCAGGAGACGCTTGGCGAACGCTTTGCTATTTTGGAGAAAAGAGTACAGCAGCAAGGAGATGAGATTGTCTGCCTAAAGAGCGCATTGGCTGATGTCATCCGAAAGCTTAACCAATTCCAAGAAGCTGGCCGAGGTAAATCTTTTAAACGAATCCATTAAAATAGAAATCGCATTCTTGTTTACATTTATTTGTTAGCTGTACCAGCCGGTACTGCCCGGGAATTTTTGTACTCCTATATTTTTTTTTTTAACCAAATAATTTTTTTTTTTTTTTTTTTTTTTTGAGTATTGTTAAAGTTAAATGTAATCCTCACAGTATTGTCTGATCATTAAATTAAGTAAACTAAATTATTTTAAAAGTATAGAATTATTACGGTAATGACTGCCCCATTTGACATAACGTTTAGAATTCACTCATGAGCCGAGAGACTAGGGTTCAATCTTTGGTCGAGTCATAGCAGAAAATTTTTAAAATGGTACTTGATTCACCTTTGCTTAAAACTGAGGTGAGGATCAAGAGTAAGTGGAGTAATACTGGAAAGGAGTGACGCCCTCCCCTACATCTGTGTAATAGCTAATGAAAAGGGAGCGTTTGGGTCGCCCTCAACTATGATCAACCACTTTCTTTTCTTTTTTTTTTTTTTTTTTTTTTTTGTAATATTTTTTAATCTCCATTTATAAAATTAGTGGATGTAAATGGCTTCAAAAAAGTTCAACCTTTTTTAATCGCTGAATAATTGCTTAGAATTTTTAATGCTTCCAAGGGAAGCTACTCTTCGGAATGGGGAAAAAATTTTTGTTACTTTTCTTTCACTATAATGAACAGAAAAAGTTGCCTTAAAAGAATCGGTGAGTAATAAAAAAGAAATCCACTCGTGAATTTTTCTTAGCTGGAATAAATATTTTCAGAAGAAAACTGACTCAAAATAAAATATATTTATGCCAATAATATGGTTGAAGGAGGATACGAAAAAGTGGGCTAGTTCGAATAAAGTATTGATATGTCAGACAGATTGCTATTTGAGTCTGACTTTGAAAAATCCACAAGATAACATTGTTAGATGTGAAAATTAATTGCTTACCTTTACGTGATTTAAAAAAAACAACGAAAAAAACTTACAAATGTTCATCTAAAAGTAACTTCCCTGAACTTACTCCATCCACTCCTAATTCTTGCAATCACTTGCTCCACCCTGAACTCCAATGGTATCGCCAAGGTAACAAAACTTCTCAATAGCTTCGACATCCAGATATACTTTCTCCACATCTGAGTTTTCATCTATCTTCATTGTCTTACACTTGCACACAAATTGGGTATCCTCTCTCAACCTACTAGTAATTCCACTGCACGTGTGTCCCCAACGCTTAGGTACCACAAAAAATTAAATTGCACTCGACTCCCTTTCCAAAAACTGAGCAGGGGAACTTTTCTTTTTTCTGGAGGTTTTCCAACCCTGCAGCCACTGATAATCATCACTTTGGTATTTGTAACATCCATTCTCAGACCTTTCCGATTACCCGATCTTTCTTTTCACCACCCAAAATTAATTTCTTTTTTGTCATATAAGGTGAAAAGAAAAATGCCACCAATGGAATAGTTCATGAAATCCTTTTTACAATCCGACCATATTTGGTACAAATAAAACTTCAGTCTATGTCTGACTTGTCCACCAAGTTTCAGTCATAAATGTCCAACAGTCTTAGTTTTATCAACGTTCAATGATAAGCACGCCTGGATAGTATGTGGAAAATTGTCAATAACACTGATGCACTCCTCTCTTGGCACACCCTAACTCCTCTCTTGGCGCTTCCCTGATTATGGTTGTGATGGTCGTCTTCAGTTCAGAAATAGTCTGGGGATTGTTTAGATTGAAATTATTTTTTAGATAATGGCGAAAATAATAAAAATCTGAAAGGTTACAATTCAGTGAGTGTGAAAGCCGTTCAGGATCACACTTATGATGAAATTATCTTCGAGGGATCCCCACATATCATTGAGCAGTGATAAAACGAAAACTGTTGGACATTTGACAAAAACTTGGTGGACAAGTCAGGCATAGACTAAAGTTTATTTACCTCAAATGTGGTTAGATTGCAGAAAAATTGTGGATTTTATTAACAATTTCATGGGTGACTATATTCCCCCCCCCCTTTTGGCTCCCCCCCCCCTTTGCCCCCCCCCCCCCCCTCCTTGACTCTGGTTCTTTCATCTGCCTCTTATTCAGATAAGCAGGCTTTTCTTTTTCATAAACAATCTATAAGTTTTGATATTCCTTCGATGATCTTTCAGAGGCGTTTTTGTTCCAGTGGTAATATCCTCTCTTGAAGCATCTCTATTTTAAGTAGAGATCTCACATGCTAAGAGGTTACATACAAAATGGCCACATTCACTCGTCGTCTTGGGCACTGTAGTAAATACAGCTAGATCAGAGTAAAACTACAGAAAGCCAAAGGTCGACCAGCCTTTAACTGACTTCAACTTCGCATGGATCAACCAACCAACCAACACCGCCTTCAACAACCACCGCTTATCGCAATCGGGAGAAAGCCTACAATGAAAACTCACTAGAGAACTGAGTGACAGCCGAACTGACGAAATAGGCGAAATACACCTGCTTATTATATCAAGCCTCAAATGTCATTGCTTGGTCAGTAAAACGAATCATTTGTATAACCGGACGCGGCTCACTTTGTTGTCCCAGATGTCTGTTTACAACCACTGGTAAAAGAACTTCCCCGTTGTGGAACACATTACCTTGGGACTGCTTTCCTGCAAATTACAACATGGTCGTTCTCCAATCCAGTGTCAACAAATACATGTCATAAACCATCCCCATAAATAATCAAATTTTGTTCATTCCATTCATCATTTTCAATCCTCTCATAATATTCATCATTAAACTGAAAATCCTTCTATTACATTAACTCTCATATATATATATATATATATATATATATATATATATATAAATATATAAATATTAAAGTGTTTTTCACCTAGAGACGATATCGTTACTGGTTTTTTACCCTCATCAATGGAGGAGTGACAGTTGCAGGCGGTCACATGGACTCGAACGTTGTTCTTAGATTCAGTCTAGAATCACGAGACAAACGCTCAGGACTAATATATATATATATATATATATATATATATATGAGACTGATTCTTTGTTTCTTCAAATTCGATGATTTCTTTGTTTCTTCGTGTGTTGCGAATTGCAGGTGCCCCTGTCATGGAAAGATGGAGCAACACGAGGTTTAATTGTGCTGCTATGATTTGTGACTGCATTGATAACAACCCATATATTTTATTTGGCTGTGACTTGTGAGACATTTAGACCTCCTTCGGAAGGGAGGTTATGTAACAATTAAAACTTTGTCTGTGGACTGATTTTTTTTTTTTTTTTTTTGTAATCATCTCCATTGAAGAAGTCCTGAGCGTATCACCCGATAATTGTCTCAGTGGTCGTGCGACGGTAAAAACAACACAAGGCAAGTGGTACGGGATAACTTAGTCATGCTTAGTGTGTGTGTGTGTGTGTGCTACCGTTGTGGACCCAAAACGCTATCTGTTGATCGTTGTTTGGTCGTGTTGGCTCAAGTCACTATCTTCTGTGTCCGACGCCGAGTTGTTGACTCTCAGACTCTCTGTGATCTTGCCGAACTGAACTACTCTTGATAGTGAGTCCCCCAAATTTATTTACTCTTGACCAGAAATCCTGAATGTCCTGTCCTCCTCTCGGTCATCCCCAGCCGACCACCACAACAGGCCACATCCGTATTTTCTCAGCTTATCGTTATCTGACCACCCAGAAACTAACAAATAACTGTCAGGGCACTATCCCATCTGGGGAGTTAACTTATCTCACTTCCTCATCATTTCTCAGCAGTCCCGGCTGCATGTGTGTGTGTTTGTGGGGGGGGGGCAGTCTATAGTATCACAAGTGTACCGTGGATGAAACATTGTGATGTTCATTAAAATAATGTCATTTGTTCAGCTCGAAACAAATCTTATTGAAGATCATGAATTTTTTTCTCCACTTCTCAACTTGATGATCATGTTTTGAGATGACGATTGCTAATTTTTATTATTTGAATTAAATCAGGTCATCCAGACAAGAAAAATTAAATACGAACGTGGCCATATGGTTAAAAACGTTGGTTAACGATCAGTTGTAAATGAGTCTTCTGGGGATTAAAGGTTCAATCCTTACTACAGGCAATACTAAGATTAATAAAAACTAACGCTTCTATCCAATCACGGCTGAAGGAATGAGAACAATCTACCTGTGTGGATTAAATAAAAGGTTCCGTTCGAAATTCCGTATGAGTTCCCAAAAGTTTGAATAGAAGAAACAAAGTTTTTCATCTTCCACAACCAACGCTCAGCTCCTTGTTTTTCCCTCAATCGAAATGAATAGCTCTCTCCTTGAAGAAGTCCCTTGTTTTGATAAGCTGCTAGTGTAGAACTATGCCGGCCTCCTCGACGATCGTCGCCCCCACCGTTGTGTGTGCCGTGGTTTTCTTCTCCTCCTTAATCTTGTTCTCGTTCTGGACGTATTGTCTCGGCGATCGCTGAGGTACAAGCACTGATTTACAAGTTGGGAAAAACAAAACGTAAACTCACAAGAAAGAACATAAACTCCGATACATCGTGTATCAATCAGTTGTAATGTGTGTGTGTGTGTGACACCATCGTGGATTGTCGAGCCCGTCATTGTCGGTACTCAGTCGTCAGCTCATCTCACAATCTGCTAAATCTTTGCCCAATCTAATCCCATCTGATTGTCTTCTCAGTCACCAACTGCCGCAAAACTAACTTTAACTCATCAACTGCCGTAAACTGTTGCAAAAACTGTCGCAAACAACTCTCGCTCCTAAACATCTTAACTCGATCCCATGTCTGGTCTTTTGTCTTAGTCACCAACAAGTGGACTTCTTCCCTGCAGGTGACAACACGGTCCTCTTCCAATCCAATGTCAACAAATACTTGTCATTAATCGTCCTAATAAGTAATCGAACTGTGTTCATTCCATTCATCATTTTCAATCTTCTCGTGATATTCTTCATCATTCAACTGACAATCTATCTCAGTAACATTTATCCTCGAGTGGCTTTTGGCACTGATAAATGGTGGCTTATTAGTAATATTCAAAAAAAAAAAAACGCCAAGAACACTTTGAAAATCCAATTTGTGTGTCTAACCAATTTGCACCAAAGGATCAAGGCTTAAGGATCAAGTCTTAAGGATCAAGGCTTAAGGATCAAGGCTTAAGGATCAAGGCTTAAGGATCAAGGCTTAAGGATCAAGGCTTAGGGATCAATCCTTGATAATTGCACCAAAGTTGATTGCAATTTTAGTTTTGCAGATGTCTGTGAGGATTCACGACAAGCCCAACTGTCAGATCAGCCGTTTATGAAGAAGAGGCCAATAAAATCATGCACCTTTCCGTCTATTTGTTTTTTAGGTTATCTCACGGGGATGTTGCTTTAATTGCTCCCCTTCCTCCTCCTCCTCCTCCGAATCCTACCCCTCTTGCCCCCCCCCCCCCTCTTCAGTATTGATAGGTAAACCTGTTAAGCCAAGTTCTTTCACCTTTTTGTTAAAGGTCACCCGGTGAACAAATAAGACGGTTGACTTACACTTGAAAGGAAAGAAAATAGAGACAGTGATGGTGGCGGCCAGGAGGGGGAGGGGGGGGTAATTTTTTGAGATAAAGAATTAAAAAAAAAAAAGTTTATTTAACATTTTTTACTTCTCAAACGGTAAAAAACAAACAACCGTCTAGTTTTGCTTTGGTTAGGGTTGTCACGATATCAGAATAAATTAAATCTATTACTGCATAAGATAAATAAAGCACTTCTTTCTAACAAACTAGCAGAACCCGTGTCCCGGCGTTGCCCGGGGAAAATTGAGGAAACTTAGAATTACAGAAGTAAATTGATCAGAATACAAAGTTTTTATCCACAATTAAAATTTTTTTTTGTAAAAGTGGGTGGATGGGGTGGATTTTTAATTGCAATATAACGAAAGAATGAGATAGCTGACTGGTGTCCGAATGAACCGTAATGCATTATGGTAGAATTTAATTGTTCTTCAGAATTATGTGATCTATTCCCCTGCTTCTTTTGTTCCAGCTCGTTGGTCTAGTGGTCTCCATCAATTCGCTGTTTTGATACCTCATTGTATTACAGCTTCCTATTCCAGTAGCTTCTTTCCAAGAACTGCAGGCTGTTGGAACTCTCTTCCTGCTGACTGTTTTCCTTCTACCTATAATCTTGGTCTTTTAAAGACTAAGGGCAATAGGCATCTCCTGTCTTTGCGATAATCATGTTTGTTCTTGTTAGCTCCTTATATCAAGTGGCTTCATGCCTTGTCTGTAGCGATTTCTATACAAAAAAAAAAAAAAAAAATTATAATGAACTTAATGTGAGATGGGGGGTACTAACTTCTTTGCTTTGCTATAAGGTAGAATCGGGGGGGGGGGATTGTTATAATTTACAATCTCAAAATCAGATTGCAACACTCAGATGTAAATTGACCTGAAAAGGTTTAAAAGACATTTTATTTTTCTTAACCAAAATGCTAATTCTCTATCCACAATCTAAAAAATAAGCATAGATAGAACTGTGTAATAATAAAATGAAAAAAAAAAATCATTAAATTTGAAATCATTAATTCACTATTAGTTATGATGTAATTTCTCAAATATGCAAATTAGCTTGAATGCATCGATCGTTTCGATGTGAGCAGTGTATTCAGAAATCATCATTTTCTGAATACACTGCTCACATGTATTCTGTTTATGAAATTAGTTTTGATGTTGGGGCGATTACTTTGTCACATCTTTTATTTCAAGTCTTTTTATGAGGCCCTTTCAAGGTTCTTTGAAAGAAAAGACATGGCAAAACATAAACATTGACTGTATTTAAAAAAAAAAAATAAATAAATAAAATAAAAATATTGTATCGTTTTAAATGACATATCCAAATATTGATATTTTTGACAACCCTGACGTTATGGACACCATTTTGATTTAAGATGAAGAATTATTGTCAATAAGAGGAATTGATTTGTGCTGTGTAAGGGTTAGGGTTGTGCTGTGTAGAGAGGCCTAGGATAAGCGGTCACAGTTGGCGTGTGCCCAATGTAGAAAGAAAGAGAATGGCTGCAAATCTTGAACTCTCAAATTTCAAAAGTGATTACGATTATGCAAAATAGTCAGCATTTTTAGTTTTCAAGAAAGTGTGATAAAAATGAGTGACATTGTGATCTGAGGCAAAGTACAGGGCTGGAAGCCAGATTGATAGCATCGTTTATGTTTGGTTATTCCGCCTACGAGGTTTGTGATTTTGGACGTTTGTTAATACTATTTGAGTCTTTTTTTTTTTTTTTTTTTTTTTTGCGCGCGCGTTTTTCAACGTTCACTACAATATGCTGATTTACCAATTTGAACAAAATAAGTATCAATCCGAATAGTCAGTTAAGTGGAGCAGAAACGAATTTGGAAAAATTGGATCCTTCCGAAAGTTTGAGAAATTGAAAAGGGTCGTTTGATAGATTATTTATTTATTTTTTTTTTTTCTAATAGTGAATCAGAAATTTAAAAACCTATCGCTGACATGATATAGGATTTTAAAAAAATATTAATACATTAATCAGTTCTTTAAATAATTTGCATATTATTCTCATCTTGGATGTCATTTTCACGTTTCATCCGATATAACCTCCGACCTTCTTCAGGTGTATCTTGCTGAACTCTGGAATCTATACGAACTTTTAAACTAAATCCTTTATTTAATCCGCAGGGATAGATTATTCTTGTTCCATCAGCCATTACCGTGACGTATGTACAACGAATACTACGAAATCGAGACAGATGAAGAAAGTATGCCGTTCCGAATGTTACAAAAGTCCTCCCCACCTCCCATGTTAAGAATGGATTCTAAAACTCCGGCAGTAAAATCTATGGTTGACGATTACGAAACAGTACCTGGATTTGCGGTCACTTTATCTTTTGTAGGGACACACAAGAGGAACCGGCTAGTTTACGGAGCGGATCAGTTGAGCCTGTGATGCAGTTTATTATTTTTCTCGTGTAGTCAAAGTTACAGGGGATAAACAAGTCTACTTTATATAGAAAATATATATATAGATATATAGATAGATATATAGGTATATAGATATATATATATATATATATATATATATATATATATATATATATATATATATATATTGGCCTTTGGCTTTCATAAGTGGTAACTTATTAGTATAAAAACAAAAATTATTTTATTTTGAACAAAGTTCAATCGGTTAATTGTAATTTTTTTTTCTCCATTTTCTTCATACAGTAATGCAAAACAATGTCTTACCCTCAAAGCCAGCCTTTAAGTCCACACGGAGATATGGAGACAAGAAGAATGTCCACCTGAGTCCTGTGGACACTGTGCACAACTCCCAGAGCAGAAGCACTACACCCCCGGCTCGAACTTCTCCATCGCATAAAGCTAACACGGCAAGCCTCAAAAAATGGTCCTCATTGTCCACAACAACAGAACTTAACGATGGTTCTGTGAAACCTTTCAGGTAAGATTTTAAGATTTTTTTTTTTTGCTTTTCGTTTCGTCAGTGTTTTAATTCCCGCCCTATTGAAAAAATTACTTATATGGAATGTTTCAAAAAAAAAAAAGTCATGTTTATTATGTAAATGTTTATAGTAGTAAATAATTGTACATGTGTCTTGATATTTTATTCCTGATAAAATTATTTCTAACGGTGTCTTGTAATCAAATATTTCAATAACTTTGTTTATTTTTTTTTAAATAACTGAATTCAATTATCTGTTACAAAAATTTATTTCGAATTTAGCATTTTTATGAAGAGGTAGGTTTGTTAAAATTGGATTTTGTTGAAAACTTCTAATGTAATTTAACATTCTGTTGTATATCCTATTTGATGCACACACATTTTTTTTTTTATTAACAGCTGATTGATTCATATGCCAATTTTGTTCTTTTTTTTAATTTATTTTTTAATTTCCATTCATGTTAAGAAAATTTGCTTTGTCTAAAAAATGTTTTTTAAGAGAACTAATTTACAATAATTTTATAATTTTCAGGGTTTTTTTTATTGCCAAAGTTATCTGCCCTTTAATTTTTTTTTCATTATAATTTTGAAAGAATCATTTTTTAACAAATGTTAGAAAATGGGTGAAAAGTTAAATTTTTTTTGCTCATTTTATTTTTGATTAATTATATCAACATAATTTTTTTTAAACTGTAATATTTTAGTTGCCTTCTTTCTCTTCCCAATGACATCAAAAATGTTAAAATTGTTCTTATGATACATTAAATATTGTCTTTGAAATATTTTTCTTGTGCCATAAAGAATTAAATTAGTTCAATCCTACTGTCACTCAAACTATTATGAAATAATTTGAAATATAAATGTCTTGAAATAAAATTGCCCCCCTTCATTTTAAAATGTGGATTTGATGCATAGCCATGTATTTATACGTTTGTGTAGAATTTTTTTATTTAAAAAAAAAAAAAAAACTAAAATTCGAATAAGCTTTTTATAAATTATTTAACATTTTTTTTTTTTTTTTTTTTTTTTTTTTTTTTGTTATCCAGCAAAAAGTATTTTTTTTTTTTGTCTTTAAAAGATCTTCCAAATTTGTCTATTTTTGGACTGTTTAGAAAGTGACTTTGAATATATTTGGGGTTTATATATTTGTAACAGAACAGCCTCCAACAAACACAACTTTTCGTCCAAAAAAGAAAGTTCTCACAAGAAAGTCAAAAAGAAACTAAGCGAAGAAAAAAGAACAAAATCAAATGGGTAGGAAGAGCTTTTTAAAAAATACATTTTTCTTTAAAAAATTATTATTGCACCATTGTAAAGAATCCTCCCGCTTTTTCCAAAACAAAACAAAAAAACTAGCGATTTGATGAATTTCTAGAAAACTTTATTATTATTGAAACTTAAAAAAAAAAAAAAAAATGTCCAGGTCTGCATTTTGAGACGTAACCGTTTTTATTTCTTATTTAATCTCATTTTCATTGTGTTGAAAAATGCATCCTGTAGTTCTCGGAATTCCGAATAATTTTTTTTTTAAAGATTAAAATTATTTTCAAAATGGCCACCTAACACAAGACAAACTTTATAATTTTTGATGCCCTTACTTGGATTTGAACTTTCTAATGAAATTTTAGATGAATGAAGTTTCTAATCAACCCCTCCCCCTCCTGCCCAGTCAGGTTAGAGTAGTTTTCGCAACATCTATGTCCACTAAACCCTAGCTATCATTGTACTCGTTTCACCTCCCGCAGGTGCGCGCACACACACATACACGCAATCTGTCAGCATTTCCACATCTTTGCAATGAAAACACACACACACGCGCGCACACGCATACAATTGTTGTGTTTTAGTGTTCACTTGCAAAGTTCTGGAAACATGCACGTACGCATAAACTTTGATTCATAAAGATTTTAAAGTTTCTACAATCCATATTGTCTTGTATATCTAGGTAATGCTGTTTTCACAATACAAATAAAAAATATTTTCTCAAAAGAATGCAAGATGGAATATATAGTGTTAAAGCCAAGTGAATTTTATTACTTTATATAAATTCAGAAGATGAAAATAAAAAGTTGTACAAATACAAAATTTATTGAAAAATCAGAAGTTCAAAAGTAAGGAGTCTCATTATCTTTAATCCATGGATTTTCAAAAAAAATTCATTTTCATCAGAGGATAAAAAATCGGCAATGCAAACATTACTAGTAACATCAAACTTTGAAAATGAATATATATATATATATATTCCATGAAAAATGCCAGTATACTGAAATCATATGCCCTTAATAGGGTTAAGATGAAAATTCATATACACTAAATGTACAAAAGCAAGGAAATTCCCAAATTTGTACACTTTTATTGTCATTAAGGGTATGACTACATATCAACCAAACCATTTCATTATCACATCACTACAGTATAAATATCTATGCATGAGTTGATGAAGTGTGTGAGGTGCGCTAAAGAAAAATTCCTACCAGTAAAATACATAGCCCTGTTGTGCTTGCATACCCTTAATGACAATAAAAGTGTAAAAATTTGGGAATTTCCTTGCTTGTGTACATTTAGTGTATATGAATTTTCATCTTAACCCTATTAAGGGCATATGATTTCAGTATACTGGCATTTATCATGGAATGTCACTACTTTTGTAAAGGCTATGCCTCAATACAATGGTCATTTTTAAGGTTTTTTGGAATTTTCTGGAAAACTAAGGTATATGGTAAACTGAAATTAAAATGCCATCAACTAGACCCTAGAACCTCTATCTCTGCCAAAAATCAGCTGAATCCATCAAATAGTTGATGAGATACAGGGTGGCACATACGTACGTACACACGGATAACACAATGATGCCTGACCTTTCTGGATCTCTGGGTTGCCTTGACTAATGATGCTGAAATTCTACACACTTATAGAACCTATCAAAAAAAAATTTGTGCAAAGTTTTAACTAATTTGGTTTATTGGTTTTTGAGTTATGATTGATCAAAGAAATGAGATTTCTAGCATAGGCCGTTTTTGAAGTCTATTATGAGATAGAGCGCTCTCGCGCCTCCCTTGATATATATATATATATATATATATATATACACACAAAAAAACTGTTTGGCTAAAAGGATCCTAAATTTAGGACAATCACTGCCAATAAAAATGCTGTTAGGTAAAGACATTTGTGATAATAATATTTGTTCTTGTTAGCTCATTACATCACGTGGCTTCATGCCTTGTCTGAAGCGATTTCCATAAAAAAAGAAAAAATATCTTTGTTTTAATCTTTATAATGGGGCATAAAAATGGTGGAAAACTTCTGTTTAGGGAATTAATTTTACTCTCCCTGGGACGGGTATTCTTTTAGTTTAAATTCAAACTTTAATGAATTTAGTCTTTATTTTTGGGACGAGAAATCTTTTGGATTATTTTCTTTATCTTTGTTGTCGTGATCGAGTTTCGGTCGTCTTGCCCTCTCGGAATGGAATACTAATAGTGTGCCCCCAGATCCACAATAAATAATTGGGTTAAAAATTCCAGGAGGGGTCCCAATTTGATACAAGGCGCCCGCAGAAGTCAGGAATGCACAACTGGCGAAACGTGATAACAATAATAAAGAGGAAACCAGTTCGAAAATGGTAAATCAACAATCAACTTTTATTCCTGATAATTTATTTTTATTTCAGTTTTTCAATCATGTGACTGCAAGATTGAATTAAGTAGATATTTAAACTAAATACATGTAGATTTAAATTATATATATATAAAAAATAAATAACTGAACTAATAAAAGATGTTTTTGTGGCGTTTTTGGTACGTTAATAAACAGATGCCCCGCCATGCTCCCTCTTAAAAAACGGTAATTTTGTGTTCAATTAAAAGTACTATTTTTTTTTCAATTTGATAATTAAGTTTTCATTTTTTTTTCCTAATCTAATTTTTTTAAAGAAAGCATCTCGATAAATAAATTAAAAAGTAAACACCTTTTTATGAAATTAGTCATTAATTTACCATTTAATTTAAAATTAAATTATAAATATTTGCTGTGTACTAAAATATTTTGAAATACTAAACCGTGTTTAGTGTCCAGGTATTTTTTCCACATCTTTTTTGTAAATGACAATATTTTTTCTTTAACTATTCTAAAATTAATTTTTTTATTACCCCTTCCTCTCAAAGTGCAGGGAAAAAAAGTTATCAGTAATTTTTACAATTTCCATTATATCCGAAAAGTGATACACTTTTACGCTAAATTTTAATAGCTTCTACACTAATTAATTTTTTTTTATGGCTTATGTTTTGTTTTTTTGTTTTGTGTACATATTTAAACAAAAAATTATTATTAATCAAATAATTTATTTAAAATGAAAAAAATTAAAATTAGTCACTTTATATAAAACCGGGCTTATAACCAAATAATGGAGATACTGGCTATTCCGTTCACTCAGGTTTCATTGTAAAAATTAATTTAATGATTTAACCAACTAGATAATAAAATTATAGTTATAAATGAAATAAAACAATTAAAATGCATTCATTAATGTTATTTTCAAAAGGTTAATGATAAAATCCATCTGTTTATATCTAAGATTAAAAACTAACATCATAAAGATTAATTAATCTATTATTATTATTATTATTATTATTATTATACTAAAGCTGAGTTAATCAACGTTTGTTTCCCTAAGACTTTTTTTATATACTTCAACCACACAAAATACATGCTAAAATAATACCTTAGTTCTGGGATTGAGCTATGTTTGGAAAAAATCTGTTTTAATTGTTATAATTAGCTGAGATTTCTAATTAACTGAAAGTCACCCATCCCTCTTAGCTTTCTATGTATTTCTCTCGTCCTTTTCACTCTGTTGATTCAACCACTCTTTAATATTTCTTAATGCCTCTGTGAGCATTTAGAGAAAGAGTGAATTGTCTTTTTTCAGCATGGCCATCTAATTTACATACGTGTGTCTGTACACACCACAAACACACATGTGAATCAGATGGCAAAATAATAAGTCTAGTTTTATATAACAATAATACTTCTATATAATAATAATCCACTAAGCTCCAGCCCCTGTCCCATCGCCGTAAGGTTGCATCCTTGTGCTTGTTTTACGAGTACTTCAATGGAATGTGCTCCGATAAACTTGCTGCTCTGGTGCCCCTCGACGTAGATACATTCGACCAATCCGTCAATCAGCTAAATCCTATCTATTCACTGTGGAGGTCCCCAGATGCCAGAGAGCCTTCTACTCCAATAGCTTATTTTCTCGAGCTGCCGGCCTATGGAACTCCCTCCCTGCTCTCTGTTTCCTTGAGTGTACCGACATTCAGAAATTTAAAACTAATGTGAACAAGCATCTCGCTGTACAGCTACCAATTTAATTCTCAGTAGCCCCTTACGTCTACAGTGGCAACTTGCCTTGTTTGGGGTCTTAAAAAAATAAAATAATAATTAATGATTAATAACATACAAGTAAAGAGACTTATGATTTTAATTATGCAAGAAATATGTCTTAACAGATGTCACAATTTAGAAAGTAGGATAGTCTTTGTGACCCAATGGGTCACGGGTACGTCAAGTATAGTTTGATAAACAACTATTTCGACTGATGTTCCCATGATGTAAGTTGTCGAGACATTTAGTTTTGAATCCATGTTTTTAAATTGTAACGTTACATTATAAATATTAAATCAATTTAAAATGTTTGGGACAAATGAATCTTTCGAGAAGACGGGGGGGGGGGTCATTGTGAATTCGAGTTATTAAAATCATTTTAGATCGTCTATTTCAACAAGGAAAACATTTGAGGTATGGCCTGTAATGAGTTAAATTTTGTTTGAAATTTGGTATGACATTGTTTGGGGAATTTTCTTTTGACATCTCAAAAATATTGTTTAAAATATAAAGCATTTTAGAAAAAATATATAAAATTTTAAACAAAAGTAAAGTTATATTCTATTGAATTTTATTTTAAAGTTACCATTTTCGAAAATTGAAAAACTGATTCTTTCGAAACTTATATTTTTATATATTCATAGTTTCTGTCAAAAAAATGAATATCAAACGGTAAAGGGGAGATAACTTTGAATTCATTTCCGTTACAGTGAAATCCACATGAAGGGAGATAACTTCTTTTTTTTTTTTTTTTTTTTTCGTGATAATGAATGTCATTACAATACAAGTATTTTCATTTCTGTATCTAGAATATTTCTTGCTACATATTTTTTTATGTATTAATTTTTTTAACAAGTTTTATTTTATTTTATTTTACATTTTTTGTTCCTGTTATTTTTTTAAAATATGCCAATCTTGAGGAAAAAGGAGGTTGTTTGAATTAAATAAATAAAAATTTTACTTTTTTCGTTTTTCAGAAATCTTGATGTCAAAAAGTTTTTATTTCAGCCATTAAAATCAATAATAATGAAAATACAAAAAAACAAGATTCTTGTTTTTAATTGTCCTTATCTTCCAACTGTGTATATTTTAACAACAAAAGCAAATTTAAAAAGGAAATTAAGCTTTTAAAGAGAAAAAGAAATAGTCAATAAAATAATTTGATCATTTTGTTTTATAAACTACTGCAACATTAATCGTTGTATGAATTTGAATTTTGTTGTAATTAATATTTTCGGTGCTTCTTTACTTTCACAACGACATAAATATATTCAAAAGAAATGTATAAACTTTGTGTTGATGTGTTAGCTGAAAATAAGATTGTACAGAAAAAAAAATTACGCAAATTCATCCAGTATTTATTAAATTATAAGAAAAAGAAGAAAGAAAAAAAACTATCTACGTATCTGTAGACATTATACTTACTTATTAGGCAAGGGAGATAACTCAAATTTTATTTTCTGGAAGACTCAAAATGGCGACCAATAGATCAAATCGTTTTTATCTTTCATTTAATAAATACTGAATAAACTTGTAATTTTTGTTGTACAGTCTTTTCAGCTACGACGTAAGTACATAACAAAGTTTATATATTTCTTCAGCGGTTTTATTTTTAAGAGAAGCCTTACATGTCGTTGGGAAAGTAAAGAAGCACCGTATTTAGTTATACAGAAATATTTATTGTATTTTTGTATATTTTAACGTAAGAAGAAAACATGATTGCCTGTTATCTTTTTGTTTTCCTGTATGCAAACAATTTTTTACTTAAGATAAGTTCCATAGATTTATAAATACTTATATATAATATATATAATCTAGGCAGCATCTTCTCTTGCAGGCAAGTATTGTTGAACATAACAGACAACTTATGTCTGGATATCCTTTGGTAGATTATTTCAATACTCCGAATCAGAATCTTAGTTTTTTTTTGGGGGGGGGGGGGGGGGGGGGGCAATGAATCTGCCATAGTTTTGATTTGTGTCCCAAGTACTTACTTTCAAATCCACCCAGGTCCATCTTCAGGGGAATGAGGATAGTCAGGTACAGACCATGTGTTAGTATTATATATATATATATATATATATATATATATGTATTAAACTATGAAGCTCTGGATCTATTAATACATAGACACATGTGACTAAGATTGATATAAAGTTAAAATCCAACAGTATGTATGGACAAAATAAAATGGAAAAGTGGACAAAATAGAAAACATAAAATCACAAAAAACAATGTCATAAACAGATATTTCACTTCTTTTAATGAATAGAAGATTTGTCAGAACGAAGCAATAATATATTGGATACTTTTTATCCAAATGAATGAATGCAAAAGTTTTTTTCCGTCTATCCTAACTATATTAACATCAAAACAGGTTGTACCCACTTAATTCCATGATACATGATATTTTGTAATACCATATATATATATTATATATATATATATATTATATATATATATAATATATATATTATATATATATATATATTATATATATATATATATATAGCAATCTGCAAACACCCACAAACAACCTTAGATATTCTTATCTGTTCTTGCAAGAATTACGTTCTCCTTTTATGTGACGATCTTCCCAGGTATTACCTCGTGTTTGTTTTTTTTTTGGGGGGGGGGGCACTATGAAATATGTTTGTCCCTCATGATACCATCCTTCCATGATTATCTCTTCCCGTTTGGGGATTGGTGGGTAATTTACTATGTGTTCTGTTGACATGGTATCGTTCTCCCATGCATTAACTCCTCCTTTGGGGGGGGGGGGTGTACTCATCATGATAACATCCTGTCAGTTGTTACTTTCCTCTTTCGGGGTCAGTGTAGTATATGCCACCATATCTCAATCCCCCCATTCTCATATTTGTCTCCGCATAAAAAGTATCAAATATATCATTGTTTCATCCTACTCAATAAAAGAAGTGAAATATTCATCTACTGTATGGTTTTTAGGTGTAAATTTGTCTTTCAAATTTTGTAGTTTATACACGTTTTCATGTTATTTTGTCTAGACATATGCACATGTATATGACATACTCTGCTTTTCAAGAAAATAATTGTTTTTAATCGCGATCTTTCATTTTAAATGTGTAATTTTTCAAGGCAGAACTCATTTTGTCCACGCAAATGTTTCATCACGTCCCATTGTCTTCACTTTTCCTTTAAGATTTGCATTCACATCAACTCAAACATTCACGTCCGGTTTTGCATGTTTGTCGTCTTTTGTTTGCACCTTGAACTCATATTTTCTTTCAGCGGTCATCAGGATAAATTGTGTCGTTTCTTTTTTTTTTGGGGGGGGGGGGGTTGTTTATTTGTTTTGTTTTTGTTTTTTACATTGCTATGAATGAAATAAAAAAATTTTAAATATTTAAATCTATAGGATATCGGGTGAGATTTATGGGTAATGTTTTATTTTGTTAAAATTAAAAATGTTGTAATTTAATTTTGGTTGGAAAATGTTTGAATTCAGTGAAGAGTTTCGTTACAAAATGAGATATGTCGGCATGGAGGGGGCTAATCTTTTTTCTCAGATTAATTATGACGTTTAGTCATTAAGAATTAGCTTTTTTTTCTTTTCTTTTTTTTAAATTTTTTTTTTTTTTTTAACTTATGTTTTTCTTTCATTATTTTTTCCTTTTTTTTTTTTTTTTTTTTTTTTCACTATGCTATTCTTTTCACTAAATTTATTTTTAATAGGATTTTGAAAATTAAATTTAATTATTGCAGTATCGTTTGGTCATCATGAATTGAACCAAATCATGAAACTATAACTAATTTTGTTACTGCAATGTTGTTTTAATCTCTATATCATTATTGGATGTAAATAACGTTCAAAACTTTCAATCTTTTAAGACATGCCGATTTGCTAAATATTTTAAAGCTAGTTGAAATGACTTTCTATCTGACAGTTTAAATGCTTCCAAATTCCTTTCAAATTATAGTCATAAAAATGTTTTTTCTTCAACTTAATAGTTGAAGAAAAATTTTTTTAATTTAAAATGGTCGACTTGTTTACGAATAAACCAAAATGCCTACTAATTTCTTAATTAAATTGTTTTTAAAAAGATTTTTAAGTTATTGTTTGTACTTGATTCTACGCTATTTTTGAGTTTTATAAATAATTGATTAATAGTAAACAAAAAAAATGTCAGGTAGAAACAAGAAATAAATAATTGATTAATAGTAAACAAAAAAAATGTCAGGTAGAAACAAGAAATAAATAATTGATTAATAGTAAACAAAAAAAATGTCAGGTAGAAACAAGAAATAAATAATTGATTAATAGTAAACAAAAAAAATGTCAGGTAGAAACAAGAAATAAATAATTGATTAATAGTAAACAAAAAAAATGTCGGGTAGAAACAAGAAATAAATAATTGATTAATAGTAAACAAAAAAAATGTCAGGTAGAAACAAGAAATAAATAATTGATTAATAGTAAACAAAAAAAATGTCGGGTAGAAACAAGAAATAAATAATTGATTAATAGTAAACAAAAAAAATGTCGGGTAGAAACAAGAAATAAATAATTGATTAATAGTAAACAAAAAAAATGTCGGGTAGAAACAAGAAATAAATAATTGATTAATAGTAAACAAAAAAAATGTCGGGTAGAAACAAGAAATAAATAATTGATTAATAGTAAACAAAAAAAATGTCGGGTAGAAACAAGAAATAAATAATTGATTAATAGTAAACAAAAAAAATGTCGGGTAGAAACAAGAAATAAATAATTGATTAATAGTAAACAAAAAAAATGTCGGGTAGAAACAAGAAATAAATAATTGATTAATAGTAAACAAAAAAAATGTCGGGTAGAAACAAGAAATAAATAATTGATTAATAGTAAACAAAAAAAATGTCGGGTAGAAACAAGAAATAAATAATTGATTAATAGTAAACAAAAAAAATGTCAGGTAGAAACGAGAAATAAATAATTGATTAATAGTAAACAAAAAAATGTCAGGTAGAAACGAGAAATAAATAATTGATTAATAGTAAACAAAAAAATGTCAGGTAGAAACAAGAAATAAATAATTGATTAATAGTAAACAAAAAAAATGTCGGGTAGAAACAAGAAATAAATAATTGATTAATAGTAAACAAAAAAAATGTCGGGTAGAAACAAGAAATAAATAATTGATTAATAGTAAACAAAAAAAATGTCAGGTAGAAACAAGAAATAAATAATTGATTAATAGTAAACAAAAAAATGTCGGGTAGAAACAAGAAATAAATAATTGATTAATAGTAAACAAAAAAAATGTCAGGTAGAAACGAGAAATAAATAATTGATTAATAGTAAGCAAAAAAATGTCAGGTAGAAACAAGAAATAAATAATTGATTAATAGTAAACAAAAAAAATGTCGGGTAGAAACAAGAAATAAATAATTGATTAATAGTAAACAAAAAAAATGTCGGGTAGAAACAAGAAATAAATAATTGATTAATAGTAAACAAAAAAAATGTCGGGTAGAAACAAGAAATAAATAATTGATTAATAGTAAACAAAAAAAATGTCGGGTAGAAACAAGAAATAAATAATTGATTAATAGTAAACAAAAAAAATGTCGGGTAGAAACAAGAAATAAATAATTGATTAATAGTAAACAAAAAAAATGTCGGGTAGAAACAAGAAATAAATAATTGATTAATAGTAAACAAAAAAAAAATGTCGGGTAGAAACAAGAAATAAATAATTGATTAATAGTAACCAAAAAAATGTCGGGTAGAAACAAGAAATAAATAATTGATTAATAGTAAACAAAAAAAATGTCGGGTAGAAACAAGAAATAAATAATTGATTAATAGTAAACAAAAAAATGTCGGGTAGAAACGAGAAATAAATAATTGATTAATAGTAAACAAAAAAAATGTCAGGTAGAAACGAGAAATAAATAATTGATTAATAGTAAACAAAAAAAAATGTCGGGTAGAAACAAGAAATAAATAATTGATTAATAGTAAACAAAAAAATGTCGGGTAGAAACAAGAAATAAATAATTGATTAGTAGTAAACAAAAAAATGTCGGGTAGAAACAAGAAATAAATAATTGATTAATAGTAAACAAAAAAAATGTCGGGTAGAAACAAGAAATAAATAATTGATTAATAGTAAACAAAAAAAATGTCGGGTAGAAACAAGAAATAAATAATTGATTAATAGTAAACAAAAAAATGTCGGGTAGAAACAAGAAATAAATAATTGATTAATAGTAAACAAAAAAATGTCGGGTAGAAACAAGAAATAAATAATTGATTAATAGTAAACAAAAAAATGTCGGGTAGAAACAAGAAATAAATAATTGATTAATAGTAAACAAAAAAAATGTCGGGTAGAAACAAGAAATATAGACACGAGAAGTGGTCACATGATGTTATTAATATCGAGATAAAAGAAAATTCAGAAAAGTTTTCGTTTTTAAACAAACTTGATTTCCCTCTCCTCGCAAAAAAAAAAAATGGTGCCCATGCTTTGAAACCTAATTTTTAACATGAAATTATTTGTAAGTGAATTCTTTGATTCGTCCTTTATTTATTCTATGGTGTATATTCATTCTACATGTATACATACATTGTATGATCTGATGATTTTTATATTGTTTTAACGCTTTGAATTTTTGAAGAAAGTTTTCTCGTTTTTTTTGTTATTTAATCATAAATTGCAAATAAGATGGTATTTTGTTGTACACGTTTGCATATGTTGTTCCAAATATGTTGTTCCAAATATGTTGTTCCAAATATGTTGTTCCAAATATGTTGTTCCAAATATGTTGTTCCAAATAGACTTCTGACGAATTTTAACAAATTTAAAATGAACAAAAAAAACATTTTATTGTTTCAGAAAAACAGATTCTGAAAGTCGTATTCCCGAATCAGAAAAAGAGTAAAAACAAAAAATATATTTTTTATGCTTAAAAATTGACGCTCACTTAAAGAGAAATTGCTTATTTTTATTTTTATTTTTGTCTCCCTTTTAAAAATACTGCTAGAAGAGAAATCTCCAGAAAATGTTTTTGTACGACTAAATAAAACTTAATTTTCGTAGATAGCATCCATGAAATTTGAATTCAATTTCTGAACGAAATTTGATATTTTTTGATGGAGAAAAATAAATAAGTTGAATTGCGTAATTAGTACAAATACATAATTAGTTATAGATTTTTATTCAGTTATTTTTTACTTTTTATTCTATTTTTTTTTACCCTAAGACTTGGTATGAACTAAGCAGTATCTAAATTCGACTTTTTAAAATTTCTGTCAAAGAAATATGCATTAAATCATCATTCAACTGTCAATCCATCCATTGGCCTTGATAAGCAATTATTAATTATGACTCATCAGTAAAAAAAAATAAATAAATAAATAAATAAAATATTTAAAAATTAGTGCTGAAACGACTAATACAAGAATTTACACCATAAATTTTGAAGAGATTCAATAAAATATTTTAGCAAAGTGATGAATATTCAGCATTAAGCCTGAAAATGGTTGATATGCCATAAAACAACAACAGCAGAAATGGTATATTTTCAAAGGGTGTTAAATAGTGATCAAGTGACTTGATCGCTGCAGCAAAACTTGGAACTAGTTACTATTATTAGAAAATGTACGGGCACTTCTAGCAGTTGAAAAAGGGAAAACATTTTTTAATTTTTTTTTATTTCAAATTTTAGTCTTTTGTATATTTTTTATTTAATCCGATTTTCTTAATATTTTTCTTTCCTTTTTTTTTTGTTTTTTGTTTTAGCTTTAGTTTCTCCAATTTCCCTTGAAAACAAAGGCTCACCTGTAGTTTCCGCAATTCTTTCCTTCCACCTTTTCATTTGCAGCAACAATTTACGCTTATCAAAAAAAAACAAAAAAAAAAAACTTGTGCACATGTAGATATTAAAGCTTCCTATAACCAAGCAATGTAGATAGTATCGCATCCTATAACCAAGCAATGTAGATAGTATCGCATTCTATAACTGAGCAACTGGTAAGCATTATGAACAGCGCCATCGTCACTCATAGAATTTGTTTCTATATAAATTAAGTTTTCATGGTTTAATTTTGCATCTGAAATGCTATCGTAAAAGAAAATTTCATTTCAGAATCGGGATTTTTTGCTATTGAACTAACCAATGTCTAAGTGACGAATAAGAGATTTATCAACTAATATTTTGAAATGAATTTTATATATAATGAAAATAAAAATTGAAAAAAAATTTGAACTCTTCTAAATTAAAGATAAAAGCAACTTTTTTTTTTTTTTTTTTTTTTTTTTTTTTTTTTTTTTTACGAGCACATAGGGGTTGAACTGAAGATTCAGCCAATTTTTGATCGCATTAATCTTAACGCTTACCATAGATTTTAACTCGAAATGGTTCCTCAAATAATATTTAAAAAAAAAAAAAGCATAACCATTTTTATGGCATTCTTTTAGTATTTGGGCATACGATCTCCTCATTTACCCCCGAAAGAATTTGTTTTTAGATGAGAATTGATAATTTGGATTCTTTGGACTACTATCCTTTATAGTCCATGTGATGATAAAAGCTTAAATTTGCTAGAAAGTTCACATAAGGACCAAATAAAATGACAAAACTTTTGTTTTGAGCATTTCGTCTTTTACATTAACGCATTTCAATACAAACTTTAAAAACAAAATAAAATTTCAAACAAGAAAAAATAGGAAAGAGTTACTGAGCTATATTAATGTTTTCATCGAAAACAAAACACGTTTGAATTAATGCCGCTTCATTCAAAGATAAAATGTACATATTTCTGAATCAGTTTTAAAAAAAATGTTTTTATTAATTTTTTACAAATGGAGTTTTTTTTTTATATACAAAATTACTAATTACTTTTACAATCAAAAATGTAGGACGGTCGATATTTCAAACAATAATAAAGAATAATAAAAACATGTTTAAAACGGTGGTAGATTTAAATATTATCATCGAAGAAAGTCCAGGAGAAAATAACTATATCAAAAAGGAAGCGCTCTTTTATCGCTGTATTCTCCATTTCACTTTTACAAGTGAATCTTTTTATTATTTATGATCCTTATTTTTATTTGGTTTATTGAGAACTAGCCGGCTTTACATGCTCGCTGTTACTTTGCAAAGTTCGCTAATTGAAACGATAATATTAAAGGATGAACATTTCATAAGTTTCTTGTAAACACGAGACAAAAACTTTTGCATTCGTTCGTATAAAACGATTAATATTTTGGTAATTTTGATGCAAATTTATTTATCTTTTGCATAAGGAGAGTAGAAAGTGGACCTTGGGTTTACTTTCGGCAACCTCGTAACTCTCGCTTCCCTTATTTTTTTCCTTTAGTCCTTACATTCCATGAGCGATGTTTCTGACAAAGGGGCAAGAATTGCTGTTTTCTGGGTTGGAATCTATCTAACACTTATCGTTGGCTAGTTTTTAACCTTGAAGTGGTAAATTTTTTTAAGCTCCTTACATCAAGTGGCTTCATGCCTTGTCTGGAGCAATTTCTATAGGGGGAGGAAAAGACCGTTTCGAAAGAAGACATCAATTCGCCTGAGCGATGGGGTGTGTTGAAGAAAAGTAATAAAAAAAAATTGGGCATTGCTAGAGAAAGATCAGGGGAAGGAGAGGTAGTAAGAGAGAGAGTAAGAAAGGGCAACCCCCCCCTCTCTATGAACTGTAAAGCCTTTTTGATACAAATTCATTTCTTTTAAATAAGACTGTTAGAATGATGTTCATAAGTTATCTTTTTTTATTATTAAATCATTTTAATAACTGTTAGCATCGAAACTATTGCAGATGTGTGTGTAAAAATAGTAAATAAAATTACAAACGAATCAAACATTAACTTATTATAGACTGTTTAAAAAATAGTTATGCAAATTAGACATTCAAATACGTGTCTTTAGATCGTTCATCTGTACTTTATATATAAAATATTATGTTGTATTATTGATTTAAGTAACAGTAACCCGTTTTGATGGTAATATAGGAGTAATAAATGAAAACTTTCACATTCATTCATTTAGATAATGAAAATATTTTAGTTGAAAAAAAAAAAAGTTATTAAATAAACATTTACATATTTCCTCCTCCTCCAACAGATTATTTTGACTGCAGTTACTTTTCCACTCATGACTAGAAAATAAAAGTCAAAAGCTGTAAATATTCTAACTTTTTTAAAGTTTTTTCCTCACCTGACGGTAACCATTTAGAAAATAAATATTTTTTGTTATGTCAATCTCCAACTATCTTTAACAGTTCATAACCACGTGACAAAATTGACCTGTCTTATATATCTTGACGGTGTATCTGTTTTCTTTGCTTGTTATTCATCTATCATTTTATCTGACAAAATGTGTCATGAAATAATGACTGCCATCTTTTTTCTTTCTTTATTCATAATTTCTGATGGTCATATTTTGGTTTTGTTTTTAGGGATTAATTTTTGTTTTTAGGGATTAATTTTTGTTTTTAGGGATTAATTTTTGTTTTTAGGGATTAATTTTTGTTTTTAGGGATTAATTTTTGTTTGTAGGGATTAATTTTTGTTTGTAGGGATTAAGCTTTTTCTGCAATGATTTCCGAACTCATAATTTCTGCACTTTTCTGTCTTCATTTTGAACTCTTCAGAGCAGTGTTTCTCGACCTTTTTATTCTTGCATAACCCTAAAAATAAAGTACATGTCTCAAGGAAACCCTTTGCAAAAACAAATAATATACCATATCTTTCTCATTTTATTTTCGTCAGAGTTCCCATGTTTAAATTTACCCGCCAAATAACAGCTAGTTTGGACAACATCCAACCGGTCTGGCGGTCATGCCATTAATAAGGTCTCATTTCTGAATTTCTCACCACCTGTGGAAACCATTATTGCCCAAATTGGGTTCAAAAGCAAATATCGCCAAGGGAGATAACTCTGGCCCAAAATATTCTATACTTTTTTTTTTAATGGAAATCCACCCCAGATAAGGCACGAAGTCACTTGATGTAAGGAGCTAAACAAAAAAATTACCAATTCAAGATAAAAAAAACTAGCCAACGCTAAACGTATATGAATAGATTCTGACCCAGAAAACCACAATTCTTTCCCGTTTGTCAGAAACATCGCTCATGAAATGTGAGGACTAAAGGACAAAAAATGGAAGCGAGAGTTATGAGGCTGTCGAAAGTAAACCAAGATCTACTTTTTCTACTCTCCTAAAAGAAAAGGTTGATCCTAAGGATAAGATGTCTCTATCAGTATCTATCTATCTATCTATCTCATATATATATATATATATATATATATATATGGTATATTTCAAGGTTGTTATTGGGATGGCTGTTGAGAATCAGCTCTCATCAGCTGTTTAAATATCCCAAACGCTAAGCGTATCACAGATGCTCTGACAACTAAATTTATCTTATGGTGGATTGTTTGAAACCGACGGAAGAAGTAAAAGGCATGTTACTGGCACCGTAAAATCAATTTGCTTCAGGCTGACCAAGCTCATTAGTCTTGGTTGACTGTCTTGGAAAAAGATTACTTTGATTTCAATATCGGGGTAGATGAGGCTATTTAGCCAGATCTCTGAAAATCCATCTAAAAAAATGAAACTGATATAAAACCTGTGGCTAGTGATTACCGGTTATTTTGCCTTGGCATGTCACCAGGTTATAATTATGACGACTCGGAGAATGGTACTCTTGTTGTACAATCGTTCGTCATTACAAATCAATGGTGGACAGCGGTCTTTCTGCAATCCCAAGTTTTTAAGTTGGTGTTTCGCTTCCACCTGTGTGTTACAGGCTGCACAGATTTGCAGCTGGTCTAAAAAGCCGCCTATGAAGTCAGACGAGAAAGTTGACAGTGGAAAAACGTGATGAGATGTCAATCATCTGTGTAGATGCAGTGAATCATCATCATCATCATTATCATTATATGTATATAATTATGCTATTTATGTTTTCAGACGTTCCTTCGAGATCTTGAAACATTGTCTGCAAATAAAGACCAATGATATTCTGTGTTGGAAACATTTTTCATTTTTAGCCTCGAGTGTTAGGTTTCTATGAGAGATGATTACCAGTTTATGTGCAAGAAGTGTAAGACAATGAAGAGGCATTTGTACGCGGTGTGATATGTTGAACCTGGCCAGTGAGGGTTGAGGATATCTGTTGCATTGGGCGGAAAGAAAATAATGAGAATGATACGCTGGATGTGTAATGTGAGTCTTGAAGACAAGCTTAGATCTGATGACCTCAGAGGAAGATTAAATCTGGACAGTATAGGAAGATGTGTGCAGAACAGGAAACTTAATTTGGTAACATTGAATGGATGGATGAGAGTTGAGGTAGCAGGTTCAGTTGACATTGGTAGGCCAAGGTAAACATGTACGGAAGTGATAAGGATGGATTTGAAAAAGTGAGATAAAGAACTGGTCAGAGATAAGTTAGTTTGTAAGTCAAGTTCTTAAAGCACTCAACACAATATGACTATAATAGGAGTTATCTACCTTAAGTTCAAGGTAACAGTATGTAAAACAGATGCTCAACTGGAGATGATGATCATCGTGTGTTTATTGGATGTGAGCGTGAAATACTTGGCATTTTAGCGAAACCAAGTAGTTTTGTTTCTATCCCTTAGACCAATTAGACTGAAAGGGAACACTCTGAATATAGTAATGCATGAATTCAATGGCTGCAGAAAACAGGCCGCATTACTAGAGAAAGCAAAAACATTCACAATAACGCACGTGTGCGTCGGCAGATAAGGAAAACGCAGTGAGTTTAAACTTATGTGCATTTATTTAACGTTTGTTTTGACAAACGTTGGCACGATCAAAAATTTTAAAAATAAACATTTACTATAAGTCCCAAAACAATTGAATGCACATAGTTGTTCCACAAATAAAGGAGCCGTATGAAATACCCAAAAGCATCTACTTACAGTCGACGCATTGGGAGTTTCCCCAGAGAAGCCAACCAGAAAGGGTGACTTCACTCCAGGAAGGACAGCCGAGAAGAGGAAGAACATCAGAGGGATTCCTCGAATCTCGCAAGAACTGGGTTCAAGTCACGTGTCTTCCGAGATCACAGGACTTTGATTCTTTTTCTCAAGAAGGCCATGTCTCTGAATCTAGCGAGAAGCGAAATCCTATTCAAGGGAGACAACTGTGTCGTCCCTACAATAGTTAAATTACCAATTTTTAAGGTTTAATTTTTCTATTCAATTCATAGAATATCTGGCATTTTAGTGGTGTTTCGTCTCTTACACCAATTAGACTGAAAAGGAAGAATCTGAATATAATAATACATGAATTCAATGTCTTCAAGTTCTGATAGAAAAAAAAAAATGGTAGGTTAATTACCAATCTTTAAGATTTCATTTTTCTATTCGATTCTTTTAAAGGAGGTCGTGGCGATGTGGATACCGATGTAGACTGATAAACTGAGTGTGCCAGGTTCGAATCCAGTTGGTTCCTTAGCATCACTTTAACTTGGTTGTTGATAACCTGCATGCCATCCCTTCTGTAAGTACCCAATTCTAGAAAGAATTGGGGAAGCAAATGCCATCAAGCGAGTAAAAAAAAAAAAAAAATCATACAAATTTACTTCTAAAAATTCTTTTTACATCAATTACTTTAAAATAATTCAATTCATGAATGTAACTTTTACACATCTATTTTCATATAGTTTTGCGTTAGATCAAATTTAACGGTTGTCTAGCTTGAAACAAATCACTAAAGACAAGGCTATTGAATAAGTTTTTATTTCCCTGAAAAACTAGACTCAAATCATAACATTTTTGATATGTTAGGTTCTTCTTTCCCCCCTCACTTGCTTTTTAGAGGTCACTTAAGTTTCACTAATCCAATGAACAAAACGATTTGAACGTTCACCATGGTTTCTTTCCAATCAACTTGCATTCAAGTCTCAAGGTCGAGATCAACCATTTCTCTCTCTCTCTCCTTGTTCATAATTTGTGCTTTTATCATTTCTTTTAGGGCCAAACCCATTTATCGTGGCAAGCTGCCAGCCCTGCGGTGAGTAGCTGCCAGCACATAAGTCCATGTAGATTTCCTTGATAAATCATCGTAGATTGCATTCTTGATATCAAATATTTTCGACTTCACCCAAAACTTCATGGTTACCTAGTTTTTATAATTTAATTTTACATAACAGTAAAATCGACTTATTTTTTGTCAAATAATTCCAATAAAAAAATAAACTTTGTTCAAATTAAAATAATATTTAACTGCACATTTCTCTCCCCCCTCTTCCTCCCAATGTTTTTTTTTCCATGGAGATATCTAATAGATGTAAGGTAGGTGGGTCTCGGGAATGTTAAGAAACAAATAATAGCAGTAACTAATGAAATAGAAATAGTAAATAAAAATCTGAATAGATCTCGTCTGGAGCGACTTCCATTTAAAAAAAAAAAAAAAAAAAAAAAAAAAAAAAAAAAAAAAAATTTTTTTTTACGGATTAATCAGTTACATTCTGTTACTTATACGATTAAGAAAAGCAATTTGTTTTCAATGAATTGTTAAAATGTTCGAGCATTTAATAACTCTAATTTGACATATTGTGAAACAAACCAGATCTGTTAGGAGACTGGAGAATCTATTTTTTATTTTATTTAAAAAAAATATTTGTATCATAGTTCACCCCAAACAAGGCAGGCCGCCACTGTAGATGTAAGGGGCTACTGAGAATTAGGGTGAAAGTTTTAGGGGTTCTCCTAAATTGGGAGCTGTGCAGCGAGATGTCTGTTCACGTTAGTTTTTAAATTTCTGCATGTCGGTACAGTCGGAAACAGTGACCAAGGAGGGAGTTCCAAAGCTCGAGGAAAGAAGCTATTGGAGTAGAAGGCTCTCCGGCATCTGGGGACCTCCACAGTGAATGGATGGGATTTAGCTGATTGTCGGGTTGGTCGAGTGTATTTATGTCGAGAGGGTACTAGAGCAGCAAGTTTATTTCGTTTTTTTCTTTTCCTTTCAATAAATAATTCAGCACTTTAAGATTGAAGTTCATACAATTTAAAGATTTTTTTATAACATTTTTATTAGTTATTTTTGTTGTCAAACTTATCTGAAACATTAAATCCACTTTTTACATCCACTGATTTATTTCTTATCTTCTGTCACGTCATATCACTCACTTTGATAGCAAATAACTTTTTCTTTCAATTTTACTGGTGTCTAAAATATCTTTGTGAAAAGGGAGGCATAATTTGTTTCATATCTGCAATGAGTTGTCTCCCTTGCAGTATTCAATTATAAGTTACCCCCCCCCCCCTTGGATAAGTTACCTCAGTTTGAAGTTATTTCCATTTTATTAGTTCTCTTCAGTGACGTTATGACAAATGATACCCCCCCTTTTTGTTGTAAACTACGTCACCGTAAAGTTCAGACATGTAAACATGCAGCTAATAAAAACCACATTGTGTTTATATAACAATATCGGTACTTCTGCAGTTTACGGACCGTGCTGAAATAATAATGTTATTATTTAGAAACCCATTCTTTACATGGGGCTTTGTTAACTATTCTGTACTTTCACCTAACAATTTAATTAACAAGATACTGTAAAAATTGAATTTAACTTGAAAATCGTATCTAAAAAAAAAATAGCACTGCAAAAGTACCACAATATCTAATATGCGGCAGATAAAAAAATATTAGTCACTACTTATCACGGCCAAAAGTCACTCGAGGACGAGTGTCATTGAGAAGAATGGATCATCACTTGATGGAGAACATTATGAGAGGATTGGCGATGATTATGTGTGTAAAAGTTAAGTTTAATTAAAGTTAAATATTAATTTGTTGAAGCAAATCTTTTAGTTTATACATTTTCGTTGCTTAATATTTCGTTTTCTTTCCCGAATGGGCCACCGTAATTTTTTATTGTAATTTCAAATATTGAAATAATTTTACATTAGATTGTCTTGTTATTCACTTTATATTTGTACAAGATTTTTAGACACCAGTAAAAAGAAAGGAAAACAATGATTTGCTATTAGTTGAAGAGTACTTATAACAAAGGGAAATAACTCATGACCGTCTAAAAGCATTTAAAAATATATATAAACTTATATGGGAATGTTCAGTTTTGTTGCTGATATTGTTACAAATTACTGCATATTTATTTACCATCTTGTGTGCTTAAAACACAAAACATTTTCCTATTAAATAATGTGTATACATACATATCAAAAGGCTGTAGAAAGCATTGATAAAAAATTTTTAAAATATAGTAATTATAATCAGTGTATGATTTTTTTTTTTTTTTTTTTCAAAATTTTGAAACATACTTTAATTTTGTGTGACTTTCTTATGAGTTACTCTCGCTATAATTTTTCGAATTTTGGTTTCAGCCATTTTTCTTTGATTTATTTTATAAAAGTTGTATTTAGCGATTTCATTCGAAAAGTTAAAAAAAAAAAAAAAAAAAAAAAAAAAAAGTATAAATAAAAATGACATGTAAATCCAATTAATCGGAATTAATAAATGTGAAAACTGGGCCCATTTCTCGTACTGTGAATTCAAAACGCCCGTTTCAAGTTAATTCAACTTGACACAATAAACGCGCCATCTTTTTTATATACTGCTTATGTATATGCGATATCAGTTGCAAGGTTAACTAATTTGCATATTGGTTTTCAAAAAGAACATTTTATTAATTAACTATTTGTTACTGTTTTTTAATTCAATGATTGCTTTGGTTTTAATATAACAAATATTTCTGTTTCGCAATATTCTTTTATTTCCTGAACAAATATTTAGCATTTGTGTTCAAATGTTCCTTTGTTTAGAGGGACCGACTTGATTTTTAACAAGTCGCAATATATTTCTAAATTGCGAGTAAAAAGGCGAATTGATTTTTCTTAAAGGTCACATAAAAAGGTAAATAAATTTGTATCGTAATTACGAAAATGTCAATGTTTATCTATCCATATAAATAAATGAGAAATATTTTGTTTCGTGTTTACAACAAAGTTATGAATGAAATGTTTCTTATTTTAGATCACTATTTCAAGTAGCGAACTTCGTGAAGTGATAGCGAGCCGTCAAAGCGATCTAGTTTCCTATATTAAACAAAAATAACAATCTACCATTATTCTCGTAATAGTTTTATTGATTTATAATAAATGTATATTTCAGAATAAACTTATATGGCAGGTAAAAAAAAACAGATCTTTTCTCTCCTTTGTCTTACCAGGCACATTTAATTTTACCCTTTTTTTTCAAGTCAAAACTTAAAGCTTCACCCTCATCTTATTGGCCTGTCCCTTTTACATAGTGACAGCTTCCCGCCAAATACCTGCATTTATCCATTTTCTTTTTTTAATCCTTGACTATTGCTCTTCCATTTTTTTTTTAATTTATTTATTTATTTATTTTTTTAAATGTGCTTTATATTGTGTGTACGCTTATTATAGGTTCCGTGTATCAAATATGTAATAAGTATTTTCTCAGTTGTCTGAATAATCATTTGGGGGAGCAACTTAAATTTTTATGTAACAGTTTTATTGATCTCATAAGACTACACACACACTACGCATCTGTACATGTTAGCGAACAACATTTTGTGAGTTGAATGTAAAGCTTTACTCGAACTTATCTGATAGATAAAGTAAAAACGATTTCCCCCTATTTTATTGACCGGAATAGCTTTATATATATATATATATATATATATACAGCACAATCACGTTGACATACCGGTTCCCGTTAGATCACCGAAGTTAAGCGACGTCGAGCCTGGCCAGTACTAAATGGGTGACTATTTGGGAATACCAGGTGCTGTATGTACTCTCTGCTTATCTCGACATTGTTTCCAGTCGTCTTGAATTGCTTGCCATTGGAACCAAGCAATGCCGACTCAGAAGTGTTGTTAGTTATTGCGCAACCCTTGCTTCATAATTACACGCGCAGTTAGCCCCTTACAGGGTGTCCATAGTCTCTCTAGACTAAACGGAGGGCATGTCAATAGCTTTATTAAGAAAAGGTAGATAGCAAAAACATACTGTTTATTAAATTGTTAGCTGAAAGTACAGAATAGTTAATCACCCCCCCCCCCATCTCTCCATATTAAGAATGGCTTTCTAAATTATAAAGCCCGGTCTGTAAACTGCATAAGTACCCTTTTTTAAATGTATTTTCTTACTAATTCTCTGAATTTTTCTCATGGATTATGGTTGCAACAAAACAAACAAAAAAAAAGTTTCAATTATCTCCCCTTTCAACTGACTCTTCTAAAATGAAAATGAAATTTCATCTGGCCCAATAATGCAGAAGCATCAAAATGTTTGAAAATTCAATTAAAATTAGTGAAAGGCCGTAACAGATTGCACTTATGTTAATCAAATTCATGTCCTAAGATGGGAGGTACTGCTGCCCCATCTGAGGACAAAGTATAAAAGCGACTTCGCAATCTAGTGGACGGGAGGGGTGATGTCTTCGATTCTCTACATCCCTTTTCTCACAGAAGATACATTGCTAGTCTTTCTCTACTCTATCATTATTTCCACGAGAGGTGTTCAATTGAGCTCTAATCCACCCTGGTGCTACCAGATCAGGCTGTCTGAAGATATCGTCTTCCTGACCCAAATTGCACCAACCATTGATGTTTTGTTTTTGTTTACTCTTTGCAAAACTCAATTATGTTCTGCAAAATCCAAAACAAAAAACAATTTCCCTCCCTCCCCTCTCCCTCACCTCCTTTTAATCAACCAAACACCATAGAAACTTTTACCAAAATGACCGGATTCGGCATTAAATAACCTGAAAAGGGTTGATATGCCGTAAAACAAAACACCATGAATAAATATTTGAAGATATAAAGAACTTGAAGCATAAAAGCCTTTTGCCAAAATGACCTGATTCGGCATTAAATAACCTGAAAAGGGTTGATGTGCCATAAAACAACCAAACCTTTTAATCCTTCTTGCAAGACATTCACAGCAAGAACTCATCTTACAACTATGACTATAAAAAGCTTTCCTTTCACGTGCCTAACATCAAACGAAACTTCCATGAACAGTTTCTTTCCAAGAACTTCCCATTTGTGGAACACGTTAACACTGGACTGCTTCCCTTCAGACTACATGAGTCTTCAAATCTAATGTCCACACATATTTGTCATAAACCGTCTTCAAGTAATCAAAGCATTTTCATTCCTTTCATAGTTTTCAATCCTCTCATAATATTCTTCATCATTCAACTGACAATCCATTCATCGCATAATCCCTTATCCTTGAGTAGCTTTTGGCCTTGATAACTGACTTTTTAGTAGAAAAAAATCCATAGAAAGAAAAGCCTGAATCTTAACTCTAACCCTAACTCTATCGGTAACATAGAAATGAATCGTTTACAAAATTTATTTTGCTCATAAGGAATCTTCTAACATAAAGATATCGGATTTCAAAAGTTGGACCTAAATAGCAATTAAGCTAACATATCAAAATTTGATTCGGAATAGCAATTTTTTGGAATTTAAATTTTTTTTTTTTAAATTTTTTTTTTATTGTTGTACCCTGTTTTTGGCACATAACATGCTTCGCTACAGTTTATTAAAAAAAAAATATGATATATTTCAGCAAGGACAATTACTCATATTTTTGACAAATAAAAAGTTTTCTCTTACAACTAAAATTTTATTTCTTTTCCTGTATAAGTTTAAAGAAACGTGTAAACAAATAAAAACTAAAATGACTTCACTGCATCCTGGGTAGTGTGGGGTAGGTACAGCGAGTTAAAAAAAAAGAAGCCAGTATTGCGTAGTCGGAAGGTATGTGGTCAGACTCCGACTACTAGAATTCCAAAATATCCTACTCTGACTCCTTATTTTAAAGTGTTTCAATATTCGGTAATAATTGGAGTTGGATTAAAAATGTCTGACGCTGTCTCTTAGCATTCTTACGAGTCTGACTCCGACTCCTTCCAAAACCTCCGACTCCGCAACCTGGTTGAAAGCCAATATACAATAAATGGATGTATTCGTTTCTATACTTTCTCTCTTAAATATTTATTTGTTAATATCCCTAAAATAAAATGGAAACATTTTTCAATTATGACAGTAACGTCGAAATCAGCAAGGGGGATAAATCTTTTTAATTTAAGAATATGAAGAGTTGTCTCCCTTACACCTAAAATTTTATTTCTTTTTTCTGTATAAGTTTAAAAAATGTGCAAACAAATTTTTTTTTAATTAAGAACTGAAATGATTTTACTGAATCCCGGGCAACGCTGGGTCGGGACAGCTAGTTAGAAAGAAAAAAAATTCCTCTGAAAAGGGAATATACAATCGATGGATTTATTCGTTTGCATACTTTGTCTCTTTGATATTTATTTATTTCTATTCTTTAAAGCTGACGGCTGTTCATTTGAATCCATTGCATGGTAGATTGAATCCATGGCTTTATATGCACAATCGACTTTAGTTTTATCTCCTTTCCTTCCTCCACCTGCAAAAAAATTATTTCATAACCCGATTTGTTAAAATTCAGCCATCCGTTATGTTTGTATTCACTCAAACATCACATGATTAAAAAAAAAAAAAAAAAAAAAAAAAAATTTCAAATTTCCCAAATATAGAATTTTTGCAAATTCTAACCAAAGAATTGTTTCTTTCCTCACACACATGCACACAGCATTAAACCGTCTGTTTTGTTGTTTCTGTTTATATTTGTTGGATATTAGTATTTGTTGTTTTGTTTTGTTTTTTACTGTGATTTATATTATGAATATTTAAAATAAGTGTTTTTTGTTTTTTGGGGGTTTTTTTTACCAGTGTTAAGGGCTACCTGATCTAAAAAAAAAAAAATTAGCTCACAGAAAAAATCTTCAGTGGTGTCAAAAGGTCTAGCTAACCTATTAAAAAAGAATTTCTGGAAGAGTCAAATTCATTATCTCAAAGTACAAAGTGTCGCCTAGAAGTAAATTTCTTTGTTAAAAAAACGAAATTCTACTCACCTGTTTTATCTGCTATTCCTTTTTTTCGACCCCTTCCCTCGTACAAATGTACATTCATTGGATTTTTGGTCATGTGATTCCTTCCAGGAGAAAGGGGTGTAGAATAATTTCAAGATTTTAAAAGTTAGTTTTGATTTGGCTTCTGAATAGCACACAAAAACCTCCGATCTCCGGAAATCTAGACTCTTTATGCCGGTGATGTCTTTCCTCTTTTCCTTTTTCCATTTAAGGCACCCAGTTTTTTTATTCTCTTTTCATTTTACACTTTATACATATACACTTTAATATTTGACTTTATATAAAAAAATATATATATTTAAGTATACTCTTTATAATATCCGAAAATGTTTCAAATTGCAAGCTCAATGAGGTTGTATTACAAGTTTCAGAGTATATATACTTATATATATATATATATATATATATACGTACATGCATACATTTGCACTTCAGGCATATTTATTTATATTTTTTGAGAGAGAGAGAGGGGGTAGAAGTCGTAATAATAAAAAGGGAGAGAAAGGTAGAATCACTTCAAAACAAACCAACCCTGAAAGAGACCCAACCACCAGCATTCAATCCCATGGACTCAAAACAGGCTAGCTAAAAGATAAGCCCATCAAGAGTCCAATAGGGAAGGAAGGGGTTGCTAGGCTGGCTGACAAAAAAAAAAGTCTACCCCTAAACTAGTTACGTGGCTAACAAGAAACCAGTGTTTTTATCGTGACACCATCACGCTCAAACAAAGACTAACTTTTCTCTAACTTTGAAAGTAAGTCTTGCATTGATAATGCTACCCTCCATTTTGGAAGTAAGTCTTGCAATGATAATGATCCCCTCCATTTTGGAAGTAAGTCTTGCAATGATAATGATCCCCTCCATTTTGGAAGTAAGTCTTGCAATGATAATGATCCCCTCCATTTTGGAAGTAAGTCTTGCAATGATAATGATCCCCTCCATTTTGGAAGTAAGTCTTGCAATGATAATGATCCCCTCCGTTTTGGAAGTAAGTCTTGCCATGATAATGATCCCCTCCGTTTTGGAAGTAAGTCTTGCCATGATAATGCTACCCTCCATTTTGGGTTTGGTTCTCAATCTACATTCTTTCTCTTACATATTGTATATTTCCTTAGGAATAAATTGAATAAGAATTCTTTTCTTATTTATTGAATATTTTAATTCTAAGTCCTGGTATCGTAACATCAGACAAAATGAATATATAAAAAAATCAAAATGTTAAATTATGAAAAAATAATTTTCTACTTGTAGTCGCATGAAAATGTCAGTAAAAATTATAAAAATAGATTTTTCGACGTTTATAAACTTACTCACATTTTTTCAGCAGAAATAACTGCTTAAGTTGATTACATTAGTATCTGGATTTGGTATTCCTTTTTTAAGCTCACCTTTTATGCCATATGTTCCCTGATAGTACCAGATCAGGCTCTGAAAATATCGGCTTCCTGACCCAAAAGGCACCAAACATTGATGTTTTTTATTTTATTTCTCTTTGCAAAACTCAATCATGTTCTGCAAAATCTAAAACAAAAAAACAATTTCCTTCCCTTTTCCTTCTCCTTCCCCCTCTCTCTCTCCCCCATCCCCCTTTCACACAACTAAACACTATGAATAAATGCTTGAACATATAAAGAACTTGAAGCATAAAAACTTTTCACCATACTAAACTAATGTTTCGGCATTAAATGACTCATAAGAGGTTGATATGCCACAAAACAAACAAATAACCCGTCCATTGCTGTTTTTTTATTCGTTTGTTTACTTTCATATTGGGAGTGTAGGGTGGAGGGAAGGGGGTGGCGTTTTGTTGAAGATTTTCAATGATTAATTTAGATCAACCAATTCTCTCAGCAATTCTTGCTTCTATTGCTGCCAGAATATTTTTGATGTTTTCAAATGGGAGTATTTTATATGTATTCATTGACATTTCTTAGATTTGTTTTACAAGTTAAAAGCTGTCAAAATCTCCATCATTCCCATATTTTCTATAAAAGGATTCGTCAGGGGTCAGTCACAGCTAGAAGCTGGTCAAAAAAAAAAGAAAAAAAGAGGACTCAACACACTTTCAACCGAGACTTCCATTTTTCAGTGAATGTTTTGAGGTCAATTTGGATGAATTTGCATCTGTATTGATGTTTCAACATTTGTTCCGAATGATGATAATACTGACCTTCAAAAAAAAAAAAAATAAATAAATAAATTTAAAAAAATAAGACAAAAATTGATTATAGAATCAATCTTTTTGATCGGAATGTCGCATGAATTAAGGTCGACAACAGATGTTGACAATAAAATACACAATGATTGATTTTTAGTTATCCTTGCTTATCGTGTGGAAAGTTGATTTTTGGAAGAAGTCGCACAAACCCGCAGTACTCCTAACCTATTGATTCTTATTGCTTTTAGTATCCACCATTCTATATACTAATTTTTGGCTAACATCTGTTTTACATGTTGGCATGTGTTGGACGGCTTTAAGAAATTGACTTCTAAACTAACCTATGTCTGACCAGGTCTTTATTTATCCCTCTTTCTCTCAAACCCATCCTTATCACTTCCTCCTATGTTTTTCTTGGCCTTCCCCTGCCAACTGATCCTGCTACCTCAACTGTTCTACATCTACCAACCCAAGCACTCTGATCCATTCTATCAATGTGACCAGACCAAGGAAGTCTCCTGTTCTGCACACTTCTCCCTATATTGTCCAGATTTAATCTTCCGCTGAGATTGTAGCAGCGGTGCTACAAGAAACATTAACGACATCCGCGTTACGATTTTGAATCTGTGCTTAATTTCTAAGCTCAGCACTGATTGGTGCAAGCATTTAACTTCCTTTCTGGCTTGTCCAATCAGAGGCCATCTCTCAGGAGAGCTGAGTACACAACCAGAGATTATAAAAGGGATTACCCAGTGTTTACTTCCTCTTTTCTTGGCCAGGACATTGGACTGTCAATAACATTCATCTTGCTGGGACCAGCCTCTAAACTGCTCTTGGGACACAGCAAATGGGTCGTTTGGACCCTGGATTCCACTTCGACAAGAAGACCTAACATGGCTATGACCGTCGCACACTTTATATAACAGACACACACACACATCTACTTCCACACGCCCTGACTTCCACACATGTTTATGGATGCACATTTCTCATATATGAGCTATTTTCCTTCTATTACAAACATGACATTCATCTTATTCTTCATACATGAATTCTTCTCTCTTCCCTACTAACGGGACATTTATTTAACACCATGTGGACTTTCTAGCCTTTTGTTTTCGTCCATACTCAGACGTATTCCTTTACTAACACCTTTCTCTTTCATTCCATTTATACTCATATTAACGAAGACGACTCAATAAAGTTGTTTCAAATATTAGAAATGGACTACATCTTATTTCTATAAGATCATCGGATCTAAGCTTGTCTTTAGAACTCGCATTCCATATTCGTCGTCGTATCATTCCTATTATTCCTATCCATGCAACACTTATCCTCAATCCTCACTGGCCAGGTTTCACTTCCATACATAGTTACGCGACTTGATAAAGCCTTGAAATGAAAGATTTTATTGCTATTTCATGACGTCATTAGTGTAACGTATTGACCCCTAACGTTGAGAGGAGAAGGACATATGCAAAAGTCTGTAAAATATCTCGAATGGTTAGGCATGACGTTGCTTCTTATGATTTTGTGTCAGGAAGCCGTTATCTTCATTGAGGATGCCACATTACATAAGATTGAAAAGATACCTTTTTTCAGTTGGTGAATTCTCCCAGCATTTCCCGAAGCACCTTTTTCTGCGAGTTTGTTCACAAATGAAGACACAAAAACAAAAAAAAGATTTTTTTCTTTGTCTTTTATTTCTGGTATAATATCGACATTTTGTTCTCGCACTCGTCTCTCCATGTACCATGGGTGCTTTGCCATCACCGTCAGTGGGAGCGAGCACACAGGACGTCCTTGTGACTATCTTTGCTCTCACCTTTTTTTATCGCCGGTAGCATCTATCAAAATTGTTTGTTTTCACGCATTCCTTCTCCAAAAACAAATGAAAAAGGTTTGTTTCAAATTGATTCTTACTTCTTGATCTGTCAAAATCATGCCTGAATTCCAAAGGTGCATTCCGACCCACACTTCAATCCCAACCTACATTTTATTGCTAACTTTTGCAACCCCAATTCTCTTCATCATAATAGATATTACGGATTACATTATGGTAATTATCAGTATTACCACCATCTTTCTCTCCCCCTTGTATTAGTTCTGGCGACGAATGTTTTCCATATATTAACATTTCTTCTCGCACGAATAACATTGTTCGTTAATATTTTTTTTTCAAAAAGAATAATGAATAGAATAAAAATAATTTATATAAATCCTCTAATAATACTCATCATCATTCAACCGACTATCTATCCATTTTATTAGCCCTTATCCTCGAGTGGCTTTTAGCCTTGATAACCAGTGACTCATTCGTATTAAGAAAAAAAATGAATACAGAAAAGAGATGTTAATGTCGCGTAGATGTATGATCAATTTATAATTGTGGCTGTGACCGGCATCCATTAGGCGAATATTTTTGTTCTAAAATGATCTAAGAATTCTCGTGTCAGATCCAAAAAAGAAAAAAAAAAGTTTTACTTATTTTAATTTTCATCACGAGATCTATCCAAGGGATTGTTGGGTTTAGGGTTAGGGTTAGGGTTGTTGGGTATTAAATTTTATTTTTCGGAATTTTTGAGATGAGCATTAATAATTTGGGTTTTTCGGATTACTATTTTCATCTCCGTTATTTTCACAATGTTTTAGCCAATGTAATCGCCAATGGACCTCTGCTGCAATAGATAAAAGCATTGAGTAACACTAAGTGACAGTCTTCTGGAGGTTGAAGGTTCAATCCTCACTACAGGTGATAATAACTAAGAATAAAGTAAAAATTACTGAACGCTTGTGCTCAACCATGACTATTAAAATCAGAACAATCTACTCCTGTGGATTAAATAAAGGATTCAGTTCGAAGTTCCATGTAGGTTTTGGAGTTTGACATAAAGATTCCTGAGTTCAAAAAGATACACCTGAAGAAGGTCTGAGATTACATAAACCGAAACGTTGTGAAAATAACAGCCAAGATGAGAATAGTAGTTTGAATAATCGAAATGAAATATTTTTATCAGTATAGTACCTTTATAGAAAATGAACCTTTTCTGCAGAAGAAAAAAAAATTTTTTTTTTTTTTTTTTTTTTTCATTTTTTTTTTCATTAAAATTTTTTTATTTTTATTTTTATTTATTTTTTTTTTTCATTAAAATTTTTTTTTCATTAAAATGTTCAAGTAATATTATTTTCTGGTGTTGTTTGTGTTCTGGGAATTCAATTCCCTTTAACTGATTTTATTCTTTTTTAATGCCTGCTAAATACATCCCCAAATTCTCCCCCTTCAGTCCTGTTCAAACGTCGGCTCCTCATGGGGCTGCTGCTTCTTCATTAAAAAAGCCAAACAAAAAGCCGAATGACAACGCCAAACAAACTGGTATGGGTCAGCCGATTTATTCAATAAAGAGGCAGGCGAAGCTGCAAGAAGATGAAAGATGCCAATCTCCTCAAACTGTCACAGACTTCAAGAAATGGTTCCAGTCAAGGTGTTTATTTTATCTGTAGATTTTAATTGCACACTCACCATTTTTAATTTTTTTTTTATATTTATTTATTTATTCTTTTTTTTTTTTTTTTTTTTTTTTTAGGGCACCAATTTTTTTGCATTCACCTGAAATCACTGTAAAAAAACATAACCCATGATCCTAATGACTATAAGATATAGATATATATAAATATAGATATATATAAATATATATATAGATATAGATAGATAGATCTAGATATAGATAGATCTCTAGATATAGATCTATATCGAGATATAGACCTAATCTGAGATATAGATCTATATCGAGATCTAGATCTAGATCTATATATATATATATATCTAGATCTAGATCGAGATGTAGATCTCGATATAGATCGAGATCTATATCTAGATCGAGATATAGATCTATATATATATATATATATATACACACACTGTGTATTTAGAAAGCATATTTTCATTTAGGCAAACATTAAGTGTTTTTGCTTTATTTTTAAAATTTTCCAAAGTCTATTTAGTATTTCGGTCAAATTGGTGTAAGTTCTGTGTTTTTTTGAAGTCCTTTACATAAAAACTTAACATCCCACAATCAATAATGTGAATTACGAAACTAGTCACATTTTAAAGTGTCTAGCATAGTAACTAACATTATCAAATTCTTAGCCGTTAAGCAATCATACTTTTGAATTTTGCATGCGCTTAGAACATGATCCTGTTCGCATTCAACATCTCAATGTCAGAGACGCTGATTTTAAATTTGTATATTACTAGCCGTTGAAACTCAACGCTAAAGACATATTTGTGAAGACACCAAGACTAACACCGCCTGATGATTATTTGATGAATCAAATCGAAAGTATTCGCGAAAAAGGAAAAATAAAAAATGAAAAAAAAAAAAAAAACCATGGAACTAACATGCACCAATTTGACCAAAATACTAAATGGACTATTCGGAAAATTGGAAAGATAGTCTTATCAAGCAAAAACGCTCTGTTATTTAATGTGTGCCTTATATATATATATATATATATATATATATATAAGATGCAGTGTGCGGATGATATTTGTTTGCAAGATTACTGTCTAGGACAAAATTGTAGGAGTCATTAACATTTCTTTTTTTCTTGCGGAGAGCAGCCCCTGTGAGGTAGTTTGGTCACATGAGTACCAGTCGACCTCCAGGGTATACTAATTTCGACCGGACTATTGAAGGACTATTTCTAAACCCTTGGGTATTTATACAGTAGTCAACAGATCTTCCCAGCACCTACGAAGAAAATCGTCTCCTCTCCTCTGCCTCGCTCAACTATCTTCTGTTGAAGATATACCGCTCTATGAAAATACTTTCGGCAGCTGAACTTTATTATTTTAATTAATTTCTTCACTGTCTAAACTTCCGGCAACCTACACCCAACATGTATTTATTTAAACAGAAATACATATCGTTGTTTATAGGAGAGCTTTGTTTTACAACCCGTTTTGTTACAAAATATTATAAGAGTTGGTCTTACAGCCCATGCGAAGATTAGCTCCTATAAAATAAGTTTCATTCTTTGAGATTAATTATCAAATTGGTCAGTTTGTCTTGATTTTTTTTCTGTTGATTTCACTCCATGACCGTCTTAAAACCGGCCTCAGGCCTTCGTCGCTGTCTTTTGACTTTGACCCCCAAAGGCTTTGGTGATCCTCGCTATTAGCTCTTCCTTCTTGTAGCTAGGTCTGGGTTAGGGGTTTCATTCCAGTGCGCCCTACACAAAGAGGTCTAAGGGGTTTCAGTAAGGTGATCAAGTGAAGTGTGGTCGACAAAGTTCTCTGACATCCAGGCCTGGGTCTTTCGGCTTCTATGGTAGGGCGCCAAATCTTGCTGCCACACGTCTGACCCCCGCCCCCTGCAGCCTACCTGGTTGATCCAGGGTTTCACTACCTGTCTCAGAACGCGGATGTAGTCAGCTTGAGGCCCTCAGGGGAAAAGAAGCGGGGTGGCATGACATCAATTATGCGTTTTTCTCTGATGTTGCCTCATAGTCGGATCCTGAATCCTTCAATTCCTTTGGAACCGTTTCTACCATTCTCCTGCTGATGCTGAGAAAGTCTTACGGCACGAATTCCAACAAACTTTGGGTCTCTGCCACAAATATCGATGTTAAAATCATTTTGGAAAAAAAAAAGAAGAAATGGAAGAAGATTGACAAGTTTTAAAAAGATATGCATAAAATTAGAAGTCATTGAAAATTGCAAACAAATATTATTCACACACACACATACTCTCTCATATATATATATTATATATATTTCATATTTTTTGTTTTTACTGGCGATAGTAACAGCGTTTTGTATTTTTCCACTTCCTAAGCGGTAAAGAATCATGCAGAATATTGCCTTGTTTCCCTTAATAGGACGTGTTTTTATTTTTAATATATATTTATTAGTATGTTTTTAAAAGGCCGTGGGCAATGCAAAGTCCTGGGTAGGATGTAAGCTGGAAGGAACAAAAATAATAACTCGAAATCGAAATGGGACTTACTATATATTTTTTCTTAAAATCTTATATACAGCAAATGTGGTGTTAGTATTTATTTTTTCTTAAAATCTTACATAACAGCTAACACCACACTTGCTGTATATAAGATTTTAAGAAAAAATAAATAGTAAGTCCCATTTCGATTTATTTTTGTTCCTTCCAGCTTACATCCTACCCGGGACTTTGCATTGCCCACAGCCTTTTAAAAACATACTTCAAGCAAACTACCATTCTCTATTATATATATTTATTAATTTTTACTTTTATGTACATAAAAATTATATATATATATATATATATATATATCTAGGCAGCATCTTCTCTTGCAGGCAAGTATTGTTGAATATAAGAGGCAACTCGTGTCTAGATATCCTTTGGTAGATCCTTTCAATAGTCCAAATCAGGGTCTTAGTTTCGGAGGGGAATTGGCTGATGAATTTGCCATAATTTGCATCTGTCTTCCAAATACTTATTTATGAGTTTAAATGTCCTTTGGAAGACTGTGCCTCTGACAACCAAGAAAAAAACATATACATAGGTTTGACTACCACGACTTTGTCGAAGATTGACGATGCATTTGTCTGATACTAGCGCCATAGCCCAACACTTAACTAACGACCACTCCTGCCCCCGATCAGAATTCAGAAAACTCTTAGTAGAAAATACCAAAATCTTAGAATTTAGTACTAACAAACAAAAACTCCATATATTAGAAGCCCTATATATAAACCCCCCCCCCCAAAAAAAACCCTAATTAACAAAATTAACTTCAATATCAGTAATAATATACTAAAATGTTTATAGCGCCAAATATAGTTTCGTACTTAGTACATAATTCCCGCCAAAAAACATAAATACTACACATGGTCTAGACCTGATTAACCTCATTCCCCCTGAAGATGGACCCAGATGGGTCCGAAAGTACTTGGGAGACAAATGCAAATTATGGCAAATTCATCAGCCAATTCCCCTCCGAAACTAAGATCCTAATTCGGACTATTGAAAGGATCTACTAAAGGATATCTAGACACGAGTTGTCTCTTATATTCAACAATATATATATATATATATATATGTATATATATACAGGGTTGCCCAAAAGTAGGTTTACAGTTATTAAACTGTTATTTAACCTATTTAAAGTTTTTCGAATAACCTAGTTAAAAAACTTCAAATATTAAATGATAACTGTAAACCTACTTTTGGGCCACCCTGTGTATATATATATATATATATATATGTATTACTACTTTTGGGACTTAGTGACAGTGGCAACGTTTCACCCGATTGATTTCTTCAGAGAAGCTTGGAACTAAGCTTTGAAGAAACCAATAAGTTGAATGAAATGTTGGCAACCCTACAGATATATTTTCTTCGAGAAGAGGTTGATGAAAGGAGTTGTAACAAATGTTGCAACAACTTTGCAACATTTACGTCTACTCAAAATTAAATGAACATATGTATAAAAAAAATCTTACATTTTAGTTTTATACAGTGGCCTTTGGAGTCATGTTATGCAGCACATAAAATTAGATTAAATTAGATTAAAATGCAATCATATTGCACACAAACTAATACACTTTGTTCTAATTGCATAACATTAGACTATAGAAGTGCAATACTTCAAAGAAATGTGACGGGCTGTATTAGAATACTTGGTACAGCAACAAAGAAAAGATTTTCCCATTCTTTACTATGTAATCAAATCTAAGGGAGTTAATTCATGCGTGTCCTTTACCAATGACATTTGTACAAATTAAAGATTATCTCGGCTGGATTTTGAATTTTCTCTACTTGTTCCATTTTTTTTTTTTTTTTTTTTTTTTTTTTTTGTAGACTCACACACACTTTTTGATAACTGGAAATGTACAATTTTCTTCAAAAATTATTCCAAGATGGCTGTCTACCAAAAAGGCCACAGTCCCAGATTTTCACAGCATTTAATGTTTTTCCCCATTGACATTTAACTTGTTAGCTGTAGAATTTCAGGTCAACATACTTTTTGATCATTATAGATTTTTTTTTTTATATAAAATGAATATTATATATGATAGTATTTTTCCTCATTTGATCTATATACAGGGTGACCAATCAAACTTTGTTTCTTACTAGCCAATTTTCATTTGTTATTGTTGTACCATGTTATTGGCAATATAATAACATACTTTGCTACAATTTATTTTTTTAAATTACTTACTCCTGTCCAGACGACTGCTCGTATGAAACATTTTTAAATAATGACCTAAAATAAAATTAGCAAGGGAGATAACTCATAGTTTTAGTTAAAGAAAATAATGTGTCATCTAGCTTACAACTAAAACTTATTTCATTTTTTGTATAAGTTTAAAAACTAAAATGATTTTACTGCATCTCGGGCAGCTCCATGTAGGAACAGCTAGTATGGAATACAGTTAAAGTGTGATTATAATATTAATTCACGATTAATGATATCGTTAATATTATTTACATTGGCGTAATTTAATTTTTAGAACACTAAAGATGAATAGTTATAATTAAATGAACAAGATAAATTTGGGATTTTTTTTAATGTCCTCATTGCATGGAGATAAATGATATGAGAATGATACGATGGATGTGTAATGTGAGTGTTAAAGACAGGCTTAGATCTGATGACCTCAGAGGAAGATTAAATCTGGAAAGTATAGGGAGATGTGTGCAGAACAGGAGGCTTTGATGGTATAGCCACGTTGAAAGAATGAATGAGTTATTGTATTAGATGTAAAACAGTTAAGGTAGCAGGGTCAGCCCACACGGGAAGGCCAATGGAAAACATGGAAGTGATAAGAATGGGCTTGAGAAAGAGGGATTTTTTTAAATTATTTTTTTTTTTATTAACATAGTTCACCCCAAACAAGACAAGCTGCCACTGTAGACGTAAGGGGCTACTGAGAATTAGGGTGAAAGTTTTGGGGATCATCCTAAATTGAGAGCTGTGCAGCTGTTCACATTAAAGACGTGACCAGAGATACGTTAATGTGGAAGTAAATTTCTAAAATGCATCCAACACATGCTAGTGAGTAAAATCGAAAGTTAAACCAAATGTGATGATGATAAAAAAAATTGAAATTTATTTCTAGTAATTAACTTTAAAAGTGCTTTTTTTAATTTTTATTTCAATGAATTTTCAACCAGTGTTTTCTCTAAATGTTCTCAAGAAGTTCGCTATAAAAATAAAATAATTGAAATGTTATAATTCCAGATGAAAATGAGAAATGTATAAAAAAAATAAAAAAATGGTGCTTTTGTATTATTGGGGCAGATAAATTTTCATCTTTAATTTAGAAGAGTTCCTTGAAAGGGGAGATTATTCAAACTTTTTTTTTTTGTAACCATAACCCATAATAAAAATCCAGAGAATTAGTAAGAAAATAGATTTTTAAAAAAAAAAGCTACTTATGCAGTTTATGGACCTTGCTGAAATAATAATGTTATAATTGAGAAAGCCATTCTTAACATGGGGAGTTAAGTGGTTGATTAACTATTCTGTTTATTAAATTGTTAGGTGAAAGTACAGAATAGTTAATCCCCCCCCCCCCCAACCTCTCCATATTAAGAATGACTTTCTAAATTATAACGTTATTTCAGTCCGGTCGGTAAACTGCATAAGTACACTTTTTAAAAATTTATTTTCTTACTAATTCTCTCGATTTTCCTTATGGTTACAACAACAACAAAAAGTTTGAATTATCTCCCCTTTCAACTGACTCTTCTAAATTGATGAAAATTTCATCTACCCCAATAATACAGAAGCACCAAAAATATTTTTAGTCTGACTGACGAGAAATGGAAATTGTTTTCTACAGTTTTGTTTTTGTTAGAAAGCTTCGTCTAAACAAAATATTATTCCATCGCTAAGATTATCCGTGGGAGTTTTTAGAAATTTAAGCTGTTAATCCGAAAACGTGCCAAATGATTAATGTCGGACATTTTGAAAAAAAAAAATAGTAAAATATTAGTAACTCTCTCTACCGATGTAGCATTGCCCAGAATTCATTATGTTCAAATACCTTTTGTAAATATTTCCATGTTCTATAAGTGCGCATTGTTATATCTAAGCTTAAAGGAGTCTGGTTTTGATTTAAAATCAAGCAAGACGTGAGCAGGTCAATAATCCATCAGTGTCTAAAATTCAAATGAACCTTTGCTTTTATTTATAAAGGAAGGAATCAGAAAACGTAATTGTCAGTAAACCACAAAGGAAAAAGAAAGGAATGATGAATCTTATTTAGACTATGAGTTATTCCCTGACTGATTCTTCTTTTAAGGTGACTTTAAAACATTTTTACTTATTAGAAAACCGCCGGATCGGATGAAATTTTTTTTTTTTTAAATAAATTATACTGAAGTATGTTAGTCTATTGCCAATAGCATGGTACAACAATAACACATTAAATTTGGCTAGTAAGAATCAAAGTTTGATTTATCAGCTTAAATTCTATTTAGGTCCAACTTAGCCGGATTTTCTAACATTACTTTATATATATATATATATATATATATATTTAAGAAGGAATAGGTAAAATAAATACCTTTTTTAAGCATTAAGATGCGATATCAATTTTTTTTTTTATAAAAAAAGAAAAATATTAAATCGAAACCGATTTTTTTTCTTTTTCTTTTTTTTATTAAAACTAGCATTTTTTTTTTGTTAGTTTAAAGTGATACAGATATTTCGCCAAAACCTGGCATCCTTGGTGTGTTAATATATCCTGATGTCATCGGATTTGTATTTTTTTTTTTTTTTTTAATCTCTTTATCGGCTTGTTGTTATACAGCCGGGCCGAATGGGCAAGATGTAGTTTCCCATCATCAAATATGAAGAACGTGCATGCAACACGTGATTTGTATAAGTGTTTTAAGGTTCATTTTTTTTTTTTTTAAAAGCATCTATTGTTAAATTTAAGAAGGAATAGGTAAAATAAATACCTTTTTAAATTTAACAATAGATGCTTTTTAAAAAAAAAAATATGAACCTTAAAACACTTATACAAATCACGTGTTGCATGCACGTTCTTCATATTTGATGATGGGAAACTACATCTTGCCCATTCGGCCCGGCTGTATAACAACAAGCCGGTAAAGAGATAAAAAAAAAAAAAAATACAAATCCGATGACATCAGGATATATTAACACACCGAGGATGCCAGATTTTGGCGAAATATCTGTATCACTTAAAACTAACAAAAAAAAAATGCTAGTTTTAATAAAAAAAAAAAGAAAGAGAAAAATAATCGGTTTCGATTTAATATTTTTCTTTTTTATAAAAACAAAAATTGATATCGCATCTTAATGCTTAAAAAGGTATTTATTTTACCTATTCCTTCTTAAATTTAACAATAGATGCTTTAAAAAAAAAAAATATGAACCTTAAAACACTTATATATATATATATATAATATATATATGACGAGTTTGAATGCAATAAACGCCATTTTCAAAATCACAAAACTGTCCCTACAAAAAGTGGTGCATTTCAACACTCGACAACAACCCAAAACTATGTGTTACATAATATGATACCGAAATAATTTCTTTTTGATTTCAATTAAAATCAGCTTTCATTCGAAGTCTAGATTTAATATGTTGTGTTTTTATTGTTTAAGCTCTCAATTTAAACGAATTGGATTTATCGCGTTTTGTGTTCGAACTCTTCATATATATATATATATATATATATATATATATATATATGTGAGAGATAAATAGAATTTTTTAAAAGATGTTCCTGTAAATTATGATGAAGAGACTCTTGTTAGATAAAACATGTTTGCAATTTATCTGTAATTTTCATCAGATTCATGAAATGATCTATTATACTAAATGTGAGTTAATCAACGTTTGTTTCCCTAAGGCTTTTTTTTTTCTTATATACTTTAAAAACACAAAATACACGCTGAAATATATCTAAATTGTTCTAATTAACAGTAATTTGTAATTAACTGAACAAGTCATCCATTTCTCTCTTAACAATCTATGTATTTCTTTTGCCCTCTCTCACTCATTGTTGAGTCAACCATTCTCTTATATTTCTTAATATTTAGAGAAAAAGTGACTTTTTTTCTTCTTTTTTTCAACGTTGTCATCTAATTTACAAAATGCTTCAATAGATATGTAACAGTTTATGAATTTTCGAGTGAAATCAAATTGCAATAAATAATGGTTGTTGTTACATCTTATTTTCATATAAACCTAGGGGTAGTGGAAAAAACATCTTTTTCATTTGTTTCTGAATTATTAAGATTGATTATGTATTATTCAAACTATTTTCATCGTGATTTTTTTTTCACTTTTCCTTTTTCACTTTTTTGAAAAGTGAAAAAAAATGTGGAAAAAAAGTGAAATTTTTTCACTTTTTTTTCCACATTTTTTTTCACTTTTTTTCCACATTTTTTTTCACTTTTTTTTCACATTTTTTTTCACTTTTTTTTTTCATATTTTTTTTCACTTTTTTTTTTTTTTCACTTTTCAACCGATGTAATCTCTGACTTTCTTCAGGTGCATCGGTTCAAACTTGGGAACCTATACGAAATTTTACACTGAATCATTTGTGTAATTCCTGCGAGTAGATTTAAAAAAAAATATGCTTAACACTTCTACTCGAACATGGCTGACGGAACAAGAACAATCTACCCCTGTGGATTAAATAGAGGGTTCGGTTTGAAATTCTGTCATGGTTCTCGCGTTTGAAAAGATGCACCTGAAGAAGGTTGGGGGTTACATCGGCTGAAACGTTGTGAAAATAGCCAACATGAGAATAAGTTTGAACAATCCAAATACATTTTTTGTATTAAAATTTAAAAAAATAAATGAATCAAATATTATTCTGCTTAGTCTTAATATCTATTTACCAAAAGCATTTGTGATTGATCTTGTATTTATCTTTTTTCTATCATATTTAAAATATAAAGTTGTTTCTCTTGTTGTTTTTATTATTGGCGATACTGACAGCGTGAAAACGCCACCATGTATTTTACTCACTTCCTAAGTGATGAGGAGTTATCTCCCTTTACATGCAATGTCTGTATTACGTCGTCCCATAAAAAGGACAGATTTATTTTTATGTATCTATATATTTAATTTTTACATGTATCACTTTTATGTACGTAAAAATTAATTATTGTCTTTTCGGCATCACATTTCATGATCGATATTTCTGACAAAGGGGGAAGAATTGCTGTTTTCTGGGTCGGTATCTATTCATCTAACATTTATCGTTGGCTAGTTTTTACCTTGAAGTGGTAATTTTTTTTTTTAGCTCCTTACATCAAGTGGCTTCATGCCTTGTCTGGAGCGACTTCCATAAAAAATATATATAAATAAATAAAAATATTTAAAATATAAATATATTTACTTAAAAGGTACTAGATGATCAAATTTATTTTGAATCTAAATATACTTATTTAATTCATAATAGGACAGAAGTTATTGCATGTTTGTTTGTTTTTTTTAATCTTGTCGATTTGAAGTCATGTGTCTTTATTTGTTTTACCTTCAGTGAAAATGGGTAAGTCTTGCACTTTTTTTTTTTCTAAAAGAAAAAGTAATATAACACGAAATACAAAAAGATTATCTCCCTATTCAGGAAACCTTAAATGCTGTCCACATGCTTGCTATCATTGTTAACACCTTATGTTCACCATGATGACAACTGGTGCTACCAGATCAGGCTGTCTTAAGATACCGGCTTCCTGACTTAAAATGCACCAAACATTGATGTTATTGTTTTTTTTCCTTTCCCTTTGCAAAACTCAATCATGTTCTGCAAAGCTAAAAACAAAAACATTTTTCCTCTACAAAACAACCAAACAAAATACCATGAATAAATATTTGTAGATATAAATAACTTGAAGCATAAAATCTTTTGCTAAAATGACCGGATTCGGCATTAAATAACCCAAAAATGGTTGATATGCCGTAAAACAAAACAACCAAATCTGGTATAACACATAATAGATTCAATGTTTGCTTATTTTTACTTAAAGTGGGTCTTAATAAAAAATCTTACAATGAATGCATTTAACAGATACTATACTCTGATCATAGCTGGAAGATAAGGAAATGAGATTCACTATATAATAGTCTTTCAGTAAATTACATTTTAAATAGTGGTTGGAGTATTTTTTTATTTTTTTTTAATTTTTAATTTTTTTTTTTTTTTTTTTTACTGATGGATCACTACTTACCAAAGCCAAAAGCCACTCGAGGATCTCCATAAAGTTACATCCTCTTAAAAGCTTAATTTTCATATTTTTTATTTATTTTTTTTTTTTTACTGATGGATCACTACTTACCAAAGCCAAAAGCCACTCGAGGATCTCCATAAAGTTACATCCTCTTAAAAGCTTAATTTTCATATTTTTAATTTTTTTTAAGTCATTAAAGTTTTTTTTTTTAATATTTTAATTTAGTAATGACTAAATTAACAAAATGTAAAGAAAACCTTTTTATTTTTCAATAAAACTATGAAAGTAAAACTTTAATAGGATGTAACTTTATATACATCCTTGAGTGGATTTTGGCCTTGATAAGTGGTGACCCATTAGTGTAAAAATAAAAAATAAAATTGTTAAAATCCTCCCAACCATTTAAAAAAAATGTTATTTACTGAAAGACTAATATATATAGTGAATATCACTGTCCTGGTCTTCCGGCTATGATCAGAGTTTAGTATCTGTTCTGTCTTTGGTTCGAGGAGAAGAAATCCTTCTAGACTGAGGCAATGTTTATTTTTGTTTCCATCCAGTGCTCCTTTCTGGTAAACTGGACTTTTCTCCCACATTAAAAACCAACCTTGTGTCTTACTCTGTCCTCATGGGGAGGCAAGTAAATCGGAAATCAAAGTAATCGTACCATGGTTTCTGTTGGGTGATAGAATATTATTTGATATTTTCGCATAATTAGCTGACCACGTGTTTGCTAATCTATTATTCTCCGTGCACTTGGTCGCCATTATACGTGGGATATCATCGTTGGTAACACACGGGTGTTGGAAGAGAAAACTAGAAAGGGAAGAAACAGTTAGATTCAATAACTGTATACAAAAAAAAACATCGCAGGCTTTAAAATCTGTGAGAGATTGCGAAGCATCCTCCAAGGCACGTCAGTGGACAAAACGTCCGTGCACCTTGAAAGTTGCGGCAGAAAGAGGGAGTCTCTCTTTCTGGATTTATCACGCATGAGCAAAACGAGATTACAAACGCTGGCGTTAGAAGGCACCCTCTGTGTTGATAGCAAAAACAAAAACAAAAAACATGGGGAGATAACTCTGGCCCAACGGATGACTCAATTGACGATTTTCATTTTCAAGTAAATCAAGGGATATCTCATAGAAAAGTTTATATTGCAAGAAAAAAGATGCATAGATTCAGATGGATTTTAACTGAAATCATTTTTTTAGTCATTGTAACTTTGTATCTATTAAATATTTATTGAAATCAAAATGCAATAGTTTAAAATAAAACAATTTTAAAGAATAATTTAGTTACGAAATTACATTCACCAAAATTCTTTCTGTAAACAAATCAACCATTTTAATCTTTTAGTAGTTTAAAAAAAAAAAGGTTACTTTGTGCCCCCCTTCAAAATTTAAAAGGAATTTGGCAACATTAAAACGATCAAATATGAAGTCATTTAAAACTGGTTTTAAAATTCTTAGCAAATCCTCGTGTATAAAAAGATTCGAAGTTTCGGAAGCTATTTAAATCCAATAATTTTATGGAGATTGTCTTAATCTCCATAAAATTATGCGATGTAAAAAAGCTTCCGAAACTTTGAATCTTTTTATACACTTTTTTTTTATCTTAACAACAATTAGTTATAATTTTATAACGATTTTGTGATTTTAATAATTTCATGATCAAATGATATAATTTAACTTGACTTTCAACATTTAACTTGACTTTCAAAATCCTTTTTTAAAAAGAAAATAAATAATTTGGTTAAAAAAAAAAGCAAAACAAAAAAAAAACTCCCGGGCAACACCGGGTAGGTACAGCTAATACTTAATATAGTTGCAAACAAAAATCTTTTATCGGTTAAAATTGAGCCGTGGCTAATTTATGAGATCTTAGTTTCAGAATAGATAACATAAGTTTAAAGATGATTTTATGATCTATTATAGGAACGAAGTCTATGCTTATTGCTTAATAGGCACCAACAAACTTATAAGTTAAAACTATTATAGGGAAAGAATATTTTTAAATTCTCTATTAAAGTTTAGATATTAGAAGCAAGCTTGTTACATGTACTGCTAATTTCTCCCCTACCTCTTTCCCTGATGTTGTCTTTGTCAAGTAAAAGTAAATTTCTATGACTTGCACAATTTTGTTGAGCGGCTTTATTCTGGTGTTGGCAATGTTGCAGGAGGGACCACGTAATAGTTGCCAACATCCCTAAGTAAAAGTGATTCTATGGAATCGACTGGATTCGAACTTGGCACACCCAGGTCGTCAGTCTATGTCGTTATCCATTTAACCACCGTCACCTCCCCGTCTTTAATATTCTACCAATATGTTCCATCCAGAGTTCATTATATACAAACTTATGAACCTTTTATATTAGAAATAGAATTTTTTTTTTTTTTCTTTTTTTTTAAATCAAAATTAAAGACTCAAATTTGTCAACAATGCTTTAACTTCTGACAGTAAAAGAACCTGCACTTCCAGTTGTCCGCAGACATTATCAGGTTTTTACTCCTGGTTCACATTAAGATGCTTATATTTTCCTGCAGAGCACAGAGTAGATTTCTCTTAATTATAATTGTTGTTGTATCATATGATCCATTGAATCTTTCATTTTCTCATTTGGTAATGTATAACTCTAATTCAATTTTTTTTTTTTCAGTTTTTTTTCAGTTTTTATTCAGTTTTTGCCCCAGTTTTTTAATTTTTTCTATTATATATATATATATATATATAATTCAAATTATTTTTAGTTTTCTTGATTTAAAAAACAAAATCTGAAATACTGTTTTGCACAAACTAAAATTAAGATTAAAATTCTACTAAAAATGAATGGATACTGTCAAATAATATTTCATTTTATTTAAACAACAAACAAATTCCAGTTAGAAAATTGTCCAAGTTATGAAACGTTTAGATAATGCATAATGTGCAATGAGTTATTTGTTACGAGCTTAAAAGCTGCTCCTTTTCATGGACTTTAAAACGTGCTGTTGTAGGGAGATGGTAGTCAGACTTTCGGTCGAGATAATTGTTTACAATAATGAATGATTTAAATAAAGCGATTTTAACGTTTATACAGTTTATTGGAGTAAATAATAAAAAGCATTAAATATTACTCACAATATCTTAAATATAAAGTTATTCTCTCCCCCCCCCCCCCAAAAAAAAAAATTCATAGGATAAACTTTTGCTTTGCATGGGTCTCTCGGTTGCTGATCTTTAAATTCGTTTGCTGCAGAACAATAACGGTAGCATCCGATTTGTTTTTAAAAACATTCAAGAAAACATGATTGTAAAAAAAAATATTTTTCTCTCATTCATATATATATATATATGAGAAAGGAAGGATGAGAGTAATCCGACGTAATGGGAAATGAAAAAGGAGAAACTAAGAGATTTTTTTTTTTATATATTCATCAACGTTTCGTCTTTATTGTAAGACTTCATCAGGATGATAATTTTAAGAAAAATGTCATGCAAGTATATCGAAATATTGGATTGACACTACTGACTGACTTCTCGCAGCCCGGACCCTGGTCCAGCGCTCTTAGTAGCCACAGCTACTACTTTTCCTCATCAACCCATCATGTCAACCCAATATTTCGGTGTACTTGCATGACATTTTTTCTTAAAATTATCATCCTGAGAAAGTCTTACAATAAAGACGAAACGTTGATGAATATATAAAAAAAAATATCTCTTGGTTTCTCCTTTTTCATTTCCCATATATATATATATATATATATCTCCAAACATTTAATGTTGATTTCAAAGGTTAGTATTTCCTTTGGCATAAACTTGTTTTTGTCTCGAGAGCTTCATTTAACATGGAAATTAGTTTCCTGAATCGGGTAACACAAAATTTGTGAGTTAATGTCAGTGTTACTCTTTGATCAAAATTGCTCGAATACTTTGAACTTTCGTTAAGTAGATGATCATGGGTCTAGCCATTATTTTTCTACATTCTTTACAATGATATTGGTGAGAAGATTTAAACATTTTAAAGCAAAGGAATTGATGTGATGTTTTTCAGACGCAACATTTCAAATTCAATTTCACAAACTGAATACTAGAAAATAAATGCAAGTCATATTTGGTGGGGTGGGTGGGGGAGTTCACAATACTAGTAATCTGTTTATTTCAGTTTATTTTCTGCATCCAGTGGTGAGGCCCGAGCTTTGGGGAGTTTGGAATTACCTCGTAGGTAATACTACTCCCAGGTCCACTCTGACTTGGAGGAGTGGTAGTACCTGTCATGGCCCCATCTATGGGTTGAATAGAAACTATCATTTAAAGACTATTTTGTTTAAAAAAATAAATAAATAAATAAAATAAAAATTAAAAAATTTTAAAAACGCCTACAAAACAAATCAATCTAAAAACCAATCGTATACAAAACATACATGCAGTTTTGACATAAAATGACCCAATAACAGTTTTGACATAAAATGACCCAATAACAGTTTTGACATAAAATGACCCAATAACAGTTTTGACATAAAATGACCCAATAACAGTTTTGACATAAAATGACCCAATAACAGTTGACGTGCCATAAAACCGTGGGGGAGTAACTGTCAGGATCCTATCGATGAGTTCAATAGAATCTATTGTTTCTTGTTTGTTCTTAAAATGCTGACCAAAATAACGGTATCATTTTTGTCACGAGTTGTCGTCTGAAGGGAAACACTTTCATTTGGATTTTCAAAGCAGTTATGACAGATTCCGACCAGTACATCTGAA
>OY744518.1:212527064-212737064 GCA_963556195.1 Sepiola atlantica
TGCAGCGTGATGATGTGTGGAAGTGAAACCTGTCCAGTGAGGGTTGAGCATATGGAGAGAAATGCTGTGAATGACACGATGGATGTGTAATGTGAGTCTTAAAGGCCGGCTTTGATCTGATTGATCTCAGAAGAAGATTAAATCTGGACGGTATAGGGAGATGGGCATAGAACAGGAGACTTTGTTGGTTTGGTCGCGTTGAAAGAATGGATAAGAGTTCTTGGGTTGTTAGATGTAGAAGAGTTGATGTTTATTTACTCCTCGCGGAGTTAGGCACAAGGCCAGTTTTTATCTTACTCCCACAAGTAAGATGTGACCCAAGATCAGGTCGAGCAAGTGGGGTTAAAAGCCAGCGCTCGAGAGGTGAGCACTCTGGCCATTTAATAATTGCCTGGGCAGCCCCGTCGGCATTCCCCGGTAGGGGCGCCTCAGACAGTAAGCAATAAACTTACTCCTCCCCAAAGAGGGGAGGCGAAGCCTGGGAGGGTGGACCTCCTAGAACTGCACAGGACAGGCGTGCAGTATTCATCGGAACAGATACTACACTTTGATCTTAGCCAAAAGGCCAAGTGATGTAGCAGGGTCAGTTGGCCAAGGAAACCATGGGAGAAAGTGATAAGGATGGATTTTAGAGAAAGAGGGATAAATAAAAACCTGGCCAGAGATGGGTTAGTTTGAAAGTCAATTTCTGAAAGCTGTCTCATACATGCCAGCATGTAAAATAGACCTGAAACCAAATATGATGTTTGGAACAAAAAAGGCGCGTTGTCAACAAGACATAAGGGGGCTACTGTGAATTAGAGGCCAAGTTTATAGGGGCACCCTAAGTGGGGAATTGTGCAGCAAGATGTTTGTTCACATTACATTTAAATTTCTGCATGTTGGTACAGTCAGTGGAAACAGGGATCAGGGAGGGAATTCCAAAGGTAAGAAGTTTGAGGAAAGAAACTATTAGTCAAATGCTTTCCGGCATCTGGTAACCTTTACAGTGAATGGGTGGGATTTTGCTGATTGTCTGGTTGGTCGGGGTATTTAGGTTGAGGGGGGCAAACTTGCAGCAAGTTCATCGGAACACATTCCATTGAAGTACTTGTAAGACAAGCACAAGGATGCAACGTTATGGCGATTGGGCTGGAACTTGCATTAGAGGTTCTTTTTTTAACTCTAAGAGGGAGAGACTAGTGGTTGGTGCACCAGCCCAGATGTGACAACAATACTTTATGCATAGTATTATTTAATATTACTTAAGGTGCAACATCTCTTCTATCTAATCTATTTCTTATCTATAAAATTATGTTGCCGCGATTTTAAAAGTTGAACCTAAATAGCATTTAAGCTAACAAATGAAACTTTGATTCAGACTACTGAATTTTCATTTGTTATTGTTGTACGATGTTATTTTCAATAAACTAACGTACTTCGCTACAAATCATTTAAAAAAATTACTTAATCCCTTCTGTCAGTCTGGTAATATATAGGCATTCTTAAATAATCACCTTAAAAGAAAAATCGGCTATGCAGAATAACTTTTATTCGTTTAGTAAAGGTTGACGTTACTTACTTGCTTTTGTTTTTGGTTCAAAGTTTAATTAAAATTACGTTTTCTCATTCTTTTCTTGATAGACAAAAGCAAGGTTTACTTCATTCTTTGAAGTCAAAAGGGGAATAACTCTTTTCTTTTAGTAAGAGTTATCGTTCCTTACTTCCAGCCAGATTCACATTTAGCTTCGATACTGAATATAACAACAACAAAAAAAGGGTATAATTACAGAACATAGAAATATTTACAAAAAAAAAATTGAACATAATGGATCCAGGGCAATGCTGTGTCAGGACAGCTAATGTCTTATATTCCTATGAATCAGGTTTCATTTCTACTGAACACTCCTTCTAAATAACTATCAAATAATGTTTCAAACACTAAGTATTGACTGAAATATTATCTGGTACTCAATTTTTTTTTTTGAATATTTTTTTCTTTCAGAGATAGATCACCATAATCATCCTTTAATATAACAATTAATTTAGAATCAGTCATTTTTAATCGATTTAATCAGTGAAGCCCAATGTACATCTGATTCAGTCACAAATGAATTTGGAATGTCAATATTATTCATTGATTTGTTACCTGAAACTTTTTAACCATCTGTTCTGTTTATGAGGTTATCAAAACATTATTTTAAAATATAAAATTTGACATTTTTAGTGTTTCAGTCGATATAAAATAAAACTTGTCAGGTGGTTATTGATTAATCTTTTATTATTTGTTATCCAGTGGCAGAGAGTGGAGAAAGACTAGTTGCCCTATTACAGTTTAATAGCCTAGTCTATTCTACTATTTCATCCATAGCTAGGAGGAAGTGTAGATTGATTTGTACCTTTCTCAAGACTTTAGAACAACTTCAACTTCCGGAATATGTTATTTCCAAATGGTCACTCATCTCAGTACTTACTAGGCTGATCCATTCTGACATGGCCATTAGCTATTTTAAAATGTATAAAAAATCAGTGTAGACTTCAACAGTTGAGCTGCTGAGGCTGAACTAAAGGTCAAGTATGTATTTCAAGTCAAAAATGCCTTCAAACAATTTCTTAAAATCTTGACTCAGATGGCTTTTTTAAGACTTCATGACTTGGTGTTATGAGGTGACACTGTTATAAGGTGGATACTGACATAAACTAATGACCTGGATGTGCCAAGTTTGAATTCATAGAATCACTTTCAATTATGGATGTTGGCAATCTTCACGTGATCCTTTTTGTAAATACCTGATTCTAGAAAAAATTTGAGGAAACCAATGCCAACAACAGGATTGAGCTGATCAAAAAAGTGGTACCATGTTGATTCTTAAGAATTTATTATAACTTAGTGTTGATCTTCAAAAATTATTAGTGTTCAAAATAATGTCATCGTGAACTAAAGATTCTAAAGTTTGGCTAAAAAAAAAAAAATATCAAATAAGGTATCCTAAATTGTATACTAAATTTTGTAAAAAAGATATTTCTAAGCATGAGTATTCTCTTGAGATAGTTTCCAGTGAGATATATAATTATTTTTATTTGAAAAACTATGACTAGGTTTTGTAAGTTTTAACATTTTAAACTCATTAAAATTTACTTTTTTTTTTCTTAATGGTAAAATCTTTTGTATTTTTCTATAAAAATGTGTAAAAGAAGAAATTGATGCATTTTCCCTCTTAATTAAAAAATGTTTAATGAAATAAAGCAAATATTTTACCCAAAATAAACGATTAATTACGAAATAATAAGATAATTTGGTTATTAATATTTTTTCCTCATTTTTGCCATCTGTTTACTTCCATGTTCCTCGCTGTATCTTTGTCAACACAAATGTCCCGACACAATTCCTTAATAAATGTCTGCTTAGAAAAAAGAAAAAAAACAAACAAATGACAAGCTAAGCACAATTGAAGAAAAAAAATGTATAGAAACAAAATTTGGTTTAATTAATTAAAATGTCTTTTTGTAGATTAGGTCTCTTGCCTTGATCGCCATTGCAAAGTGTCTCTCTCTGCTTAGCTGTAGCGTTTCAAATCCAGCCACAATCAAGCCTATTCTTACTGAATGCATTGATCTGGCTCCTATAAGAGAAACGTTCTACAGAGCAGGTACAATGAAGGAACTGATCAAGAAAAATAAAGTAGACAATAATTAACTTTTTTTAAAAGCTGTTGATCTGTATAAAAAGATAATTATCTAAAGTCATATAAATCCAGCTTGATTTGGTATTAAATGAACTGAAAAAGGATGATATGCCGTAAAAAAGTTTAATGAACGTTTTCAAAATATTTTTTTTTGTCTTTTTAAAGAATTTTTATTTTTTTTTGCAAAGAACTTTTTAAAAATACAACTTGATTTGGTATTAAATGAACTAAAATAGGATGATATGCCGTTAAAAAAAAGTTTAATGAAAGTTTTCAAAATATAATTTTATTTTTTTGTCTTTTAAAATTATTTTTTTTTTTTTGCAAAGAACTTTTTAAAAACATACAACTTGATTCAGCATTAAAATGACCTGAAAAATGTTGATATGCCGTAAAACAAAACAAACATTTTTTGTAGGCTAGAGTGCACTTTCTCTTGTGCCCTAGCTTTCCAATCCCCACCTGACCTTGTGTCACACCTTCCTACGGTGAGAAGGAGGTAAATAAAAACATAGGAAGTTTGAATTGATTCTTTGAGCTTTTCCTCTGCTTGAGCAGGAGAAATAAAATCCAAGATAGAAAATGCAGATATCATCTCCGAAAATGTCTCAGTTGTTTGCCAGTCTAAGCTCTCTGACGCACCCCTCTTAAGTTAAATGACACAACTGTAAAAAGAAAATGAATAGGTGTCGTCTGAATGAGATTTGTTTTACCTACGTATGTAATTATTGTACAATTGTTGTCTGCTTTTAGTTTCGAACTTAAAGATGCAATAAAATGCAGGCGATCATTAACCGTTAGTTTCTTATATTGGACCAAGTATAATTTTGGCTCCTTTCAGTTAAAAGTAACGGGTTATCATGACATCATGTCTTACATCGCTTAAATTTCTTGTCCGCCATGCATGTATTTTTTAAATTGTGACGAATATATCTTCTATTACTGAATCTAAAAAAATTTATATTTACGTATGTTTTTATTCCTTACAAAAAATTACTTTTAACTTTTCTAACTTACAAAAGTTAAAAGCACAAATATTACTCAAGAAATTATTATTCAAGAAATGTGACAAATTTTAATCGCACCTAGTCAACATTTTTGCAACAAACTTTTGTCTTGTCACAGAATTTAATTCCTATTAAATAATGCATGGGTTTTTTCCATATCATACCTACTTTAGTGAAGAAAACAACATTGAATTAGATAAGGTACGATTAAAAACAGAAACCACATTTATTTTTCTCCCCTTTCACATGAAACCGTATTATTGAGCCTTTCAAATATAAACACAGGGTCAATATGACATACGCAAATTTATTAGTGTCAACGCGATTATGTTGTATGCGGGGGGTAACATACATTGTACAAATAATTATTTTTACTCAAAAATGTCTTTTCTTAGGTTGTAATGTATGGAAAGAAACAAACAATATGCAAATTAATTTACGGCTAGTAAACAGAACTTCATCTTTTAGCTTGAGTTTATTTTTTTTGGGGGGGGGGGGGTTCAATAAATTTATTTCTGGTGTTAACATGGTAAAGGTTACGGTACTAAGCATGGGGTATTAGTTTTTTGTTTTTTTAATTATTTAACCCATTTTTAAAAACTGTCCTGTGTATAGCATCCAGTCGTGAGGTCCCAATTTGGGATCTTTGGGGAGTGTGGAGTTGCCCTTTAGTTGCCGCTACTTCCAGGTCAACGATGACCTGGGTGAGTGATAGTACTTGTCAGCCCCCATATATGGGTTAAGTATAGTCTATCGTTTATAGACTATTTGTTTATACACCTGTTCAGCTGTTTCTTATTATACATGTCTGTCTGTTTTTCGATTTTTTTTTTTTCTTTCGTTTTTTTTTTCCGTTTTTTCGTTTTTTTTTTTTCTTGTTTTTTTCTTTTTTTTATCTATTAATTACTTACGTCGATAGTTTTTAGTCTTAATTTTTTTTCTGTGCTGCATATCATATGGCTTTGTTTTAAGTGACCTGTTAACCCAACGCCAACACGTTTTTTGACGTGATCTCATTTTACTTCTTTTTTTTCTTCCACCATCGCCACATGAACACATCTGATCACTTGTGTGCTTATTCAACGTCGTCACCTCAGTGGAATAGTTTGGAGTGACAGAGAACTGCATGTTCACTCTGCAACGTCCACATAAGAAATATTTAAAATGGCCCGTATGCAGGTGGCACCATGCAAAATTTCTAGTAAAACTAATCCATACAATCAAAAAGCCTCTCCGTTTAAATACAAAGTTCTTTGTTTTTGATGAGCCTAATGTGAATTCGACAAAGAATATCAAAGTAGACAAAAATCAGAAATTAATTAGAAACGATTTTGACACCCTAATTTCAACACGTATCTTGGCGCTCCCAACTTCACCCACTACTCTGCCGGAAGTTATTTGGACGTCACGGGGTGAACATCCGGTTCTCTGTATGTCACTACATAGTTAAACATTTTTCATTCAAATTCACTCACTTTTTGTGTTCATGTTTACGGCTGCCTTGAATTAAAAGAATTCTGCATTTGATAAAATAACAAACCAAAAAATGTCTTTGAAATGTCTTTAAAAAATTTATCACGACTTTAAAATATCTTGTTCCATACGAAAACCTTTTTTTCTTTGTTTCTTTCAGTATTTTTTTTTTTTTGTTTGAATATTATTTTTTTTTTTTTTGTTTCAATCTTGTTATTTTTGTGATTTATGAACAAATAAACATGAATCTTTCTTTATATCTACATTAATTTGAGTGTTTTAACATTTTTGAGATGATGCTTGATAATTTGGATTATTTGGACTACTATTCTCATCTTGGTTGTTATTTTCACAACGTTTCGGCTGTTGTAACCTCTGACCCTCTTCAGGTGCATCTTTTCGAACTTGGGCATCTATAGAGAGTTTCGAACTGAACGCTTTGGGGTTGAATCTCATTCCGTCAGCCGGATAGAAGTGTTCAGTAAATTTTATTTTATTCTTGGCATCAGCTGTAGTGAGGATTGAACTCTCAGCCTCCGAAAGACTATCACTTCGAACTGATTGTTACTCAACGCCTTTATCTGTTGCGCCACGTGTTCATGTTGATTAAATGAAGGGTTCAGTTCGAAATTCTGTATAGGTTCTCAAATTCAACATAAAAATTCCCAAGTTTGAAAAGATGCATCTGAAGGAGGTGGGAGGTTACATCGGCCGAAACGTTGTGAAAATAACGACCAAGATGAAAATCGTAGCTCGAATATTCCAAATAATACCGTAATTGTTCATTTTGTGTTTGAAGATTTACGTATGAAATTAATAAACGATTATTTAATTTATTATAAAATGTGTTAAAAACATTCACGTACAACCCCTTCTATTTTTCTATCCCTTTTCATATCATCTTTATAATTATTAAAAAAAAAATTATTGATGTCTTCATATTTTCCATAATTCATTGCTCATTTCTAAAAAACATTTTGGTCAATTCAAAATTTTCCTATTCGAACACTAACTGCTTTTATTTCATGTCAGATGAAACCTACAGTTCTTGAAAGTTTGGAGTAAAATATTTTAATTCAATTTTTTCTTTTTCTTTCTAGGAGCTGACTTTTATATTTATATATTGTCATATTGAAAACTTCACTTTTTATCAAAATAACCTTTTCGTTGAACCTCTTGACTAACAAATGAGTTGCATGAATTCAGTTTGAAATTAACTTTGATCGCATTTTTTCAGATTTCTGTTTAAAAGAAAAAAAAATTCATATAACAAGTCAAGTAGTACCAATTTAAATTCAAGAAATGTGACAAATTTTAATTGCACCTAGTCAACATTTTTGCAACAAACTTTTGTCTTGTCACAGAATTTCATTCCTATTAAACAATGCATGGGTTTTTTCCATATCATACTTAGTTTAGTGAAGAAAACAACATCGAATTAGATAAAGTATGATTAAAAACAGAAATCATTTATTTTTCTTCCCTTTCACATGAAACCGCATTTTTGAGCCTTTTAAATATGAACACAGGGTCAATTCCACACTTTCAAATATAAACATGGGGCCAATTCCACACTTTCAAATATAAACACGGGGCCAATTCCACACTTTCAAATATAAACACGGGGCCAATTCCACACTTTCAAATATAAACACGGGGCCAATTCCACACTTTCAAATATAAACACGGGGCCAATTCCACACTTTCAAATATAAACACGGGGCCAATTCCGCACTTTCAAATATAAACACGGGGCCAATTCCGCACTTTCAAATATAAACACGGGGCCAATTCCGCACTTTCAAATATAAACACGGGGCCAATTCCGCACTTTCAAATATAAACACGGGGCCAATTCCGCACTTTCAAATATAAACACGGGGCCAATTCCGCACTTTCAAGTATAAATACGGGGCCAATTCCGCACTTTCAAGTATAAACACCGGCTCAATTTCTCATATTCACAGCTCCAATCACTAATTTTGACTTTCCTCCCCTCTTTTTCTCTACTCTCCCAAATTAATGCACTGGCAAAGCAATAAAACCGTTTTCTTATGTGAATTCTTCCGATTGCCATCCTGGCTTCTTTCATAGTAACTAAACATCCCTCCCCCACCACCAACAACCCTTTCCCTATATTTACTCTGACCCTTAATTTCAATTTCTTAAAACCCCTTAAGCCTAAAATTTTAGGCATGTAATGTATTTTGATCAGAATTGAAATAAGAATTCTAGACCCAAGGTTTCGTAGCTTTTATATCTTAATTTGAATCTTCGTAAAGGGACATGAAAGTGGTGCAAAACTGTTCTGTTTAGGGGATTTTTATTTTTTTAAATTTATCTCTCCACCCCCACGGTGGAAAGATTAGACACAAGGCCAGGAAAGTGGGATTGTAATAGCCAGCGCCCTCGAGAAGGGAGAGCACTCTGGCCGAACAAAAATGTTATTGGCATTCCGCGCTAGGGTGTCTCTGGTGATTAGCAATAAACTCTACTCTTATCAAAGGGTGAGATGGTAAAGCCTGGGAAGATGGATCCTCTAGAACTGACCAGGACCCTGTCGCAGACCGAAACCAGCCGGTCTGATGATACATATATATACAATTATATTTGTTTTTATCTACACATGTACGTTTCATCCTTATGAGAATCATCAGTGTAGAAATGATTATTCATACCGGTCGCAGGACTCGAACTCCGGAACACGTCATGTTTTTAACTCAAATTCCGACGTTGTAACCCACACGGCCACTATGAACAACTCGATGTAAGGTTAGTGGGAGAAAACCCCCAGCAGAATGCTCGATTATGTAATACACACGATTAGAACAACATCTGTACCGTCGGTTTCAAATCCGAACAAAGGAACCCTATAAAAGGCCTTTTTTACCGGACTCTCTTCAGCCTCTGTTTATATCTGTTTCCCCGGAGATATATATATATATATATATATATATATATATATAAATATAAATATATGTAAAATTAAATAAACATTGGTGGGACACACCTTTTTAATTTTATAAAAGCTCTACTCTGTGTTGAGCACTTTAGAAAAAGATATTGGTTGTGTTCATTTTGTCAATATATTTGAACTTGCATAATTAATATATATATATATACATTAATTATTCATATATATATATATATATATAGTAATCCAGGTAACGTAAACATCCACAGGATAAATGTCCAAAGAATTTCAAGCGGGCTTATAAAGAGGTACTCAATATCAAATAGAGCTTTTATATATAATTATTTTTACTTATACAGACAGGTACATAATCCGTGACACCGGCATGCCAGTGTAGCGGATTATGTACCTGTCTGTATAAATAAAAATAATTATAAATATTATAGTTAAAAGCCCTTTAAAGATGTAATAGTCATAAAAGTAGGACACTGTTTGAAATTAAGAAGTTTGTCATCTGCGATAAGCGAGTTTTGCTCGTCGAGCGTTGAACACTGTAGATAGCAATGACAACAACCCCCCCCACCCCCACCCCGGGTAAGTGTATCTTAATTTCAACTACTTTCTTGTGTCGATTTCACGCGGCTGCGTGGTCCCGAGCGTTTGTCTCGTGATTCTAGCCTGAATCTACGAACTGCGTTCGAGCCCATGCAATCGCCACTCCTACACTGATGAGGGTGAGAGAGTCCGAAACGACGTCGTCTGTAGGTGAAAAGCACTTTAAGATTTAAAAAATATTTATATATATATATATATATATATATGTATATTAGATACTTTTTCATTTCTTTAAAATGTATGATTTATGAATTGTTTCATTTGTAGTTTCTCTCAGTCAAACAATGTTATGAAAGTTGTTTTAGCGAAGGACTAGAGAATTGTTAATCACCATAGAGCGTCCGTCCATCCGTCACTTTCTCTTTTTTTTTTCCGTCGCTTTCTTTTTTTTCCGTCACTTTTTTTTCTGGGATTGTCACTGACAAAGAGAGAAAGCAACTTTACCCTTTGTTTGTTTTTGTTTTTTTTCTATTTTATTTTTTTTTATAATTAAATAAAAGTGCTATTCGTATCTTGTCAACTGTCAAACGAATTCCCTGTTGTCTTTTAAATCCAGTTTAAAAGTTAGAAATTCTATCGGGTTAATTTATTTTTCCATCTGTTCCTCTGTTATTTTAAAATATTATGATGTAGCCTTGTTAAAAAAAAAGTATTCCAGGCCAAAGGAAATGAGGGTGGGGCTACTTGACCTTGTGCTGATTGGCTGATAAATATCTTTGCAGGCTGGCGGCTGCTCCTGCTACTTTCCGAGCAGCACTTGTCAAGTCTTGCGAAGCCTTTCAGGCGTTTTTTTCTATTTCTCTCTAGTTGATCACTGGGAAAAATAGTTATCATTCGCGCACTTTGTTTAGTTTCTACTATTTTTTATAAAAACAATCACTTTTAGAGTCGCACATTTTTCCCTAGTAGATTTTTCAACACAGTTTTTAAGCAGTTTTTATCTTAAAGAAGTCCAAAAAAAAAAAAAAAAAAAACAATTTATAAAATGGCTACACAAAAAAGGTATGTACATTTAATTTCTTATTTGGTCTCTTCCTAAAAAAAAAAGAAAGTAAAGTTATGACCCAAACAAAAAGTTTATCCTGCGTATTGTTTAAAAGCATGCAACATTGACCGATTGGGGCCACGCCCTTTTTGCTTTTTGGGGTATTTTGTTTTGTTTTACGGTTATTAAAAAGTTTTTTTTTTTTTTTAAGTGAACAATTTCCACAAAGAATGCTTAATCCTGAATTCCACTCTTTTCGTTTTTCTCTATTATTTTATAAATCGGGGGACTTATGTTTTGAGGCATGTCCTCCGTCCGTCCGGATTTTTCTCCGCAACCATCCATTGAATTTCTCTGAAATTTTGCATGAAGTTGTAACTTTGGTCAGGGGGGGGGGGGGGGGGGGTCAAAAGGCCCCGAAATGGCAAAAAATGACATTTTTTGCCCCATAACTTTTCATCCATCCATTCAATTTCTCTTAAACTTGGCCAAAATGTGGAGGCAATTGTTCCTAATAGAAAATAAGTATATATATATATTTTTTTTAACTATTAGCAAAAGATTCTGACTTGTTTAATAAAAATGCGGTCTGGTGATTTAATTCCGTAAATAAATTATTTTTAAAATATTATTTTAAATTTTATTTTATGCGATTCCATTTTATATTTCAGTAAATATTCGATTAATAGTAATCTTGTTAAAAAGTCACATAGAGGCGAGAAACGGACACACGAGAAGTGATCACACAATTTTATTAATATAGCGATCAAGTTTTAGATTAATTTTTTATCTATATTTCCTCCAATACTTTTAAATAAAGCACCTTAAAACACTCTTAAAATAAGTTAAGTATTTACTGTTTAGTATTTCAAATTTTTTGATGGGGGTTCACAATAAAAGTTATCAAAATGTTAACTCTGTTGCTAAATTTGTTTTCAACTTGATAACTTTTTCCGAAACCATAAAGATGATTCTTGGTGTTCTATTTATATCAAGTGCGTATTGATCCGTCTTAAAAATAAACATTCACATGCAAAGATTTGATGGGTGACGTTCTAATTTGATAAATAACAAGGCACACGTCTCTCTTGTTGGTCTCTGAACGATACAAAACTGCCCATGGTGATGAATTGAAACGATTAAAATTGATTTTATTTCGTAAAGTTACATAAATACATAACCCATTATTACTGCTATAGCTGTCTCTAAAAATTCCGTAGAAAATTATATATATGTATATATATATATATATATATATGATGATGGACTCTCCTGTCGATTTCGACGTATGAGTGCCCCGCCAGGGGCTGCCCGCGCATGTAATTGTAATTGCAAGGGTTGCACAATCTCCAACAACACCTCTCCTGAGTCGACACTGCTTGATTCCAATGGCAAGTAGTAATACAGGACGACTGGAAACAATGCCGAGATAAGCAGAGAGCACATACAGCACCTGGTATTCCCAAATGGTCACCCATTTAGTACTGGCCAGGCTCAACGTCGCTTAACTTCGGTGATCTAACGGGAACCGGTGTGTCAACGTGATTGTGCCGTGTATATATATATGTATGTATGTATGTATGTATGCATGCATGCATGTATATGTATGTATATATGTGTATGTATATATAATGCACACATACATACACACAAGAAAAACGAAGCTCTCTAAATCATAATAGAACCGATTTAAGACAGAAGACAAAGGGTTCGTTATCCTATTGGATAGAACTATATTAACAATAAATGATAATAAAATGTACTTAGCTTGAACACTTTACTGCAGTTTCATGGTATCTTCGACTGGTATCAACCGATTGATGTCAGTCATAGACACTTCTGATGATCGGTGATACGGGAAAACTGCAGTAAAGTCTTAAGGCTAAGTACATTTTATGACCATTTACTATTTACTAGTGCTCGATTGAAGGGGTTGTCTATTTGGGCTGGTAAATCTCTGCCCCATTTGAGAGTCCTTGATAAGGTGCAGAAACGTATCTGTAATTTGATTTGGTCACACCCTTTCTTCTATCTCTATCTATCTCTTGATGTTGCTAGTCTCAGTCTTTTCTATAAATACTATTATGGCATGTGTTCTTCAGAATTGTGTGATCTATTCACTGCTTCTTTGGTTCCAGCTCGTTTGACTTGTAGGTCTAGTGGTCTCCATCAAGTCGATGTTTTGATACCTCATCATAATACAGCTTCCTATTCTAGTAGTTTCTTTCCAAGAACTTCAGGCTTGTGGAACTCTCTTCCTGCTGACTGTTTTCATCCTTTTTCAAGACTAAGGCATCTCCTGTCTTTGTGATAATAATCTTTCGTTCTTATTAGCTCCTTACATCAAGTGGCTTCATGCCTTGTCTGGAGCGATTTCCATAAAAAAATTTTGTTTGTTAAACTGCATAAAATAGAATGCCTAAACTTGAAATGTTTTTTGTAGTTCAAACCAAGTTTGTTTCCGCCCGCCCGTCTGTTTATTTGAAGAAAACATGATGAATTTATTTCTGATAATCATTTATTGGTACTTCGATTACAAATTTTTGTATGGCTAAATATTTGTTAGCCAATCATTGCACAGTATGTGATCTCAGAGTATTATTATATAGATTATCATCTTCATTTAATTATTCTAAGGCATTTCATGTTCGTACGCACGTTATCAAACGGTCTCTGGGTTAGAACCCGTCTTATAATAGTGCGCTCACATAATCAGCACCTTACAGAGATCAACAACAAAAAACAAAACTTGTGAGAACCAGGTCTTCTTAGTTGGAGTAAATTTATTGCTTTAGGAAGTCAGTCAGTGAAAATTGGCCCACTCCTATTCTGAAACAAAATGGTGATGCATGATGAAAAATGCCTACAAAAAAAAACAAGAAAATATCGAAGTCTCTGTGCTGTTAAATGGTGGTTGTCGTAACAAAACAGACTTCTACTACACAAATGATTTAAAGATTTTGATATTTTTAATTTTAGGCATTTTTCATCACGAATGACTGTTTTTTAATTTAATTACGTTCATAAAAAAAACAATAAAGTCATTGAATTCACAGCCTTGAAAATGTCTCTTGAGAATTTAACATATATATATATATATATATACGAGGCCTGTCTAAAACGTATCCGACGTTAGGCCAGAAAAAATATTTCAAATACGTGACAGGGTTGGGACCCTAATCCCCTTCAAAGTAGGCCCCTTGTGCTTGCACAAACTTCGCCCACCGATCCATCCACTGCCGGAAACACCTTTCGAAGTCTTCTTTTGGAATGGTGTTCCTCTCCGCCGTCGCGTTTCACATTATCTATTTTTTTGCACCCTCTCAACAACAGCTGCACTCAGAGCAGTTTGGGAGCCTGCCATAACGCTGGTTACTCTCCGCTTATGTGCGGCCATTTTTGACTCGGTTGAACCACTCCTTAATTTGTGTTACACCCATTGCAGCTTCTCCAAACACCTACTGAATCTAACGCGACGGCAGGTATAAGCACCATTCCATAAAAAAAAATTGAGTACTTTTGGTTACCAGTATCGTAATTTGTAAACAAATGAATAAATTCATTTTTTTTTTTTTTGTAATTATATAATTTCTTCCACTCTCGGTAGCAGGTTTGTTAGCTCAGATGGTAGAACATCAGACACCAGTGATCTGACTGGCGTCTCGGTTTTGAATCTCCAATGAAACGATGAAACAGCTGTCTGTGGATGATTATATTTTATAATATTTATCATCCATAGACAGCTGTTTAGCCATATTACAGCTCTTTATTATAGCTAGTGTTTCAAGCTGAGATTCAAAACCCAGTTGGGAGCTCTTAGCCCTACGCTATCACTCTTGCTATGAAGTCAGGGAAATTATAATGCTTATTTATTTATTTTTTTACATTCACATTATCGATGGTCTAGAGCAGGGGCGGGCAACCTCTGGCCCGCGAAGGCTTAGTGTCCGGCCCGCCACCCTGCTATGCTTTATTATTGCAATCCGGCCCGCGGACCTTCCAGTAAAACTCATATCATTTTGTGACATAGACGTAAAAGTAGGTTTCGATTAAGATTTACAGTGGGATGCAAATGTATAAATATCAGCAAGCGATGATGCATGTATATTTCATTTTTCTTTAACTATTAATTTCAAATCCTTGGCCTGAGATAAAAAATAGAGAAAGAGAGAGGAGACGAGGAAAGGGCATAAAACAGAGAACCTATGTGAGGTGTGTCAAAACGAATGCTGGATCAACTTGCTACTTCCCCCGTCATTATTTTTTATGATTCCAAAATGGCTCTTCGTCGGCGCCTTTTATAACATCACATACAGAAGTCTCCTGAGAAAAAATATCAGATTTGTAGAGTGTTCAATGCAATTTTTGTACAATTTATTCATGTAAACAAAATATAGTAATTCTGAGATTTCGTTTTTCACTCCGGCCCGCAATCTCCTTCCAAAAGTCTCATCTGGCCTTCACTCTGAAAAGGTTGCCCGCCCCTGGCCTAGAGTATCCAATTCTTTTATGAAGAGCCATGTCTTACACTAAGTGCAGTTGTTTATACAGATAACTCAACGCGTGTGTGTGTGTATATATATATTATTATTTTTTTTTTTTTGAAAAAACCATAACAATGGTAGTGTAAAATAAATAAAATTTATTTTAATCTTAGCTTTCAAGAATAAACTTCTCCTTGTCAAAGTGTTTTTCTTTTCTTCTTTTTTTTCATCGTCTGATGGAAATGGATTTAACTGACTTATCTATGGAATTTCCTCTGATAAGAGCATATCTTTGAAAATCCATAGCTTAAGGAAAGAAAAAAAAATAGTTTTTAAAATTTTTTTTTATCTAACCCATGTTTTAAACAATCGATGATTTAATAAAAATTGAATTTTATCCCATTTTTATTCTCATCACTTATCTACTTGTAGTATTGCTCTATCTCGTATATCGAGCATCGACTATTCAAGATAGGATATAATTTAAAGATATAATTTTTATCATTATTTTCTCACTTCACATATATATGTGTGTATAATTAGCTGTATCTACCTGGCGTTGTCAAGGATGCAGTAAAATTATTTTAGTTTTTAGTTTTTATTTGTATAACTTATACAGAAAAAGAAATAAAATTTTAGTTCTAAGGGAGACAACTCTTATTAAATTCCTCAATTAAAAATACAAGTTATTTCCCGTTTTGTTTTTTTTGGGTCATAATTGAAAAATGTTTCCATATTACATGTTGTCGGAGCGAGATTACGTATTTTTTTTAATAAACTGTAGTGAAGTACGTTATTATAGTGGAAATAACATGGTACAACAATGGCAAATGGAAATTGGCTGGTCAAAATCAAAGTGTCGCAGGATAATTTTACGTTAGATATATAGTGGAAGTAGATTTCTGGAGTCAGACCGTTTAAAAATTTTAAGAGTCAGAATGTGTCGAGTGTGGTCGGAATGACGCAAAAGATTTATATTTTATTTATTTTTATTGTTTGAATTTGGCTGAAATTCTCTGGTAGTTGTAAGAGCTTCGACTTTTCATATCTACGTTGTAAGTTTGAATCTCGAAATGATTGATAAGATTGAAGCATTTATTAGCGAGGCATTTGTATTCATACCAGTTTGTGGAAAGGTGGAGCTAGCGATGCTGCATTCTAATCTCAGGAAGACGCACCCCTCTCTTCCCCTACACCACCGATACTGAGTAAATGGAAAAGAAAAGCCTCTTTGTTCTGTTAAGTTATTCTGCAGACGACAATGCATTCTGGGAACAAAAAAAAAATAAATAAATAATAAGAATACTTGTCAGATTGTATAATGTTATTTTTTAATCAACGTTTTCATTGGCAATTACCGACTATGTATAGAGTACTGTTGTCATATTTGGTCTGGTGAATCTCTGTCCCATTTGAGGGTTCTTGATAAGGTGTCTTTCAATCGTAGGTGTGCCCCTTTTCTTCCTGACATTCTCATGGATGGCTCTGCTCTTGAGGAGAAATCGACTCTGAAACTTCTTGGTCTTTCTCTCTCATCAAGTCTTTCTTGGGGTTCATACCTTAGATCTATTGCTCTTTCTGCTTCTCGTAAAGTCGGTTCTCTCTATCACTCCAAACACTTTCTCACACCTGAGGCGATTCTCTATCTCTACAAATCTACTCTCAGACCATGTATGGAGTACTGTTGTCATATTTGGGCTGGTGAATTTCTCTCCCATTTGAGGGTTCTTGATAAGGTGCAGAAACGTATCTGTAATTTGATTGGCCCTACCCTTTCTTCTTCTTTACACCCTCTCTCTCACAGACGTGATGTTACTAGTCTCAGTCTTTTCTATGAATACTATTATGGCATGTGTTCTTCAGAATTGTCTGATCTATTCCGTTTCCTTTGTTTCAGCTCGTTTGACTCTTTGGTCTAGTGATCTTCATCAATTCGCTGTTTTGATACCTCATATATACAGCTTCCTATTCCAGTAGCTTCTTTCCAAGAATTGCAGGCTTGTGGAACTCTCTTCCAGCTGACTGTTTTCCTCCTACCTATAACCTTAGTCTTTTCAAGACTAAGGCCAATAGAAATCTCCTGTCTTTGCAATAATCATATTTCGTTCTTTTTAGCTCTTTACATCAAGTGGCTTCATGCCTTGTCTGGAGCAATTTCAATTAAAAAATAATTTTTTTTTTTAAACTGCATAAAATAGAATGCCTAAACCCGAAATGTTTTTTGTAGTTCAAACCAAGTTTGTTTCCGCCGGTCCGTCTGTTTATTTGAAGAAACATGAATTTATTTCTGATTATCATTTATTGGCACTTTACAAAGTTTTGTATGGCTAAATATTTGGTAGCCAATCATTGCACAGTATGTGGTCTCAGAATAATTAAATGAAGAAGATGATCTATATAATAATACTATAAGACATTTCATGTTCGTACGTACGTTATCACCTTTCACAAACATTTAAAATCTATAAAATAATACGCTAAGACATTTCATGTCCGTACGTACGTTATCACCTTTCACAAACATTTAAAATCTATAAAATAATACGCTAAGACATTTCATGTCCGTACGTACGTTATCACCTTTCACAAACATTTAAAATCTATAAAATAATACGCTAAGACATTTCATGTCCGTACGTACGTTATCACCTTTCACAAACATTTAAAATCTATAAAATAATACGCTGAGGCATTTCATGTCCGTACGTACGTTATCACCTTTCACAAACATTTAAAATCTATAAAATAATACGCTAAGACATTTCATGTCCGTACGTACGTTATCACCTTTCACAAACATTTAAAATCTATAAAATAATACGCTAAGACATTTCATGTCCGTACGTACGTTATCACCTTTCACAAACATTTAAAATCTATAAAATAATACGCTAAGACATTTCATGTCCGTACGTACGTTATCACCTTTCACAAACATTTAAAATCTATAAAATAATACGCTGAGGCATTTCATGTCCGTACGTACGTTATCACCTTTCACAAACATTTAAAATCTATAAAATAATACGCTAAGACATTTCATGTCCGTACGTACGTTATCACCTTTCACAAACATTTAAAATCTATAAAATAATACGCTAAGACATTTCATGTCCGTACGTACGTTATCACCTTTCACAAACATTTAAAATCTATAAAATAATACGCTGAGGCATTTCATGTCCGTACGTACGTTATCACCTTTCACAAACATTTAAAATCTATAAAATAATACGCTGAGGCATTTCATGTCCGTACGTACGTTATCACCTTTCACAAACATTTAAAATCTATAAAATAATACGCTAAGACATTTCATGTCCGTACGTACGTTATCACCTTTCACAAACATTTAAAATCGATATAATAATATGCTAAGACATTTCATGTCCGTACGTACGTTATCACCTTTCACAAACATTTAAAATCGATATAATAATATGCTAAGACATTTCATGTTCGTACGTACGTTATCACCTTTCACAAACATTTAAAATCTATAAAATAATACGCTAAGACATTTCATGTCCGTACGTACGTTATCACCTTTCACAAACATTTAAAATCTATAAAATAATACGCTAAGGCATTTCACGTTCGTACGTACGTTATCACCTTTCACAAACATTTAAAATCTATAAAATAATACGCTGAGGCATTTCATGTCCGTACGTACGTTATCACCTTTCACAAACATTTAAAATCTATAAAATAATACGCTAAGACATTTCATGTCCGTACGTACGTTATCACCTTTCACAAACATTTAAAATCTATAAAATAATGCGCTGAGAGATTTCATGTCCGTACGTACGTTATCACCTTTCACAAACATTTAAAATCTATAAAATAATACGCTGAGGCATTTCACGTTCGTACGTACGTTATCACCTTTCACACACATTAAAAAGAAAGTGAGATCGTCTGATCAGCAAAGATAGTGATTGTTGATTAATCTGATGTTGCAGATTAAGAGATTGTTACATAACACCAATATAGATAATGAAAAGGTTCATAACATATCGGGTCATTTTTCTTATATCTCTTCAAAATTAAACGATGTTACCATATCTGTAAAACCAAAAAAATAATTGTGTAGTTGGTGTTAAACAATATTATTGAAAAGTGAAAATAAAAATTTTTTTAACTAATTAATCCGACAACTTTTACACATGTATATTTTCGATATAATTTACTTTAGAAATCGTACTTGTCGCTTCATACATCAAAATTTGTATTAAAAAGAAACCAATTATTAGATACTATTATAATTTAATTGTCCGTGTGTATTTCGGAAGGGTTTGGTACAGTTTTCGTTAGGTGTACCAATTCAGAATATATGTCCCAATTATGAACTGTGGTATCAAAAAAAAAATGTGTCCCGATTGCAAATTGTTCAAATTAAGGTTGTACCAATTAGGAGGTTTACCCGTACGGTAATATTCATTCCCTTGGCCAAAGGGATGAATATTACAGTATTTTATCTATTAACTAGCAGGGCTACCCAGCATTGCCCGGGGCAAAAATGTAACATTTCTATTAAAACCTCTCTCTCTCTCTACCTATCTCTATCCGTCTCCCCCCCCCCCCGCATCCTCCATTTCTCCACCCTCTTTCTACTTCGCCCACCCCATTCCTTTCTCTGAACATACATACACACAAACAACTCTCCTTTATATAGATTCCCTGAGGAATGAGTCAGCATCAGGGAAGTAACTCTTTGATAAAGAAGAGTTAATTAATTCCCTTCAGTAAATAAAATGGCTGAAAACCCGATCCCCCCCTTTTCTTTGACGAAAGCTGTACCAGTTTAGGGTCAAAAAATAATTTTTTTTTCTAAATTTTAGATAATTTTTGACCAGGGCAATGCCGATCAAGAAAATATTAACTTTGTGGGTATTTGTTTGGTCGTTCTTTACTTTTAGCTGGACATAAATAAATAATTAAAAATACATATACACAGACACACACACACAGACAACTGCCTTTTATATTATAGAGAAAAGATTATTAATTAATGCTTAACTAATCAGAAAAAAAAAACTTTCTTTTTATACTTATTGGTAGTAGGTGTTCCCAAAACACTGAAACTAAGTCAGTCATCTGCTGATGACTTTTTCTTTCTATTATATTGAACTAGTTGCTAAAGAGAGAGGGTAAAGGGTGCGGTCAGTGGGTTAGGGGTGTTCAAAAAGTAGCGTGAGCGAGGATGTGTGGAGTGAGAAGTTTTGAAAGAAAGATGTGAGACACACTTTTTTGTTTTAACTCTCTTATTTTTTTATCAAGTGTCCCGGGCAACGCCAGGGGGGCCTGCTAGTAAGATGTAAGATAGATGTATCAAGAAACTGACAGAGGATTAGCGGATGATGTTAGGTCCTCATTCTGATTTTTTTTTTTTTTGAAAACCCGGAAACCAAGACAACCACAAATATTCCAAATCACAGGTTATCTTAAAACGGTGTCAAAGTGATGGACAAAGCAAAAATGATTTTTACGTTTTTTTAATTTAAAAAAAATTTTTTTAATTGTTTTTTCTTTGAATGGCACCTGTTCTAATTATTCCACCTGGTTTTGGTGGACAACGTTCTGATCATGATGATGCAAGACTGGCGGATGGGGGGGGGGGGCATTTCTTACCTTGTCGTTACATGATTTTCATGTCCTGACATACCCCCCCCCCCTCTCCCTATCATCTTACCCGAATTTCCAATTCAACATTATAATACAAAATGTGTAGCAGGGTGTCCGAGTTGAGATCTCCTCTCCACACAGACACACACACACACACACACAACACTTTCCATCCATTTTAAACCGCCGTATCATTCCCCCCCCCCTTCATATCATTGCCTCTTGTCAAACCTGTTTGATGAAACATTTTGCTTAATTTTTATTTACCCCCCACCCACCCACACTCAACAACCCAAAGCATGTACTTGTACTTTTTGAATTGTTTCTTATTCATATTCATTGCTGTCTCATGCCGACAAAATCATTTAGGGGGAGGGGGGGGGGTAGATGTATATCCAACCTTTTTGTATATAAAAAACAAAAAATAATTTTTTTAAAAGATATTTTCCACAATTCAATCTTGATTTCCTTTCTGTTTTTATTGTTTGACTCGTTTTTATCTAGCTTTGTACAACTTTGCCCCCCCCCCTCCTCTCTCTCGGGGGGGGGGGGGGGGTGGTGGTAAGTGTACGTTAATTTAAATTACTGTCTGTGTCGATTTCCCGTGGGCATAGCCGTTAGCCTCGTGATTCTAGTCTGAATCTATGAACTGCTGCATTTGATCCCATGGGACAGCCTGCAACCGCCATTCCTGCACTGATGAGGGTAGAAAACCGGAAACGATATCGTCTGTAGATATTAAAAACACTTAAATATTTAAAAAAAATATATACAACTAACTATATATCTATATATATATATATATAATTTCTCATTGTGGTTTGACCTCATTCAGAGCGGTGACGATTCCACTGGGCAGAGATTTTTTTTTTTTAATTGTAAAAAGTTAGCCCCTCTGGATGAAACCGCGGTACGTTTCTGAAATATGTAACATAGTTTTCAAATAAATTATATATATTTTAAATATTAAAGTGTTTTCTTCAGACGATATCGTTTCGAGTTTTTACCCTCCTCAGTGCAGGAGTGGCGGTTGTAAGCGGTCGCATGGGATCGAACGCAGTTCGTAGATTCAGGCTAGAATCATAAGACAAACGCCCATGACCACTCGACAATCGGCACAGACAGTGATTGAAATTAAGATACACTTATGGGAGGGGGGGGTCATTGCTGCCAACAGTGTTCAATGCTCGCTTATCACAAATGACAACAAACTTTCTCAATTTCACGGTGCTCTACTTTTAAGACTATCACATCTTTTAAAGAGGCTTTTAACTATAAATATTTTAAAATATTAATTGTTATTTTTCACCTACAAACGATATCGTTTGGTTTTTTTTTGTTTTTGTTTTTTTACTCTCATCAGTGCAGGAGTATATATGTGTGTGCGCGTCTTGGAAGTTTTTCAACCATTAAAAATATATGAAAAAAACAACAAAAAAAAAAACACTTTAGTCCCAAGTCCTTTGTTGGAAAATTACTTTTCTTGTAAGTCAATTTACTCTTTACAGTCACTATATTAGTTTGCTTCCAAGAATTTACGCTAGTCTTAACATTATTTAAGGGATCATCAGTTGTTTACCATGAAAAACTGTTTCGGGAATTTAAAAACAAAACCGTATTTTATCTCATGGCTTCTCAGCAGAGTTGATCAGACCCCACTTCCCCTAAAAAAACAAGAACAAAAACATTCCGTATATTAGATCTGTTTCGTTCCAGATTAATGTTTTGATAACTTATTTTATTAAAAAATGTCCTCCTTTATATATATATATATATATATATGAAATATAATATATAAGAAAATGTTATTAAATAACTGTTTAATGAGACTTTCGCTCTCCCCCCCCATCAACGTCTCTCCGAAAAACCAACTCCATATAGGTGGTAGCAAAGACTTTCCCCCCTAACAATTGTGTACTGTGACTACACTCATCGACACCGGGAAGTAATAAACACAGTTTACTTTTCACAAAACAGTCCGTCCTTATTTATTATTTGCCTGGTATTAATTTACTACATAATATAAAACAATACGCAAACAAATAATGACCGCTCCCGTTGAATCGTATGATATTCCGCGAATATCAGATTACGTTTTTCCTATTTCTAACTATGATTTCCACATTTACATTCATTCCGGAATCAAGCGAATGACATTAACGAACACAGTTCCTGCAACATTTATTCTTCAAATATGGCGGCTACAATTCCTTCATTAAATCGACTTCCTACTTAATTCAATAGCCGCCAAGATGCTGTTAGACCCCGACACATTTATATTTAAAAAATCATATACCTTTAACCCTTCCCAAATAAATGACATAAACCGTGTCATTGTTGAACTTTACTTTTCGCTGCCAGTAAACAAGCTTACGTTAACTGGCATATTTTCACATGCATTTTTCAAGTAGTACCTGTGGCGCAATGGTTAAGAAGGGAGGTTTCATTATCGCCAGTATCGGCGTTCGATCCCATTCTGCTCTAAAACATTTTCTTTTTTTTTAATTTAAAACATTCACCAACACGGTAGAGGGGGGGGGGGAGAAGAACAATAGGCGGTTTCTTTTTTATTCAATAGGTAGTACTTTCTCCCGCGCAACGCCGGGCGACGGGTTCTGCTAGTTTATCATATAGCGTTGCAATTACAAAATTTCATCCATGGCTCAATCTGTTAGCGAGCTGTACTTATAGACAGAGGTTGTGAGTTCAAACCTCGCTCGGGGCATAAGTATTTTTACTCTGGTTTTGTCTCAAAATAGACTTCAACGTTTCAAATTACAATATTAAGAATATTTTTTCTTCTATTGTATGGTTACTTCTATTAGCTTTGATTTTGACGAAGCGAGAATAATAGAAACATATTGAGAGAGGCTGAGAGTAATAGACAGAAACGTCATAAGAAATGAGTGACTTGGTGAGTTGCAAATTACAGCGAATTAAAACAATTAAAATAGGTTTTTTTTTTTTGTTTTTTTTGAAACAACTCAATCCCATTAACATTATATTAGCACATATTTTTGTAATCAAAATAGAAAAAAAGCCTTGATTAACTCACACTTAGTGATGGTTTGTGTTAAAATATATAGAAACAAACGTTGATTAACTCGCACTTAGTATAATAATAGAGTTGCATAACTATCTATCAAATCGGATCTGTCTTTCTTTCTGTTTTAATGAAAAGTAATACGATTCAATCGTTGGCCACATTGTATAATAGATATTTGAAACACTTTTATATTTGTGGGTTTTTTTCCTATTGACTTCATGCATTTTTTAATACCAAATTTACTGTTTCTTTTTTTATTTTTTTGTTTATTCTTGTTTTTGTTTGATCTAATTGATTTTGTGTACCTTTTGTGTATTTTCGAATTGTATATTTAATAAGTCCATAACTCACACTAATGATAATAAAAAAAAAAAAAAGAAGCATTCTATGCAAATATTTATTTTCAAACCAAACCTCAGCTTTTAAATGGGGTAAAATTGAGATTTAATATTAAAAACCCAAATTCAACATTGCACAATGTCAATTTTCAAATCAGAATTCATGGACTTATTGATTTGTCGTTGTACGTGTTTGTTTTCTAACCCTCTTTATTTTATAAGGTTTATCTGACTGAAGTTCCTTGAATGCATTTTTTTTCCATATCAAAGATGTCTAACTGATTAATTAACCGACTGCTTTTGAGATGTGCTTACTAACTCAACCATCTTTCTTTCTTCTCTAGACGTAGCACCTCGCACAGTAGTTTGGCCTCACGAAACTCGATTACTAAGGGGTAACACTTATTGCTTTGACTAAATACCTAATTTTGAAACTTTTTTTAAAAAAATTATTTACACCTGGTTCGGTTGCACCCTCTTTCTCCTAATTTCTTCCCTCTAACCTTGCACTTTCAAACTTTTGCCATCAACAGTTCTAACAAGTGGATCAAAGTGTAGTATCTGTTCTAACAAGTACAATTTCAATCTCGCAAATACTTTGTAATTGATGACTAATTTTTAAGATATTCTACATTTCTATTTAATTTTAATTTGAAAGCGAATTTATTAATTTCATAACAGAATTCAACAAATTAAAAAAAAAATGAATAGTTAATAATTTAAGAATAACAAATTATCAAAAAAAATGGCTGCAATATGTAAAAAAAAAGCCGATATGAAAGTTCAATTCTATGCATGTTAAACATATAAATAGAACTGAAATAAGAATATCTTCATTTATTTCATGACAAAAATTAATAAATGAAAAGTAATCTAAAAAATGGAGAGGTCAAAACAATTAGTTAATAATTTAAGAATGACAAATTATTTTTTAAAATGGCCGCAATACGTAATAAAAACTGATATGGAAGTTCAGTTTTATGCATGTTAAAAACATAAATAGAATTGAAACAGGAATATCTTCATTTATTTATTAACAGAATTGAATAAATGAAAAATATTTTTTTTAAATGAAGAGGTTAAAAAAAAAATAATGTAAGAATAACATTATCAAAAAGAAAATGTCTACATAAAAAAATGGACAAAAGTTAAATTTTACGCACGTTAAAAAGTTTAAACATTTACTTCGTTGTCATCCTATCCTAAATAATCTGTTTCAACTTCCAAATTTAAAAAAAACCCTTTGGGGATATATTGGAAACTTCAGGAAGTTTTTGTTTCAAACTTTTTGAGATGAGGATTGATAATTTGTATTTGGATTATTCGAACTACTGTTCTCATCTTGGATGTTATTCTCAGGGTTCTGTTCGAAATTCCTTACAGATTCCCCGAGTTCACAGAGACACACCTGTAGAAGGTCGGAGGTTACATCGGTCGAAACGTTCTGATAATAACATCCAAGATGAGAACAGTAAAATAATACAAATCTGGAAGTTTGATTGGATGTTCTGTTGGCTTGGAAGGCCGAGAGCATGCTCGAAGTGTTCCCTCAAATAAGTAATGAAAATAATACATAAAAAAGAATAAATAATAATACCTTTTATTATTTAATCAATGACGTCACTCCATGTAAGAAATTAAAAAAAAATTGAAGAGCCAATTTAATAACAAACCGACAATCAACTAAATCCCATCCATTCACTGTGGAGGTCCCCAGATGCCGGAGAGCCTTCTACTCCTATAGCTTCTTTCCTAGAGCTGCCGGCCTTTGGAACTCCCTCCTTGCTCACCGTTGTCCCCGACTGTACCAACATGCAGAAATGTAAAACTAATGTGAACAAACATCTCGCTGTACAGCTCCCAATTTAGGATGACCCTTAAAACTTTCACCCTAATCCTCAGTACCCCTTTATGTCTACAGTGGCAACTTGCTTTGTTTTGGGTGAACTAAGTTTTTTTTGTTTTTTAAATATTTAAAAAAAAATTTTTTTTTTAAATGATCAAAAAGAAAATGGTTGCAATACGTAAAAAAAAATTGCCATAAAAGTTTACTTTTGCAGACGTTAAAAAGATAATGTGAACGTTTACTGTTGTTGCCATACTATTGGGGAGTTTTTCATGTAAGCCATTGTTGCGAATTCAACAAATTAATTTTTTCATATTGAATTTTTCATTTTTTGAATAAAATTTTCTTGATTAATAATCTAGAAGATGGCTAAAGATTTAAAACTACATTAAATGGAAGTTGGCATCTAAAAGCTGATTTTAACAGAATAATTTTCATTTTTACATAATTTATTTTAGAAGGATTTTGTATTCTTTAGATTAAAAGTTAATAATTTCCTTTAAAAATGAATCTGTAATAAATACATTTGTCGATCACTTCAGCAAAAGCAACCTACTTAGTGATAAGCAATATGGATTTCATCCTGCAAGGTCAACTGCTGATGTTCTGACTAATATTGCATAGGATCAGTGAATCTTTCGATTTATTTCATAATAGAATTGAACAAAATAAAAATAAAAATTAAAGAGTCAATAATTTAAGAATAACAAAGCATCAAAAAGAAAATGGCTGCAGTATGTTAAAGTTGGCATAAAAGTTCAATTGTATACACGTTAGAAACTTAATGTGAACATATACTTTGTTATGGTCCTTTTCATATAAGCCATTGCTGTACATTCAAAAATTTAATTTTTCATAATTAAATTTCCAGGTGATAGAAGATGCCTAAATACTTGAAACCACAATAAATTAATCAAACTTGATTTATATAATTGCCATGACTTGGAAATAATTAACTAAAAGACAATCATAAACGACCTCCCTGATGACATTGTGTCTGAGATGGGTATGTTTGCTGACGACACCACGTCATGTGGACAAAACGGATGCACACATATCCGAGGCAATGGCTGAATCCTTAGAAAGTGACTTCCAGTCTGTAGTGGAATGGGGTCATAAATGGATGGTAACATTTAATGCTGCTAAGACAAAGCTCCTTTTCTTCAACAACTACAAGAAACCTCTTAAACCACTGATTGCCATGGCAAATAACACCCTACCTGAGAGTTCAACGTTCAAACTCCTCGACCTAACATTCACAGGTAACATGAATTTGAACAAATACATTGAAGACATTGCCAAGGCTGCTGCAAAGAAAATGGGCTCTCTATCGTGCTAGTAAACTCCTCACACCTGACATTATCCTGTAACTCTACAAAGCCACCATTCACCCATGCATGGAGTATTGTTGCCACATATGGGCTGGTGCATCATCCACTAGTCTCTCCCTCTTAGACAAGGGCCCAAAAAAGAGTCGCCAACTTAATAGGTCCCTTACTATCCACCAAGCTCCAGCCCCCGTCCCATCACCGCAATGTTGCTTCCTTGTGCTTGTTTTACAAGTACTTCAATGGATTGTGCTCCGATGAACTTGCTGCCCTAGTGCCCCCTCAACGTAAATGCACTAGACCAACCCGACAATCAGCTAAGTCCCATCCATTCACTGTGGAGGTCCCCAGATACCGGAGAGCCTTCTACTGAAATAGCTTCTTTCCTCGTGGTGGCAGCCTCTGGAATTCCCTCCTGCTCCCTGTTTCCCCGACTGTACCGACATGCAGAAATTTAAAACTAATGTAAACAGACATCTCGCTTCGCATCTCCCAACTTAGGATGACCCCCAAAACTTACACCCTAATTCTCAGTAGCCCTTTACATCTACACTGGTGGCTTGCCTTGTTTGGGGTGAACTATGATTAACAAAAAAATGTTTAAACCCGGTGTATTCTCAGTTTATTAAAAGACTAACAATATATCTTGTATAGTTAATCATTCTGTTTGAACATTCTACTTTTATTCTTCACTTATTCTAATATTGTCTTGGTATTTTGAAAAGATGAATATTTCGAATGTTTTTTGATGAAATCAAAATTTTATTTTAAAGATGAACATCTCCATTAAAAAAAAAAAAAAAAAAAAAGGTAGTTTTAGAATTTATAAATTGCGTATTTTGATGAATTAAGGGCTATAGGAGCATTAATATTTATTTGCAACTATTTTGAAACTCTAAGAAAATTTTTTTTTTTTCTTTTACTTTCTGGGTCGGTTTTATTAAAAGCCTTAAACATTGGCTCGTATGGTTTGTCTACTATTGTTTAAAGACAATCATATTGCATGCTTAAATGGTGACAAGTTTTAATGGTGGCTGGTATTTTCCCCTTTGTTGGTCCTTTTTACCGGAAGACTGGATTTCAATCTTCGATAGTCATACCAAAGACTCTAAAAATGGTATTGATGTCTCCGTCAGCATTATAAGATGAGGATCATGGGTAAGTGGAGTAATCCTGGGAACAGAGTGACAGTGGTTAAGTGGTTAATGATGCGGACTGAGGACCCGGGTGTGCCGGGTTCCAATCCAGTTCGTTCCACACAAACACTTCCATCAAAAATCCACACCTGACTTTGTGTCTAACCTCTTGGAGAGGAGGTTAATAAAATACCTTATGATAAGAGTCAACCACATCGAAAAGAGTTGCATAAAATTGTATCATCATCATCAGATTTAAAGTCTATTTTACATGCTGGCATGTGTTGGACAGCTTTTAGAAATTGACTCCCAAGATAACCTATTATTTATTCCTCTTTCTCTCGAAACCATTCTTATCACATCCTTCCATGTTTTTCTGGGCCTTCTCCTGCCAACTGACCCTGTTATCTCAACTGTTCTACATCTACAAACTCAAGAACTAGCAATAAAACTGCAGAAATAAAAAATGAACTATTTGAAGATCTACATTCATTGTTTTGTTTTTTTTATAATAAAGCCCAGTTAAAACAGTATCGAAAACTTAAAATTATGCACTGGTTGAAGCAGTATTTTGTGAAGCTTATTTTCTGAAGACACATTTTAAATGCTTTTCGTGACCGCCATTTTTTTTGATATTTTATAAACTGATATTTCTTTTTATTACTTTTCAGTTTTCTTTTTGTTTGTTTTTTTTTATATTTATTTTTGTTTGCAACATTTTAGTCTAATTCTATTTTTATAAAAAGATTTTCAATAAAACTCAATTTTTTAATTTTTTAAATTCTTTTCCATTTAGATTTTTGCTTACTTTTCCTCTTTTGAACTCAATTTCTTATTTTAAGAAGTAAAAACAGAAATATTCATTAAAAGATTTATGGAATGAAAATATGATTGAATGTTTTTCCTTGTTCATCGATTACTTTATAAATCTAACATTCTAACATTTTCGCTAAATTTTATTTACAGAACATTAATGTATTAACTAATATAGAAATGTTACTTATTTGGCTAACATAAAAATAACCAATTAAAAATAATAATAAATAAAATAACTGGTTAAAATAGACCACTAATCAAATTTCTTTTATTATTTTACATTGAGCTAAGTTATCTTGAAGCGCATGTTTCAAATAACTCCCAAAATGTGTTTATAACATTTTTAGTGTTTAAAGATTGTGTTGAATCCTTTTAAATTGATAAAAAACATCCAAATTCCAGGAACACAACTGAATTTTCTGTTGATGTTTATAATATTTGTATGATATATTTACATTGGTTTAGCTTATGTAAATTTCAGTTCTTCAGGAGGGGGTTGCAAGAATTTGGTACCGCAGTTGTATCAAAGAACTGAAATTTACGTAAGCTTACTTTCATGACAAGGTATGCTTTTTCGTCAGACACCATAAGAAAAAAATATCACATAATCTAACATTTTTGGCAGCAGGAATTTGGTATTGCGATTTTACAAGAGTACCTAAATTTCTTACAAGATCAATCTTAGTACTGCGATATTTTAAGTCTCCATTCATATCTTTCAATATTTACTATTTCATCAGAGTAATTTTTTTCAAAATTTGATTAATGAAATTCTAAATTATGTAACTTTGAACACTTTATGCATTCGGCCATTTTGTTTTTTGTTTTTTTCATACTAACATTTCAATCATTTTTGTTACATTTTTGTTTATTTTTATCTTTATCGCATCAGTCAAAAACCTGGATGCGACATGACCCCATCTGATGATACGGACTCTGGGTATTGTTGGTTTTAACAATTAACTTATGTTCTGAGGCAAAGTGAGAAAATTTGTAGCAAAAAAAAAACAAAAAACGCAGCAAAGTTTTATCTGTCATTTATGGCAAACTTTGCTGCAGTGGTGTATAGAGTTGACAATTCTGTTAATCTGCCGGCTAAGATTGAAAGCAAAATGAAAGAATTATCGAAAGAAAATGAAAATTTTTAATCTGATAAGGATTATTGGGGGGGGTAATAGGGAAGAGAAGGAGGGGGGGCTCGTGAAAGTTAAGATAAACAAAAGGCCTTTTGGCTATGAGCAAAGTGTAGTATCTGTTCTGATACTACACTTCATCTTTTTTTGTCCTTGCTTAGTCGACATAGATTTCACCTTCACTGAGACAATTTTTATTTTGTCCCAATTCAGTGCCCCTTTTTGGGAAGTTGGATTTTTACCCACATTAAAAGCCGACCTTGTGTCTAACTCTGCCCTCGTGAGAAGGCAAGTAAATAGGGACTTGCTCTAAATGCAGTGTTTCTTAACCAGGCTTCTCCAGAACCCTAAGGTTACCTTAAAGGTCCCTAAGGGTTCTGTAACACACAATATGTTGGTTATTGTAAAATAGATATCATCATATCATATATCTAATCTATTATGCTATAAAATAATATAACAATCATTGGGAATATATTTACTGATGTCTGTATGACACCAGTATGAAAATTTGAGAAAAAATCTATTAATTTTTCCTTAAACCAGTTATTCAAAAATTTATACTATGATATTCATCATGTTAACTACAATGAAAATAAAATGAGAAAAATGTTATATAATTTTTTTTTTTTTTTTTTTTTTGTTCAATACTACAGACTACTTCATGGCATATACGAGAAGTATGACTGGAGGTCTATTGATAAATGTTTGATTTTTCAGAGATTCTGGAAGGAAATGAAGTCAATTATATTTGAAAATTCATAGAATGACATTCTGACTCTTACCTGAGGATAAGATTTCTTGAAAGATAAATAAATGAATATAGGTAGTTTTTGTTTGTTTGTGTGGAAACTGATAAATATTAAACAAAACAAAGAGATAATTAAGATGTCTGTTTAAAGATCTGATCCACATATGTATTTTTATTTATTTATCTTTTGACGCATCTTATTCTTCAGGTATGAGTCAGAATGCTATTCTATGTATTTTAAAATATAATTGACTCTGATAATCTGAAAATCAAAATTCTTAGAGTACAATAAACTGTGACCATGCACTATTTTGTAACAAAAGAAACACATACACTAATATCATCGTATCGACTACGCACTATGACTTTTGTTCAAACATGTTTGTCGGCTCATGTCAAATGCACCATATTTGTATTGAGCGCAGTCATTTGCAGGGGTTAAAAGGTGTCAGCCAAATACTGGCTCAAGCTTCTTTGCCTAACTCAATCCCTTACTGCACTACATGCACATTCAGAATCTGTGTGTAATGTTCAGTGGGGTGGGATCAATTATAAGAGGGGTCAATTATATACACCTATTTTGAATTCTAGATCTTTTTCTTGCCTGGCGTCGGCTGTGAATTCAGTTAAACATGAAGAATTTGAATGCGAAACGTGATAAACGCCATTTTCATAGTTGCGCATCTATTACTACAAAAAGCGTTTCATTTCAGCACTCTATCACATCCCCAAATCCTGTTTTACATCATGTGAAGTAGGCATAATTTATTTTTTAAATTTTTTATTCATTTGTTTTCGATTAAAATAAGCTTTTAGTCAAAGTTTAGATTTGATGTTTGTCCTTTTTTATTGTTTAATTTCTCAATTTAAAGAAATTGGATTTATCGCTTTTTGCATTCAAACTTTCGATATAATGGATGATAAAAAAAAATAAAAAATTAAAAAATAACTTCTCACTTTGTCCTGGATCAACCTCTATATAGGCTTTTTGCCTTTTGAGCATCATAAATACGCAGTCTTCCCTGCCCACCAATATCTTTCAATTTCGAAACCGTCATGGGTCAAAAATAATACTTTTGGTAATGTGCCTGGCTGCTGAACTATGGGGGCCTGTCTTTTTTGCATTTTGCTTAAAAATTAAATTTTATTTTCACTGGCAGCCTGTAGAGATTTCACCTGGCAGCATGTGGAGACTTCACTTTTATTCGAAAAACAAAACTGCAAAATTATTTAAGCCAATTAGCATAAATTGCCTACAAACCGTCATTCTTTTTTTTTTTTTTATATTGCATGATCCAACCTTAAGTTGCATCTTGTAAATAATAACGGCGAGAAATTTAATTACAGAAAATTCATTGAGTTTTGCTAATTTTTTTCAATATTCTTATATTTTAATGCTTCTCACTCCTTATGAGATATATATATATATATATATATATATATTTCTACTTTATAAAATTGTTAGACAGATTTTTAAAATTTGACCTAGATAGTAGTTAAGCTGACAAATCCACTTTGATTCTGACTAGCCAACTTTTAGTTGTTATTTGCTATAGACTAACATACGTAACTAGAATTTTTTTTTTTTTTAATACTTACTGGATCCCGACCAACGCCAGGTCGGTACAGCTAATAGATAATAAAGATAATTATAAAGAATAGATGTATATTTGTCTAAATCTGTTCGGATCAGGAAATTGAATAACTTTTTCACCTTGATTTTATGTCTTTGGTGTTTCCATCTGATAACATTTTCTTTTGGATTCATTTGAAGTCTCGTTTCTTTCTAAAAAAATTTTTGTTTTTAGTTCAGGCAATTTCTTTTTCAAATAGCCATTTTGTTTGCAGAAACTTTGTATAATTCTGTCGAGTCAGAAGTTTAATTGTCGAAAATTGCAATGGCATTTTGAAAATCATTTTAATTAATCAGACCTTATTTATGGTGAATGTATTTTGATCACAAACCTTCCGTTTTATGTTTATTGATAAATTAGTCCTAAACTTACTCATGTCTAATTATATATTATTCTAAATGGGAGTTACTCAACGTTTGTTTCCCTGACCTTTTTTTCTTATAGACTTTAATAACACAAAAACTATGCTTAAAATATACCTTAGTTCTGGGATTGAGTTATGTTTGAAAAGAAATTGTTTTAATCATTCCAATTAGCAGTAATTTATAATCGACTCAACAAATTACCCATCTATTTCTCTCATAGCTATTTATGTAGTTCTCTCGCTCTTCTCTCACTCTATGTTGATTCAACCACGTTCTAAGATTTCTTAGTGTCTCTGTGAGCATTTAGAGAAAGCGTGACTCTTTTTTAAAAAATATTTTTTATTCAGCATTTGTGGTGTCTGTAGACACCACAAACATGTATGTAAATTAGATGGCAAAATAAGTTTCTTTATTCTATAATTACTTCTATATAATAATTACTTCTATATAATAATTACTTCTATATGATAATTACTTCTATATGATAATTACTTCTATATGATAATTACTTCTATATGATAATTACTTCTATATAATAATTACTTCTATATGATAATTACTTCTATATGATAATTACTTCTATATGATAATTACTTCTATATGATAATTACTTCTATATAATAATTACTTCTATAATTACTTCTATATGATAATTACTTCTATATGATAATTACTTCTATATGATAATTACTTCTATATAATAATTACTTCTATATAATAATTACTTCTATATGATAATTACTTCTATATGATAATTACTTCTATATGATAATTACTTCTATATGATAATTACTTCTATATGATAATTACTTCTATATGATAATTACTTCTATATAATAATTACTTCTATATGATAATTACTTCTATATGATAATTACTTCTATATGATAATTACTTCTATATGATAATTACTTCTATATGATAATTACTTCTATATGATAATTACTTCTATATAATAATTACTTCTATAATTACTTCTATGATAATTACTTCTATGATAATTACTTCTATGATAATTACTTCTATATGATAATTACTTCTATATGATAATTACTTCTATATAATAATTACTTCTATGATAATTACTTCTATGATAATTACTTCTATGATAATTACTTCTATATGATAATTACTTCTATATGATAATTACTTCTATATGATAATTACTTCTATATGATAATTACTTCTATATGATAATTACTTCTATATGATAATTACTTCTATATGATAATTACTTCTATATGATAATTACTTCTATATGATAATTACTTCTATGATAATTACTTCTATATGATAATTACTTCTATGATAATTACTTCTATGATAATTACTTCTATATGATAATTACTTCTATATAATAATTACTTCTATATAATAATTACTTCTATATAATAATTACTTCTATATAATAATTACTTCTATAATTACTTCTATGATAATTACTTCTATGATAATTACTTCTATATGATAATTACTTCTATATGATAATTACTTCTATATGATAATTACTTCTATGATAATTACTTCTATGATAATTACTTCTATGATAATTACTTCTATATGATAATTACTTCTATATGATAATTACTTCTATATGATAATTACTTCTATATGATAATTACTTCTATATGATAATTACTTCTATATGATAATTACTTCTATATGATAATTACTTCTATGATAATTACTTCTATGATAATTACTTCTATGATAATTACTTCTATGATAATTACTTCTATGATAATTACTTCTATATGATAATTACTTCTATATAATAATTACTTCTATGATAATTACTTCTATGATAATTACTTCTATGATAATTATTTCTATGATAATTACTTCTATATGATAATTACTTCTATGATAATTACTTCTATATGATAATTACTTCTATATGATAATTACTTCTATATGATAATTACTTCTATGATAATTACTTCTATATGATAATTACTTCTATATGATAATTACTTCTATATGATAATTACTTCTATATGATAATTACTTCTATATGATAATTACTTCTATATGATGATTATGATAATATAGAAATAAAGACTTTGTATTTTTAGTAATGCAAGAAAAATGCCAGTTTATGAATTTTCAAATAAAATCAAAGTAGAATAAATACTCGTAGTGGGTGTGACCCAACGGGTCATGGACACATCTCGTACATAACTTAGTATGAGTAGCTGTATGACTAATTTATCAATAAACGTAATAGGGGAATGTTTGTGGTCAATATATATATATATATATATATACAGGGTGTCTCAAAAAAATGTACTCACTCGTAGAATGACGAGAAAACTTTTATTTATGAACATAGAGTGAAATGAAATAGCATCGAATACATGAGACAGATGTAATTGAAGAATCATGTTCGCAAATGTTCAAACTGATGACCATTATTGTTCAAACAAAGCTGATAACGCGCACCAAGGGATTCACAAACGTCGCGAAACATTAGGAATATCACGACAGTGTCTTTCAATTTCCAATTTCAATGCATCAATTGTCCTTGGTTTGTTGCCATAAACTTTGTCTTTTAAGTATCCCCACAAAAAAAAGTCCATGGGTGTTAGGTCTGGGGAACGCGCAGGGGCCCCTTCGTCAGGACAAACTTTCTCTCTTCGAAACTAAGTTGATTTCCTGCCATGGCTTCATTAATTAAGAATATCTGAAACAAAAACAAAAGAGTGAGTAAATTTATAATGGACATCAATTTGAACATTTGCGAACATGATTTTTCAATTACATTTGTTTCATGTATTTGAAGCTATTTCATTTCTCTCTATGTTCATAAATAAAGGTTTTCTCGTCATTCTAAGAGTGAGTACATTTTTTTGAGACACCCTGTATATACACACATACACACTCCCGTATGGGTGGAGTAGTTTGGTGGAGGAAATGATAGTTTCCACTTAGCATAAAGCAAGATTCTTCCATAAAAGGAATTAAATCCTTTCAGTTATAAGTATCATAAAAATAAACATGTAAACAGATGAATAATTTTATTTAATATATTTCTTCTACTATTAGTAGCGGAGTTGGTAGAGCACCGGACACCAACTACTGGCGTCCCAGTTTCAAATCTTGCCGTGTTTAGCCACACTGATGAGTCTTGAAAAGACGAAACAGCAGTCTGTGGATGAATATATATATATATATATATATTTATATATATATATATATATATATAAACTGCAGTTAGTATCAAAGCAAATTGAGGGGGGGGGATTTTGTTTTGTTTTTTCTTAATATATATTACATTTGCTTTTGCCAGAAATCTTTGCAAAAATCTACACAAAATGGCTACGATTCTTTTGGTTTGTACCCTGTGCCTGAATTATTTCAACTCCTTTCTGCTGCCATTGCTTTGTATAAATATACAACTCCAATATTGTTTTATTCCGTTTTGGTTGATAATTGTTGATATTTGATTTGATTTTTAACATTGCATTACCTGTTTTTTTTTTGTTTGTTTTTTTTCTTTTGTCCATTTTGTCTGTAAAGTTTGAACCGTCTGGGTTTTATTTTTTTATTGTCAAATCTTTTCATTCAATAACATTTACCAATGTATATGTTATTCTCTTGATCCTACAATCAAAGTGTAAAAGAAAATTTACAAAATGAATTAATGATTTTTGAGCTTTCCATTTTTGTCTGCAGATTTTTTTTTGCTTAATTTATTTCGATCGGCACCGATTTATGAAACTCGTTATTTCAGGCAAAATAAAAAATGAATTTAAATTCTTTCGTTATTGGAATGTTCAGAGTGGCATCAACAAATGTGCATGAATTTCATCTCATTCTTAATTCTATGACTTTATTTCTTCAGGATTCTGAAAAAATAAACTGAATGAAATAAAGAAATAATAATTTAATTTAAAATGTTCATAATTAGTTATCGCTTGATCCATTGTAGTCTCAGCTCAAATTTCACTGCAACTTTTTGTTGTATACAAAGCGAAATGTTGCCTATTTTTGAATAAGTCCAGACTTGTTTCAATAACTGTAAATGATTTCTGATTTTAAATCATTTACTTTTTATTGAACAAAACATTTTAGAAGTCTGTTAAAACTGAATCCATCTTAATCTGTAAAATCTGTCACGTTAATCTCCTTCAACATGTGCAATGGTTCAGACATTGATTTGAAAATATCCGTCGTGGATGATTTATCTGAATACAAGTTAAGCGTGTAGACTAACTTGGATTTTTGTGTTTTTCATTATTTTGTCAAATGCGACTAAGACGTTTGCTTTACGAGCTTACCTAATATTTGAACCTGTGCAAAATATTCTTATCAAATTTTTTTAGAAAAAATAAAAATCTATTAACCTTATTTAAAAAAAATAGTTTCATGGGTGTCAATTCTAATTCTCGTCTTCCCTCCTCTTTCTCCCCCCCTTCTTAGTTCTCTTCCCCCCCCCTTCTTGATCCTCTTTCTTCCCCCCTCCCCAGTCCTCTTTGTTCTCTCCCTCCTCCTCTCCTCTTTGTTCTCTCCCTCCTCCCCTCCTCTTTGTTCTCTCCCTCCTCCCCTCCTCTTTGTTATCTCCCTCCTCCCCTCCTCTTTGTTATCTCCCTCCTCTTTGTTCTCTCCCTCCTCCCCTCCTCTTTGTTCTCTCCCTCCTCCCCTCCTCTTTGTTCTCTCCCTCCTCTGGTCCTCTTTCTTCTCTCCCTCCTCCCCCTCCTCTGGTCCTCTTTCTTCTCTCCCTCCTCCCCCTCCTCTGGTCCTCTTTCGTCTCTCCCTCCTCCCCCTCCTCTGGTCCTCTTTCTTCTCTCCCTCCTCCTCTGGTCCTCTTTTTTCTCCTTCCCCCTCCTCTGGACCTCTTTCTTCTCCTTCCCCCTCCTCTGGACCGCTTTCTTCTCCTTCCCCCTCCTCTGGACCTCTTTCTTCTCCTTCCCCCTCCTCTGGACCTCTTTCTTCTCCTTCCCCCTCCTCTGGTCCTTTTTCTTCTCCTTCCCCCTCTTCTGGTCCTCTTTCTTCTTCCTCCCCTCTTTATCTCCCCTCCCATCCCCTACCCTCTTTCTCTCTCTAACCCCCTCTTCATACCCCCTTATCTCCCTTCCCTCTCTCTCCCCTTCCTGCCTCTTCTCTTTCCTCTATTTCGGCTTGTTGAGAACCTAGACGAAATTTGAAACTGAACACTTTCATTGAATGGAGATAAAATTGTTCTCATTCTGTCAACTTATGTTATACCTGGTCATGGTTGACGGAATGAGAACAATCTCCATGGACTAAATAAAAGTGTTCAGCTTGAAATTTCGACAAAGCTCCCAGATTTTACATAAAGATTCCTATGTTTGCAAAAATCCACCCAAAGAAAGTCTGAGGTTACATCAGCCGAAATGTTGTGAATATAACATCCAAGATGAGAATAGTCTGAATAATAAAAATCTGTTTTTTTTCTAGAGAAAAAAAATCAGAATCTTTTGATAAAATAAATTGTAGATCGGTATCTAAAGTAATTTTGAAACCTCGACGAGTAACAGAAGTGTGCAGTTATGTTTTGGTATTGATAAAAAAAAGAAGTATTAAAATCTGACGTTTAAAATAATAATTGTTATTGAGAGCGACACATAACCTGTGTCCAAAGTGGGAGATCTGGTAAGTCCTCCATGGAATAAAATACGTAAACAGACCTTGTCATTGTGTGTGGAAGCTCCATAATTCTGTAACACCTCTTTAAGGTTATGTTTTTTTAATCAGACTCCATTATTATTAAAGAAGGTTAATGCATTTTTGTTCTGACGAGTCCATTGGGAATTGGAAACCTTTTATTCAAATGTTGCTCCTTAGTTTCACTCATTTCCTGATATTTATTTTTTTTAAATTGTGGACGGGTAGCACAAAATATTGAAGCAGTTAAGACAAATGCAACAATATATCGCTTGTGTTTTTTCAAAAGAATGACATCTTGTATACGTCTGTTTGAAGAATAATACATACAGGGTGTTTGGAAAATTTATGGCTTAACTTCGGGATTATGTTATATATGTGTGAAGGCACCTCTTTGTGTGTTGGTTGCTTTTGTGATAGAATTTCATTACTAGTCTAATTTCCTTGGTGAGTCATTTCTTCCTCTGTGTGATCTTAAAATAATAATAATAAAAAAAGAAAAATCGTATCAAAGGTACAACAAATTCAAGGAAAACAGTTTTTTTTTTAATGAAAACGCTTAAAATACAAACATATACAGGATGTTTGAAACATCGATGGCATAACCAGGATGATGTTCTATATGTGGGGGTTACTTTTCTAACAGCACTTTATTACTAGTGTTTGTGCTCCATTTCTTCCTCTGCGTGATCTTTGGTTTGTGCCGATCATATTTATTGACCTGTATTCGGTCTTTTGTATTCAAACACTAGTAATAGTGCTGTTAGAAAAGTAACCCACACAAATAAAACATCATCCTGGTTATGCCATCGATGTTTCAAACATCCTGTATATGTTTGTATTTTAAGCGTTTTCATTTGAAAAAAATACTTCTGTTTTTCTTGAATTTGTTGTCCCTTTGATATTTTTTTTTTTTATTTTGTTTTTTTTTAAAGTTTTTGTATAAATATTGGAACACTCGCTGAACTATTAAATTTGGTGCTGTCTTCATTTTTTAATTATTATTTTAAACTAAAACTAAACATCAAATGATCAATAATTAACTCTACATCTTTTTATCTCTTTTTTCCCTTCAGTTCCAAAGAACCAGTTTGGAATCAAGGTGAGTCCTATTTTTTTCACATTGTCTCAAGTTAAAGAAAAGTAAATTGTATGAATTGGCACAATACAACATTTTTGACTCGCTTGATTCTGTTGTTCAATACTTTCTAGAATCAGGTACTTACAGGGTGAACCACATGACAATTTTCAATATCCGTAAGTGAATGTGGTATTATGGAACTGACTGGATTCCAATTTGGCACATCCGAGTTGTCGGTCTATAGTGTTAGCCACTTCATCACCGCCACCTCATCTGTAGTTAATCTTTTTAACCCTAACCCTAATTTTTCTAAACACTTATGAAAAAAGAATAAATGTAAAGTCTTAAATGTGACTTTCAGATAAATCACGCACGTCTTTCGTAGCTTAAAACGGGCTCCTGGTCTTTCAGGCATCAATTTGGTCTACTTTCACATGCAACCATTTAGTAAGACCCCCCCACTTCCGCCACAAATCTTTCGTAAATATAAGCATATGTAACTTGAAACAGTCCATAATATTTAGTCTTAGATGCATCTTTGTATAAATATTTAAACATTCACTGAAGAAAGAAAATATTAAAATCTGAAGCTTAAAAAATAATTCTTATTGAAACCCTAACCCCAACTTCTCCCCACATGCCACAAGTCTATTTTGGGTACTTTTTTTACATTAGGACCTGTGCTAACTTTAACCCCATCATTAAAGTTAAGGTTAGGGTCATGGTCAAAGTTAGAGCGGATCATAGTATAAAAAAAGTACCCTATTTTGTAAATGTGAGAATGTATCTGGAAAGGGTCCATAATAGTTACAAGTAATGTTATCGATATTCACCACTTACCAATCTCCCGCTTATTCCTACACGTAAACCCTAACCCCAACCCCAACCCCCCAACCCTATACACTCTTAATGTATTCCGAATTGCTACTTTGTAAATTAGAAATAAAAACTGCTGCACTTTGACTCGTTGTCATTTGCACTTTTTAACGCTCAAAATTATGAAATGCCGACCATTTTTTGCACCTTTTCTCATTGTCTACCAGAATTTAAATCGCTTCTCAGACTGCAATATTGACGAGATTGAGAAACCCTGTCTGAGAAAAAAAAGCTACCAAGAAACAGGACAATAAATTCTACATAAAAAGTACTTAAATGCAAATCAACTTTTTTTTTATTTTTCAAAATTTTTTAGATGGGGATTGATAATTTGGATTATTTGGATTATTCAAGACTACTGTTCTCATATATGAAGTTATTCTAACAACGTTTTGGCTGAAACATTGTTAGAATATCCTCCAAGATGAGAATAATAGTTTGAATAATTCAAATACAATTTTTTTTTTTTAAATAAAAGTCCAAATACTAAAAATAAAAAAAACTGAGCTGCCATTTTTCTCTGCATGATGTATGTGTGCATTTTTATGGTTAAATCTGTTTTAAAAAAATGTTAAATAAATAAAATAATGCTTTTAACAAATTTTTAATCTTCTAATTTGGACTTTTGTCACAATTGAATTATTTTAATTATTTAAATTTTAAAATAAAATAAATACACTGGAACACAAAGTTAGGAAATAAACTCTGAATATTTTTATTCTCGCTCTCACATTACACATACCATCTAACAAATACAAAGTCAACATATTTATAGGTTTATTTTTTTTTAAACTTAGTCTATTATTGTCGTGAGAGGTGTTATATCCATGCAAAATTTCTGGTCAAAAAAATTATCCTTTTTATAAAAAAAAAAAAAAAATTCAAATAGTTTGATTCAAGCTTATGAGTGAGGCATTTTTCAAGACAATTGAAGAATATGCATGATAAAAATAACTCCGAAAATATACTTCTCACTTGGTTGATATTTAGTTTGATTTAAATAAGTATATATATATATATATATATATATAGAATAGCTTAAACTTTTAAACATTCTAATGTATCTTTTGTTTCTTCTTTTAAACATCATGTGAGTATTGCTTAGTGAAGCAGAGAAAAATTTCGCAATTTGGATATAGACAAAAATACCTAGTGACCCATTTGGGTCACATGCATGGCATTCTATACTACAGGCCACTTCATGGCGCGGCTAAGAAGCGCAACAAGAGGCCTATTGAAAATATTAGATTTTCAGAGATTTCTTGGCAAATATCGTCTGCCTCAGCAATATTCATACTAAGTGTTTTTTTAAATTTGAATAAAAAAAAATGTATGCTAATTTTCATTTTTTTTTTTGTTTTGTTTTTGTATTACTCATTCAATTTTCTTCCTTGGAAAATATCAAACTTGGGAATAAAATATATTTATAAATTTCTGAAAAGGGTTGAAACTTGATCAGGACACGGCTTACACTCTGACTTCAAAGCTCAATTTCATCGGATTAATATGAAAATAATAATCGACTTGTGTTCTTCAGTCAGAAATAAAGCAGCTTGCAATCACCGAACGTTTTCTGACTTCCCTCCTTTCTGCGACTTTCTTCGCCTTTTTATCAAGTCAGCAGATTTCAGACATTTAAATAATCTCAGTTAATTCTGTTTAACCAATAGAAATGCAGATAATTTTGTTTGACCAATAGAAATGCAGATAATTCTGTTTAACCAATAGAAATGCAGATAATTTGTGGGTTCACCTTTTTCTTACTGAGGTGGATTTGCTTATTGCAGTACAATAACCAGTCGTTCTGTTTCTCATGGGTTGTGAGTTCAAGCCTCACTAGTAACCTAGATTTTAACATTTCCTTAACTTTCAAACTACACGCCGAGCAAAGACGGACTCTTTTATGGTGGGTGCTAGGATCATCACGTCCGACACAATTTCTGAGATTTTGCAGGTTACTAAAATATTTCCATTAAAAAAAAAAAATAATAAAAAAAAAAATTTCAATTATAGACAACTGATTATTAAAAGAATATTTTGCATATTTTGTGGTTTTCTTATTAAAATATCCTACAAGAAAAATATAAACTTATTGTAAATTATTCATTTTACTCTTTGGAAACTAATATTTAGTATTGAGTCCGGGTTTGTAACAATATCGGTGTGTCAAGTTAGTGCAGACATGTTAGGAATCAAGTCAGGGCAGACATTTTAATTTTCTTTGAATAAACAAAACTTTTAATCTGCTGCGTATCATTATTGATTTTGCTAATTAAATAATGTTTACAATCGGCAACGTTTATTTAGTAGGTGTACTGTTATGAATTGAAGTCGGATGCATGTTATCTCATCCTTGTAACTTTATTGCTATCAGATGGTTAAAAATAAAATAGCTTTTTTTTTTTTTTATACTATTCTATGAAAGATAGTTTATCGAGAGCAAAATCTTATTGAATTGTAGTTTCTGAACAAATCGTTAACACTAATTCAAAATCCTTTTTAGTAAGAAAATGTTTTACCAGAGTTGAACCTATTAGACACAATTCAATTATGTCCAATCGACAGACAAATCCTAAAAAAAAAAAAAAATGGGGGGGGGGGGGGTATAAATACATTATAACCAAGGCCATACCTTATAACAGGCAGAGAGATCTAACATTTGGGATGCTCTTCTGGGGCAAGATTTCCAGTCAGTCAGCAGATATCTATTAAGCTGCTAATGTTTCACTCTCATTGTTCTGGGAAAATTTAATTCTGAAAGGGCATTTTAATCCATCACATTTATTTCAGTTGAAATTATAAATAAATTCAGCTGCTGTGTTTCGGAATTTTTGAGATGAGGGTTGACAATTTGTAGAATTTGGTATATTCGGACTACCGTTCTCATCTTGGGTGTTTTTATCACAACGTTTCGGCCGATGTAACCTCCGACCTTCTTCAGGTGTACTTTGTCGAACTTGGGAATCATTCTGTCGAACTCGGGTGGCGCAGTGGATATAGTACTAAGTATTATTCAGTTCTAAGTGACAGTCATCTGAAGGTTGAAGGTTCAATCCTCAGTGCGGGCGATATGAATAATTGCGAATTACTGAAGACTTCTTCCCAGTCATGGCAGATGGAACGAGAGCATGCTACCCACATGGATTTAATAAAGGATTCCGTCCAAATTCCTGAGTTCAACAGAAAGATTCCCAAGTTTGACAAAGTACACCTGAAAGAGGTCGGAGATTACATCAGCCAAAACGTTGATAAAAACACCCAAGATGAAAACAGTAGTCCGAATATTCCAAACTCAGCTGCATTATATCATAAATTACATTTGGATTATAAGTTTTGTGAGTAAAAATTGAATTTCATTGAACTATTTTTTTTGCCATTTATTAATTTTTTTTTTAAAAGTGAAAACGCTAGTTCATAGTGTTTTTATTTCTTAAGCCACATTTCTTAAATATCCTAATACCATCCACTGGTAATCCAATTCCTTTAACAATTCCTGGTCTAATTGTTACTTAACTTCTGAACCCATCCAACATGGCTACCAGACTCTTATAGATCCTAGCCCTGGTGGCCATTTCTTAAACCAAGGGCAGTAACCCACATGACATTAACATCATTTGCTACTTAGTTTTAAATATTGTGTAAAAGTTTCATCTCAATCTTTTAATGTTTTCTTTTCATATTAAGTTTTGTTTATTTAAAGAAATACTATTCAGAATTTTCTCTGCTCAACAGCAGCTAAAAAGATATCTAATGACTGACTGGAAATCTTGTCTCTAGCCTTCCAAGTGTTAGATCGCTCAGCCTGTTATAGGGATGGCCTTGATTGTAACTAAAATGTGTAATTTTATTGACTGAATTTTAATAAAATAATTCAAGAGGAATCATTCTATAATTTTGTATCAAATATTATTTTATTTTTTTTATTTTATTTAAAAAAATTTTTTTTTATAGATATCTCATTCCAGCTTCTTTTTCATTTATCCCAACTTGTCATTCCTACTTCAAATAGTTGTTTTTGTTGTACTGTTTTCAGGTGCTAAGATCAAAGGTATGCAAATTGGTAATATGAAGTTCAAATGTATATATATATATATATATATATATTATTTTGCAACATCTGTCGGAAAGATTTTGCTTTGATTTATTTTTAAAAGTTTTTATATTCATGTGTGTTGCTCAAACGCATAATTCTTATTTCTTCTAAATATTCAGAGAAATGTTTCGGGCATACGGTACATCAAAGTAATGCTGTCATGAGACCAGAATTTTAACTTCAATATAATACTGGTATAAAAACCTATACTCTATATTATTTTCATTACCCCCCCCAAAAAAAGTTCTATAATAACACCGATGGTAAATGGTTGAATAAGTTGCATGTCAGCTGATGGCTTCTCAAACTGTTTCGTCATGTCCAATTTCAGTTATGAAGCTTGGGTTGACCCGTGTCCATGCCGTTCTATGCTACGAAGACAGCTCTGTAAAAGAGAATGATGTTGTCCTTTTATCTTTGCTTCTGTCACGAAATGAAATAACAAAAACCTTTGCTTACAACAACGAAAAGGGTTTATTCAAAAGGGTTACCTATACCGTTTGGTATAAGGTGGAAGAAAGTTGTACAGTGTCCGAGAGAGGAAAAAGAAAGTAGGAAGTTTTTAGGGCTGCCGGAAGTCTGTCAGAAAATATCTTCAAGCAAAGATAGTAGGTGCTGTGTGCGTCCAATGGACAAGGAGGCAGGAGGTGTTTTCTTCTTTGCTTGCAGAAGTCTCTCTGAGGCGATCCGTCTCGGCTAGTGCCAGGGAACTGTCTGACGATCGTCTGCAATCTCCTAAGGCGGCTGAAGTAGTGCCTTAGGGAACTAATGATATCAATGCGCCCTGCGAGCTGATTGGCCAACATTTGGCTGGCCAAACCACCTCACAGGGAAACTGATACACATTACAAAGCAAACTTCATTTATGACTGCTACAGCTCAACCCTCCCAGAGGGGAAGTTGGACTACAACCCTCTTGTTGCCAGTCCTGTACTTGCCTATTGAGGTTTATTGCAAATATGAGTTGTGCGTGTAACTTAGTAAAATACTTTAAAAAGAAAACTCTTTGGTGGCCATTCCTCTTTTTGGAGCCCAAAAGTTATTTTACTTGATGTGTTATCCGGACTTGCATGTGATCATTCGTTTCATGCTTCACTTGCCTGATAGAAATAGGGCAGAGGAAAGAAAGTAGGACACTTCTAAATGAATGTCATAAGTGGGCTGCACCAGGATTCATGGGATCGGCTTGTAAGTAATTTACTTAAACGTATGTTTGTTCCAACAAGATATCTATGAAAGATGGTTTCCGCTGTTCTGTTTAATGCAAAGGAATAAACATTGTGCACCATATTTAGAATGAAAAGAAATTAAAATGAAATGTTTCTTTGAAATCGGATATAGAACCAAATTCTGGCTCAAATCAAAAATATTGAAATAAGATGGCACATTTGTATACAAATATTGTTTAAGAATTTATTTTAAGCATTTATTGAAACAATTCCTTAGTATTTTTTCTACCAATTTTTCTTCCAATACTTAGTAAATAACATTTCTTTTCAAAACATATTTGAAACGGAGTCAAAAGCATTTTTATAGGATATAAACGAAACTTTGATCTTGTATCAGATAAGAATCAAGTTGATTCACATCTTTGATTCATATCCAATTTTATCTGAGCAGCAAGCATGCATGCAATGGGGAGTCAAATGCATGTTTTATTTTTTTTAATTTATTTATTTTTATCTGATGTGAGGGAATTTTTATTTATTTTTAAATTTTTATTCAAACTTTTCTTTTATATAATGGATTTATCTGAATCGGTGGGATTTGGTCGTGAACAAACTATAATTTTATTTAATTTCATATTTTGAATTTTTTTTATGTGGTTATGGAATTGTATATGGACTCATTTATTTAGATACTCTTCATTGTTGCTTTCAGCCAATCATCATTATGTCATGGTCTGAAGTGTGTCTGTGTGTAAAGGAAGGCATGTGTAAACCCCTAAGTATATTGCTTTTGCCTTAAACACTGAAAACAGATGAAAAAAAAAAGTGTTAACTAAAGACGCACGTTTGTTTGAACCTGCGAAACAATATAAAAGTTGGATGCACATAAGCAAAGGAATTCGTATTGAAATAAATAATTAATATTTTTTAATTAAAAATGTTGGGTTGAACAAAGTAGTATTCAATTCTAAAATAAAAATCGATATTCAAATTTTAGAAATGCGGAGTTAAAATTCTGTTAGATCTATTGAATTCAATTACACATTTATTCTATTTTATTTATGTGACACAAGGTCGGAAAAGTGGGATTTGAAAAGCCAGCGCTCGAGAAGGTGAGCACTCTGGCCTACAAAAAATGCCTGGGCAACCCTGTCGGCATTCCCCAGTAGGGGCGCCTCCGGCAGTAAGCAATGAACTTACTCCTCCCCAAAGAGGGGAGGCAAAGCCTGGGAGGGTGGACCTCCTAGAACTGCACAGGACAAACCCACAAACCGGCAGAATCAAGACCCGAAGACCAAGACAGCACCGGTCTATAGGGTGCAGTATCCATCGGAACAGATACTATACTTTGATCTTGGCCAAAAGGGCAAGATAAACTCGCAAGAAATGTGAAAGCCCCCCCCCCCCTTCCTCTTGGCTATTGCATATTTGAAGAAAGTATATAATATACTGAAACATCATATGGAAAACCTAGAGTGGAGGGAGGGGTTTTCAGTGTAGATATCTTTCCTTATTCATTTATAATGCTAATTGAAAGGGGGGGGGGGGAACCAAGAAAATAAAGACTACGGTGAAAGGGGAGGAGTAACGATGGAGCAATTGATTTCTAGTGACCTTTCAGAAGTCAAAAGTACTTTTATTAACTCTTAAATATTGAATGCATTGGGGAGAAATTTTCTGTAAGTGTATGTGTGGGGGGGGGGGGGCTAGTTTGATGTGGATGTTAAAATCCCAACCGAAACGAGGGGAGGTGGAAGGTAACTTACAAACGTTATATGAACTGTTCTACATCTACTAACCCTAACTCTGACATCTACTAATCCAAGAACTCTCATCGATCCTTTCAATGTGACCAAACTAACAAAGTCTCCTGTTTTTCATACGTTTCCCTATACTGTCCAGATTTCATTTTCCTCTGAAGTCATCAGAACTAAGCCTGTCTTTAAGATTCACATTACACATCAATATTATTCTCATATCATTTCTCTCCATGCAACGCATGTCCTCAACCCTCACTGGCCAGGTTTCACTTCCATACATAATCACATTGCGTGCACAAGTCATCAGATTTTATTAATTCCATTGATATTTATATTCATCGTCATCCAACTGTCAATCTATCCATCTCAAATGGTTATTCATGAATATATATATATTTGAAAAGTCACACATTAGAAGCATTGGCGAAATGGCAAAGATAAAGAGAATATTTTTTTATAAGATATTTAGAAAACCTTCACAACGCAAATTATTGTTTTTAAAAATAAATTATTTATTTATCTTAAAAATATATTTATTTTTTTTTTTTTTTAACTTGAGCGCTTTCGGTATAATAATATTTACCATCTTCAGAAGAATAAGCATTTTTTTTCTTCATTTTTTTTTCTCCTCCCGACAAGCAGTAAGGATGAATTCGTCTCGATGTTATGGACGAAAATGTTAAGTCGTGTGTATCACGTGGTACGTGGAAATGGTAATATTATTACCGAAAGCGCTCAAGTTCAAAAAAAAATATATATATATTTTTAAGATAAATAAATAATTTATTTTTAAAAACAATAATTCGCGTTGTGAAGGTTTTCTAAATATTTTATAAAAAAATATTCTCTTTATCTTATATATATATATATATATATATATATATATTTATTTTAATTAATAAATAAATACCCCCTCCGCTTAGAACAATATTCTAATAGTCAACAAGTATCAAGTTATCTGGCATTGCTTGAACGGGTGTTCGTACCGATCGAGGATACGTCTTTGACAATCAGTCTCACAGTGACTTTGTTGCCGTCTGGCTGATGTATAACTCTGTTCAGTCTTACCTTCTCTTTTTGAGAAGGGGTTAGTTTATTGCTAATCGCCTGAGGCGCCCCTACTGGGGAATGCTTAGGCATTTTTTTTTTTTTATTATTTTTTTTGTAGGCCATAGTGCGTTTCTCCTAGTGCACTGGCTTTTCAAACCCACACCTGACCTTTTATCTAACCTCCCCTGAAGAGGAGGGAAATAAAATAAAATCAAATGACTACTTCAATTGATAGATGGATATAATGGAGGATTATTTTTTATTTATTTTTACATCATGACAATGTTAGACGCTCCCCTTATCCCTGGGGGGAGGAGGGTGTATCTAGAACAAATATGTCCGAGTGTAGTCCATCCCATTAGCTACTTGACTGCATTTCACTATTTTTCCGTCGATAAATCTAAATAAAAATGTAAAGTGAAGCGTAATTACAAATACTATATAGAATTTCCGACACTTGGTTGTCCCAAAAGTTTGTAGACACTTGGTTGTCCCAAAAGTTTGTAGACACTTGGTTGTCCCAAAAGTTTGTAGACACTTGGTTGTCCCAAAAGTTTGTAGACACTTGGTTGTCCCAAAAGTTTGTAGACACTTGGTTGTCCCAAAAGTTTGTAGACACTTGGTTGTCCCAAAAGTTTGTAGACACTTGGTTGTCCCAAAAGTTTGTAGACACTTGGTTGTCCCAAAAGTTTGTAGACACTTGGTTGTCCCAAAAGTTTGTAGACACTTGGTTGTCCCAAAAGTTTGTAGACACTTGGTTGTCCCAAAAGTTTGTAGACACTTGGTTGTCCCAAAAGTTTGTAGACACTTGGTTGTCCCAAAAGTTTGTAGACACTTGGTTGTCCCAAAAGTTTGTAGACACTTGGTTGTCCCAAAAGTTTGTAGACACTTGGTTGTCCCAAAAGTTTGTAGACACTTGGTTGTCCCAAAAGTTTGTAGACACTTGGTTGTAATAAATCAAAACTCGCAGCTCGATTTTATTCATGGGCATCTGAAATATAAAGATGAAGATAACAATATAAATGCAAACAAACAATTAAAAATTGCATAAAAATGCAATTTATTTTCCTACACATAGCTGGAGAGGAGATTTTTTTTTCATACATTTCCCATGTGCAATGGAAGTTAAAAATAGGAAAATACATGTTTCAGAATTCTTGAGGTGAGAATTATAAGATATAAAATATCAAATTTATATTCTTTGTGGGATACGGATTATTATTCTCGTGTAACAATCTCTCTTCGCCGGTCGGAATGAGTCAACATTTTCTTTCCAAATTAGTACATAAAATGGCTGACCACTAAAGAATAATTTTTTTTTTAAATTTTTTTCGATATTATTCACTCAGGGCAACACTGATCAAGAATATACCAACTATGTGGCTCTTTGCTTTATAGTTTGTTTTTTTTTAACTTTTAACTGGACACGCACACACACAACTGCCTTTTATATGATAGATAACGACAGGAAATGAAAATTGTTTTTCCAAACACGAACCAATGAATGTCGATGATAATGCAGAATCCTATATGCCATTTTTGTTTACAAAGCTATACTGGTCAATGAAGTAGGGGGGAAAATCTCATTTTTTTTTATATATAAGATTGACATATTCATGTCTTTTTTGTTTTTTTTTTGTCCGTAATTTTTTATCGATTTCTCGTGCTGATATTTCCACAAATTTTTACGCCTTCAATTTGTAGAGTAAACTTGGAGCTTGAGTGTATTTTTTTAAACGCCTGCGTCGGCTTGCACGAGAATTTCCTACTATAAACATTTTTTTTTTTCGTTTTTCTATTTCAGAAGAAGGTTATTTAAAGATTTATTTACGAGGCCGTCCTGTCAACATGTATGCACCAACATCTGTGAGTGACTTCAGCATTTCCAAAACAGTGGAACCACCTTCAGAAAAACTGCAGTTAGAATGGGTGTATCCTTTCTATTACATATTTATATATATATATATATATATATTCAAAATATATGAAAAAATTCAAAATGGCGTATTAGTGGGTTCCCCCACGTGTGAGTTTTTGCTCGCTTTTTATTTGTTTTTTTGTTTGTTTTCACCCAAAAAGGAACCACTGTATAGTGTAGGTTTTTTCAAGACACTTTAATCCAAGAACTTTTTACTCTTTGTGAATTTTTTCTGATGATTTTGTAGTGTTGCAGAGACGATATTGACATAAAAATGTTGTTTGGCACAAGACAAATGAAACGGACCGTAAAAAATATCTCACAAATGTTTTTTGGAAAAAAAACATGGTTATTGGAATATAAAATAAAACCATGGTTATTGGAATATAATATGAACTGACTTATATATATATCTTATACTACTAAAACTGTTTATCTTGTTCGCTTATTTGTTTGTCTTCATGCTTTATTGTTTGAAATGTTGCCAAAAGCTACCATTTATCCTTTATGATATTAAAAAGGGTGAATGATAGTTGCCGAAAGCTGTGGACATGTTTGTGTATTTGAAAACAGCAGCAGCCATTTATGATATCATCCATTTTCAAGTATACAGGATGCGAGGGCTATTTGAGGACAGTTTTAGTGTTAAATAAACAACAATATCTTTTAAAAAATTAAAAAATATATTTAAATCAAATTGAAACTAATAATATCCTTGATGATACTTTACATAATTGTTCTATGAATTCACCTTTGACTTCAATGATTGCTTCTATTCAGGCTCGAAACCGTCCACAAGCTGAAATTAAGTGGTCCCTATTCATTTCGGACATCACCTGGACAATGGCAGCCTTTAGTGAAGCTATGGTACCATGAGGATGTCGATTATTCTTCCTTTCAACAATGCTCCACACGTAATAGTCCATAGGATTTAAATCTGGCTAGTTAGGGAGGAGGCATGTGTCGGGGAGGGGGGGGGGGGGTCAGATGATCGTAAAAATTTTCTGATAACCAGTCCTGGGTTACAATGGCTTTATGAGAAGATGCAGCGTCTTGTTGATGGACGTATGTCCTTCCATTGCATACTTTATCTATCAAGCACTTAACTGTTTTAAGAACATCAAGTTATCTGGCAGCATTGACCCCCCCCCCCCCCCCCAAGACCTTGAGAAAATGTAAGATGGCATGACGGGACCTCCACTGCTCAGAACTCTTAAAACCATCAGTGACCAGATTTTTTGGTGTGCATATCTGGTGTTCTTAAGGTATCGGTGTTTGTTTGTGTTTTTTTGCTTTTTGCTACAGGGGAAACGTTGCCCTCACACGCGTCTCGCTTCATTCGAACACATGATCTGGCAACACGTAAAAAGTTATTGATTTCTAAATCACTTATGCTTTGCAGCGAAAGCAACTATGACTGCGTGTCTTTTCATTTGTTGGGTTAACATCTTCCTATGAATGGATTATATGAAATAAAAAAATAAAAATATTATAAATGATTTGAGTGAACTTAAAACAATATGTCCTCAAATAGCGTTTGTACCGTGTGTGTGTTTATTTATATAATATATATATATATATTAGAAAATGGTAGTTTGCTTGAAGCATTGCTGGGAATATTAGTAATATGTTTAAGAAGGCTGGGGGCAATGCAGAGTGGCGGGTTAATTGTAAGCTGGAAGGAATAAAAATAATAAATCGAAGTGGGACTTACTATTTATTTTTTCTTAAAATCTTACATAAAAGCAAATGGTGAATTCTCTACACAGACGGATTTTTCCTTTGGTGTTTATTATTTTTGACAAAGGGAAGATTTTCCCGAAATATTAAATAAATGATTTTAATAATCATCCGGACATCACACAAACAGCTACCACACACACTTGCTGTTATGTAAGATTTTAAGAACAAATAAATAGTAAGTCCCATTTCGATTTCGATTTTTTTTATTTTTGTTCCTTCCAGTTTCCAATCTACCCGGCACTCTGCATTGCCCTCAGCCTTCTTAAACATACTATATATATATATATATATATATATATATATATAAGATAAACATCCACAGGATAAAAATCCAAAGAATTTCAACCGGGCTTATAAAGAATGCTCAATATCAAATAGAGCTTTTATATATAATTATTTCTTATTTACACAAACATGTACATAATCTGCGACACTGGCATGTCGATGTTATCGATCAACAGCTGTTAAAAGCTGAGATCTCATCAGGCAGAATAAAAATCTTCCCTGAGGTCATATTTGGAAAGAATCTTTCCAAATATGACCTAAGGGTCAGATTGCCCCGCTATAGATCTGGCTCCTATCACAGTAGTCTATTATATATCAGTGGCAATATGCGTTGTTTGATGTGAAAAGAAGTAAAAACAACACAATTTTTTTGAAAAATATTTGTGGAAAAATTAAATTAGAATATTGGCGACAGATAACCCACAGGTACCAGAAATGTGCACCCCCTCTATTTTGTCCTCACAGAATCGAGAGGAGGGGGGGCTATTAATACCTGCTTCCATGGGACCCCTAATACTTTGTGTTTCTCTCAAAAGCTGCTGTTATCATTCACGTGTATATTTATTTTTCTCCTTAACTATATGCCTTCAGCTATGGCTATCGAGGTCGCGACTGCCGTTCCAACTTGCATTATTTGCCGACTGGAGAGATTGTTTATTTTATAGCGTCCACTGTAGTTTTATACAACGTAGAAGAACAGATGCAGCGTCATTATCTGGGACATACAGATGATGTCAAATGGTAGGTACATCGTTTTAATTAACCCTAACCCTAAACATCTTTTCATCCGGCCGTGGTGACACTCTCAATCCTATTTTTAAAATAAGACCAACAGCCATTAATTTCTTCAATAGTGTATCAGTTGTAGGTATCACAAACCAGCCTAGAATGCGAAAATGGCTAAATGTAGTGAAATTCGCTACAATTTCAATTTTCAATATCTCGTTTACTTTTCAGCAAGGTTATTTTGATAAATTTTAGATTTAAACAAAATTTAATGTTTTCTCTTTATAAATGTACAATTCTTTCTCTTGTGATCATTAATAGTTTTTTTTTTTTTTATATGTTTTAAAAAAAAAAAAATTTTTGTTTTAATTTATTTTTATTTTTTTTCATTTATTTATTTTTATTTATTTTTTTTCATTTATTTATTTTTTATTTATTTTTTATTTATTTATTTTTTTAAATTTATTTTTATTTATTTTTTTATTTTTTAATATTTTTAAATTTTTTTATTTATATTGAGTTTGTATATTATTTTCAGCCTAACTGTCCATCCTGATAAAATTAGGATAGCCACTGGGCAAGTTGCTGGCCATGACAAGAAAGAAGGAAGGGTATGTTATCCATAAACTATTCTTAACGCTTCTATTTTATTATTACTTTCTCTGATTTCTTGTGCAGGTGTTCTCCTCTCATAGATGTACTTCTTGATGGACAATTTGCGACCTCTCTCTTCAAAATAATTCTTGGTTATATCGGTGATATTAAAAACGCTTTGATAAAATGTTAACTTCACACAAATTAATTTCATCATCCCATGCAATTTTTCTTAATGAACTTAGCAATTTTATGAAGAAACTCTGATCAATAATTAAAAATGTTTTAGTTGATCAACTTTTCTGAAACAAAATGCATCTAATAATTCTATTAATTGATATTACTGTAACATAGCTGGGGGGCGGGGGGTTCTACAATCCCTCCCAGACTAACAAAATATCTTCCGACGGCACCTTGTGTGAAGCTATCTTCTGTTGGCAGATCGCAAGTTGTTCTGTGGATATTTATGTCGCTCGGCCTCTTTTTCTTCTGGTAGCTAATAATAGGAATTTAAAAAAACAACAAATAACACCATTATTTGGCTTTAGGGTTTAGTTTACCTTTACAGCGATGTAGGAAAAACAAAATCAACTTGTATATTAAAACCAAATGGCAAAAGTTATGGGACGAACAACAAAACAACAAACTTAGAGACATTCACTCAAATGTTTGGCAAGATGATAAAGAAATATTATCAAAACGAAATTTAGATAATAAATTCACCAGAATCTGAGTTGGTCATACAAAACTCACTCATGAATATCTTTTAAAAGCAGAAAATGCACCTCAATGCAGAACATGTGATCATCAACTAACCATAAAACACATATTAATGGATTGCAAAAAATATGAAAATACCCGTAGAAAATACTTTAATGAACAAACCCTAAAAACATTATTTGAGAAAGTAACACCTTACAAAATATTGCATTTTCTAAAGAAAATAAACCTTTTGGAACTCATCTAAAGATTTAATACAAAACAAACGAAATAGCCAAAATGGAATTTTAGGCCCTAAAACAGGGGCAATAAGATGCATTTAACCGTAAACAATTTAAAATAAAATTTCCTGTCCCTCCTCATAGGAGTGGCCTGGTCACTTTGACGTCGTACACCCAAAAGCAGAATTGATCTCGTTTCTCCGCCACATACTTTCTCCCATGACGTCATATCCTGCAACGTAGTCATAACTGCAGTCGGTTAACTTCTAATGGAATTGTTCACTATTCTAACCATATTCTTACTCTAGCCTTATGTGGAAAAATACCGTTTTTAATCTTTTTTTACACACTTGCCTCTAATCTTGCTATATTATTTTGATCAAACTTGACAAAATTGAAACGCATTCTCCGCAATTGCATCACACCAATTTATACAAATAAACACATGAGATTCATCATTTACTCGCAAGTATCCCCGGTTTTGTCCATGAAAAAATGTGGATTCCTGTATATTCCTATTCCCAGCCCGGAACACCATATCATTTTTTTTTTTTTTTTTCTTTTTACTTTCGTAATTTTCACGTTCAAAAGAAAATAATGTAAAACAGCCTTTAATGGATGTCCAACATGAGCACAGATCCCACAATCTTATTTCTGTGAAGATCCCACAATCTTATTTCTGTGAAGATCCCACAATCTTATTTCTGTGAAGATCCCACAATCTTATTTCTGTGAAGATCCCACAATCTTATTTCTGTGAAGATCCCACAATCTTATTTCTGTGAAGATCCCACAATCTTATTTCTGTGAAGATCCCACAATCTTATTTCTGTGAAGATCCCACAATCTTATTTCTGTGAAGATCCCACAATCTTATTTCTGTGAAGATCCCACAATCTTATTTCTGTGAAGATCCCACAATCTTATTTCTGTGAAGATCCCACAATCTTATTTCTGTGAAGATCCCACAATCTTATTTCTGTGAAGATCCCACAATCTTATTTCTGTGAAGATCCCATAACGTTCTATACCTAGGCCACTTTATGGCACAACTGAGAAACGCAAATGGACGCCTATTGACAAATGTTTGATTTTCAGAGATTTTTTTAAGGAAATTAAGTCAACTATATTTTAAAATATATAGAATAAGATTCTGACCCATAACTGAGGATGAGAAAATATGTTGAAAGATAAATAAATGAAAATACGTATATGGATCTTATCTTTTATCAGACATCTTAATTACATTTTTAACACAGCGAAAATATACGTATTTTCAATTAAATAGCAATTTATTATTCGTTTTTTTTTTTTCTTCCACACCTTCCACTCAAAACATTTTCAATTAAGTAGCAATTATTTTTCTTTTTTTCCCCCCTCTTCCACCCTCCAACATACACACCAGAAAGAATTTTGTTTGGGATGATTAAAACTCTTATTTAAAATCTACCCAAACCTAATAAAAAATAAATTAAAAAATTTTTTCTTTTTTTTTTTAAATTTCAATATTATTTATAATCAAAGGTCGGCATTATATTAACACTGTGTACCCAGCAGTCAATAAATTAATGAAATGATTTTGTTACAAAGTTAATTTCCACAGTAATGCTTTGTGGTTCATTAACAAACAATTTGGTTCAATAAAAAAAAAAGTGATTTTGTTACAAAGTTAATTACCATGGTAAACAATTTGGTTCAATTAAAAAATAGATACATCATCCATTTCTATTTTTCATTTGGAGTTTTACAGTAAAATCTTGGTCAGCGTTTATGCTGGCTATCCATATACAGCAAATAAAACCTTTTTTACTTATAACTTGAAAATGGATAGTCATAGAAAGTAAAATCATTTGAATAAAAAGCAGAAGTTTCTTGGTTACCTAATTTTTCCCAGTCAATGCCGGGGCACGGGTCTTGCTAGTTTAATATTAAATAAAAATAGTATTATATTAAACCCCAATTTTAAGAAAATGTATTTAAAAAAATTTAAACTTTGTCGTTTTTTTTTTTTCAAAACCGGCACTTTAATTATAATGATTTTTTTCTTTCTTTTTGGAAAGCTTTTTTCTTTTTATAGATTCCTGAATATAAATATCTTCAAAACAAAGACTAAAAAAACCCTGACTAATTCTAGTTCTTTTTCTTGGTTTAGAAACTTTTACTGTCAAATGTTTAATTTCTTGTCCGTTATTTTTATAATTATCATCCAGACAATTTCTGCTGCCAACGTTCGCTTTATTTTATTTATTTTTTAATTTAGCCGAATTATATCAGCAACTATTTGCTAATAGTTCTATTTCCTCAATTTTGTAATCAAATGTTTTTAAGTTGAAAAATAATTAAATACTTTTTTTTATAAACAAATTAAAATGAATACTTTGGAGCAGAACCTAATTATCGTTTTCTTTTAAAACATAACTAAATAAAATTAATTATATTTATGATAAATACTATATCTTTCATAAGACACTAATTTCCTTAGAAAAATCAACTTACAGTTCGAAGATGGGTTTTTTCCCACAAAATTTATTTGCATTTTCGAGTTTTTTTGTTTTTTTTGTAGATATTCAAATGCAATTAATTTCATCCTCGTGCTTTTTAGTCTCAATATAGAAAAGTAGATTATTTTGGGAGCTGATAGAGAACAATGTTTTCTATTTTTTATTGAATGTGATTTTTCTTTAAAAAAAACCCACCAAAAACTAGCTTTTGTTGACCGATTAAAGTCAGAGTAAACTAATTCAACGAAATGTAATTCTAAAGCAGAAAAATCTGAAAGAATCAAAATAAAATCTTTTATGTATGGCACCAGAATTTTGGTAGAATTTTCTTTGAGACTCTTATTCATTTGCTTAAAATTACTGCACACATCCGATTCTTTTTTTATTTTTAACTTCACTTTCGAAATTTAGTTTTTTAATAATAAAAAAAACAATTCATTTTACGATTAAAATTAACATGAAAATAGTGCTAAGCTGTCAGTTTTGCGTCTGTCGACGTTGTGATACGTTAACATGATGGCAAAATTAAATAATCCCATCAAACTCTGGACGAATGCACCATTAACTTAGTTAAACAATTACAGCAGATATGTTTAGAATTAAATAAATCATATAGAAACTATTATGCATATCATTATATCTATAAACACACACACGCACGCTATTCCATTGGGAATTAGATTACTTTTTACTACGATTAACCAAAACAACAAAACAATTAAGTAGCAATTTATTCTTTTTCTTTATCCCCCCCCCCCACTTCCACGCCTCTCCCTCACACCCGAAATATAAGTAAAATTATCTTTAGGGTGATTAATACTATCATTTAAAGTCCAACCTAAGCCAAGTAAAAAAAAAAATTTTAAAAGCAATCACTTAGGCAATTTTTTTTCATATAACGATTAATAAATTAAAAAAATAAGATAATCATGAAATTAATTTTCACAATAATGCATTTTAGTTCGTTTATAAATAATTTCCTATTACTACGATTACCAGAACAAAAAATCTGATTTTATTCCAAGTTTTGAGATGAGGAATTATTTTCATCATTCATATTTGGACTAGTGTTTTTTTTGTTTTTTTTTCTTCTTTATTAAAAAAATTTTTTTTTTTTATTCTCAGTTTTAGATGCTCTGCCTTCTGGCTGTCTCTTGAAATTGGATATTCTTTGGGTTAGGGTATGGGTATTCTATGGGAGCCTAAAAGCGAACTCTCTCTACCAGTGTTTCTAAACCTTTTTACACTTGCAGAACCCTTAAAATAAATTTCATGTCTCAAAGAACCTCTGCCAAAACCAAAATTATATACCACATCTTTCCCATTTTATTTTCACCGTAGTTCATGTGGTAAATATCATAGTATATATTTTTGAAAAACTGGTTTAAGGAAAAATTATATTTTGTCAAATGCTAAATGAAATGTCTGGTAATGCTAAATAAAGTTCATACTGTTCGTTTATAATACTTCACTGGGGAGTTTTTGTTCACACAAAAAAAATTAAAACTCAAATGGAAACTAATAAACACAAGTAAGCAATGCCTTGAATAGAATTGTAATCGGAATAAAAACTGATAATTGCTGCTTGTTTTGTAATATTACGTATATGAAATTAAATAAAAAGTCAAAAGTGCAATAATTTATCTCCTTTGTTCTCACGGAACTTAGGATTCCGGGGAAGCTTGGTTGAGGAATGCTGCTCTGTTCAATTTACGCTTGTCCAAATATGAATAATGGAAATTCTTTCAGATTAATGGAAATTCTTTGAATTATTATTGTTTCAATGTTTATTTGATCTTTACTTTTCAGAATCGGTTTGTATAAGTTTCGTGTTTTTTGTTCTGTTTTTGTCTAATAACTAAAATGTCGCTTGTTTAGGAAGAGAAGAAAATGAAATGCCCTAACGCTAAAAATAAACAAGGGCGTGTCATCCTTAGACCAACTCCAAAGAAAGGAATTCAATTGAAGAAAGTTTCGAACTGGGATATAGTATGAAATATTTTTTTTCTCTCTTGATGATTTGTCCAAAATTATCTTGGGACTTGTTGCTCTGGGACTTTTTCTTGTGTCGCTTTTTCAGTCGCACACGTCTGCTTTTATGATAAAATGTCATACATTGTGTTTCTCTTTCATTTCTGAAGTCCATTCTGGTTGTGTTCAGTGTTTTTTTTTTTTTTATGGGACAAGGTTTTTTCTGTATAATTATTAAAATTACAGTGCTTTTTTACATTAGGACCCGCGCTAAAAGTGCCTTGGCATCGGTACTTTCTGGATGTTTACGTAGAACACCGGACAGTGCTGAATGAAAAATCCATTGACTTACATGCATCCCAAAAAACACTAATGAGGCAGGATTTGCAAGATATGGGGGGGGGGGGGGGTGACAAGCAAAAAACTTTTGTATGAAATACTTATTTATTTTTTTAAATAAGTGATTTAAACAAGTGTTTAAATTAAAAAGTTAAGCAAGTGTTTGTTTTTTTAAAATTTACGAAAATTATTTTTATTTATTTTTATTTTTACTGAATATTTTGTTGTTAGAGTTTATGCAGGATTAGGAATTAGGGTTTGAGCAGGCTCGTTTTCAGACGTCAAAAATTCAATTATCAAGCTTAGATGTCGTCTGCTTATTCATTTCAATCAGTTATTCATTTTCTTGCAGTTTCATTGACTAACCACTTCGGGGTTTTCTGGCATTTTAAGTAAAACGCCGGAAAGCACCGACACCGAGGGACTTTTAGTGCGGTTCCCAATCTAACAAAGTACCAAAATCACGTTCCATCTGATAAGGAAATTGACTTGGAATTTTAAAGACTTCGTTGGTATGGCCACGTAGAAAGAATGGATGAGTTCCTGGGTTAGTAGCTGTAGAACAGTTGAAGTAGCAGGGTCATTTGGCAGGGGGAAGGCTCAAGAAAAAAATGGGAGGAAGTGATAAGGATGGACTGGAGTGAAAAAGGGATAAAGACCTGGTCAGAGATAGGTTAGTTTAGAAGTCAATTTCTAAAAGCTGTCAAACACATGTCACCATGTAAAAACGGACATCAACTAAAATATGATTATGATCTATTTAAAAATGTCTTGAGTGATTTTTATTTCTTCAGAATTTTCATATTGTGTAAAAATGAAAAGTGAACATTTTTTTTTTTCATATTACCCTATATCAAACTTTAGTTTTAATAAAATTAAAATAAATCCCTATTATTTCATAACATTGAAATAAATCCCTATTTAATAAAATTAAAATAAATCCCTATTTAATAAAATTAAAATAAATCCCTATTATTTAATAACATTAAAATAAATCCCTATTATTTAATAACATTAAAATAAATCCCTATTATTTAATAACATTAAAATAAATCCCTATTATTTAATAAAATTAAAATAAATCCCTATTATTTAATAGAATTAAAATAAATCCCTATTATTTAATAAAATTAAAATAAATCCCTATTATTTAATAAAATTAAAATAAATCCCTATTATTTAATAAAATTAAAATAAATCCCTATTTAATAAAATTAAAATAAATCCCTATTATTTAATAAAATTAAAATAAATCCCTATTATTTAATAAAATTAAAATAAATCCCTATTTAATAAAATTAAAATAAATCCCTATTTAATAAAATTAAAATAAATCCCTATTTAATAAAATTAAAATAAATCCCTATTTAATAAATTAAAATAAATCCCTATTTAATAAATTAAAATAAATCCCTATTTAATAAATTAAAATAAATCCCTATTATTTAATAAAATTAAAATAAATCCCTATTATTTAATAAAATTAAAATAAATCCCTATTATTTAATAAAATTAAAATAAATCCCTATTTAATAAAATTAAAATAAATCCCTATTTAATAAATTAAAATAAATCCCTATTTAATAAAATTAAAGTAAATCCCTATCATTTAATAAAATCAAAATAAATCCCTATCATTTAATAAAATCAAAATAAATCCCTATCATTTAATAAAATCAAAATAAATCCCTATCATTTAATAAAATTAAAATAAATCCCTATCATTTAATAAAATTAAAATAAATCCCTATCATTTAATATAATTAAAATAAATCCCTATCATTTAATAAAATTAAAATAAATCCCTATTATTGTCTACAGAGCCTGAAGACTCTCCATGCGGCGAATATATCTTATAGCTGTTTCCATTCGATTGCCATGGGCGAACTAACACAACTATAAGACTACATATGTCCGCCATTTGGAGAGTCATCGGGTCGCTGTCGACAATTTTACAAAATAAAAGGATCTCCTCGTATGCAAGAGACATCATACAACACGCATGCCCGACCTGTACTCTTGTATGACTGCGAGACGTGACCCATGTCGAAACAATGAAATGATCCTGCAGTGCATTAGATGGAGAAAATTGTCAGTCACTCTAAAGACTTCCATAAGAAATCACATCATACGACGATGTCTCAACTGGTATGGCCACATCGCCTGCTATCAGTCATCAGAAACATTCCAGAAACACATCAATGTCGACGGCCCAAGGCCGCCTCAGACATGGAGAGAAGCAGTTGATAACTTGTTTCGAGCCGACGGTACACACAAAATTGGCAAAAAAACAGGAGAAATTGGAAGTAATTAAAAAAGTCTCGTTGCAATACGAGATATAAAGATAATGATTATAAGCAAAAAAGAAATTTATTTTAAAGTTTAACAATTGAAATCAATTTATTAATTGCTAGATGAATTGATATTTTAAATTTTAGTTCAAAATATTAAACAAAAGCAACATTGGTGCTTATCAAGAAGTAGACTGACATTAAAAATAAAATTTTAAAATATCTTTGATATACGTACCCGTGACAGAAAGCATATATCGGGGAGGGGGGGGGGGATCACGTAAATTGATCAAGCAGTTTTTATTTTACAAAAAAAATCATTTTTAAGCGATTATTGTGAATTTGTAGGGATTACGACTATGTACAAGGCTGATTTTTAAGCTCTATTTTTGAAGAGTTGGAATTTTCGGAGTTATCTCCCCTAGTTATCAAACATGGCGACGAGAGATCGACACTAGTCTGTTAGCAATACAATTTGATTTCTATTGTAAAACGAAAACCACTTGATAAATTTACGTGATTTAAAAAAAAAAATTTAAAAAAATTTGTACGATATATGCTTTCCATCACGGGTACATATATCATGAAGATTTTTTTAAATTTTTTTTTCATGTCTGTCTGCTTCTGGACAAACATTGCAACATTTTTTATTTTCTAAGAAATGAAGAATGTGGTCTAATAGTCAATAATTAATCTAAATAGACAGTCAAAACAAGCGTGAAAACAAGGAATGCTTAAAATTTAACAGGCGAGGAAAATACCGAAATGTTATGAAAAGGAAACGTCAAGTAGTGATGGAACGTTAATTCTTTAAAAAAAAATATATATATTTTGCCTTTATGAAGATAGTTGTTCTATTTTGATGAAGTATCTTTTATTATACTAAAGATGAGTCAATTAACGTTTGTTTCCCCCCACCCCCCAAGGCCTTTTTCCTATATACTTAAATTACACATGTTAAAATATACTTTAGTTCTGGGATTGAGTTATGTTTAAAAAAAAAAATTATCTTTTAATTGTTCTAATTAACTGTAATTTGTAATTAACTGAACAAGTTACCCATCTCTCTTAACCGTCTATGCATTTCTCTCACCCCCTTTCACTTTGTTGATCCAACCATTCTCTAATATTTCTTAATATCTCTGAGCAGTTAGAGAAAAAGTGATTCTAATTTACATATACGTGGCTGTACACACCAGAAACACTTATGTAAATTAGATGGCGAAATAATAAGTCTCTTTATATCTATATAAGAATAATAATACACTATAAAAGAAGAAACTAATATTGAAGTAAAGAGACATTAGTTATGTAAAAAGAATGTATTGAATGTCAGTTTATGAATTTTCGAATGAAATCAAAGTTCAGAGACTGGCGACGTGATTGGTCCGCTGTTGCCACATAAAGTTCTATGAACAACGACTGGAGGCCGTGAACCTGTACTCGCTGGAGCATAGGTGGCTGCTGTCGACCTCATCGCCTTTTACATCATGTACGGCAACTATAATATGTCACATGACCTCTTCTACATACCAGCCTCGCGGGGGGGGGGGGGGGGGGTTGCTTTATGAAAACTTACAGAAACTGTACCTGAGACGATTTCGGCTGAATTATCGGAAAACTTCTGTTGCGGCTTGGTACGCTAGGCCATGAGACAAGCTGCCGGAAGTCGTGCTACCCAGTTCGAAGTTGTGCTGCACACATCGTGGCCGTTAATCTTCGGCTGATTATCCCTGTACGTAACCCCCCCCTCTTTCGTAATAACTCGCTTTTAACATGGCTTTTGCCCTGCGCTAATCCTTTGCCAATATACTGAATCCAAAACATTAAAATACTCGTCTTTTTAGATTTGTTATTCATTATTGGACATTTTCTTCTGTGAATGGTTGAGGGTATTTATCTACCTCCCACAGCGGTAAGATGTGACACAAGGTCGGAAAGTGGGATTTGATAAGTCAGCACCCTAAAGGAATAAGAGCACTTATGACCTTTAAAAATTGCCTGGGGCAGCCCCGTCGGCATTCTCCAGTAGGGGCGCCTCAGGCGATTAGCAATAAACTAACCCTTTCTCAAAGGGTGAGAAGGTAAAGCCTGGGAGGATGGGCCTTCTAGAACTGCACAGGACAAACCCATTCTCTGAATGGCTGAAATTTAAGCGATGTTTCCTGTGTTTAATATATACATACTAAAACTCTGATCTTGCTTGTCACCGTGCACAAAAAGAGATTTATTTATTTATTTATTTATTTATTTGAAAATGGATGATGTCACAAAAGGCAAATTACATAAATAAAGGGTGAATGATTAGAAGTAAATAAATAATTATTTAAGATGGGGGGGGGGGGGTAAAATGAATTATCATTATTAAGAATAAAATATATAAGAAAAAAATATTTATATTTATTTGAAAATGGATGAGGCCACAAAGGAGGAATGGTAACTTTTGGCAAATGAAGATCTTTTTTGTCATCTATTTTCAGGTAAATATATAACATAATAAAATATATATATATTTATATTTATTTATGTATTATATATATATATATATATCTTTTTCGGAAGATCAGAACATCAGTACCAAATCCTATGTCTGTCTTTCCGGAAGTGAAGAACTCCCGGGAAGACAGACATAAATAGAGGCTGAAGAGTTTCGATAAAGAGGCCTTTATAGGTCCCATTTGTTAGGATTTGAAACCGACGGTACCAATGTTATTCTGATCTTCTGTAAAACATTAATAAATAAATATTACACTTATTTTTTTATTTCTCTTATCTACGCAGTCTTCTTGGATTCTCTCCCTCTAACCTCACACACACACACACACACACACACACACACACATATATGTAACAAATACTGGTCCAACAGAGAAAGATTAGTCTAATTTTATTTCAGGAATTTGTACAAAATAGTGTTGATAGAATACAAATGAAAAGTTTTGGAATTTTTTAGATGAGGATTGAAAACTTGTATTATTTGGAGTATTGTTCTCATCTTTGCTGTTGTTTTCACATTGTGGTCGATCTAAACTCAGACCTTCTTCAGGTGCATCTTTTCAAACTGTGGAACCGTTACGAAATTTTGAACTAAACCCTTTGTTTAAACCGCATGGCCACGTGATGCAAGAGATAAAGGTGTTGATTCACAATTAGTTCGAAGTGACCGTCTTCCGGAGGTTGAAGGTTCAATCCTCACTAGAATCATGTTCTGTAAAGCCGAAAACAAAAACGATTTTTCTCTACAAAACAACCAAACCAAACACCATGAATAAATATTTGAAGATATAAAGAACTTGAAGCATAAAAACTTTTAGCAAAATGACTGAATTTGGCATTAAATAACCCGAAAAGGGTTGATATGTGGGTAAAACAAAACAACCTAATCAATACTTACTACAGGTGATAACTAAATATAAAATAATTAACCTTTTCTACTTTGTTCTCGTTCACTTAGCCATAACAATCTACCCCTATGTATGTATGTATGTATTTAAAAATAAAAAAAAATTTTTTAAATAAATAAAAGTGGAAGGTCACTCCTCACATTATGTTGGTCTGTAGTTTCAACTTGTTACTGGCTATCTTGCTTTCGCTTGTTGCTGGATCTCAACATTTTGAACCAAGAGATGGATCTAGCTGTCGTACAAAGCTAGATCTCTTTATTTACAATCTCAGTACAGATACTCCTTCAGACAATGACACTTTTCTGAATGAAGGAGTTGCACTCGTCTGACAAGACGTTACTGTCATCATATATGTATGTAAAGGGTTTAGTTAAGAGTTCCGTATAGTGTTCAAAGTTCGGCATAAATATGCATCTGAAGAAGGTCGGAGGTTATATCGGTGGAAATGTGAAAATAACCAAGATAAGAATAGCAGTCCAAATAATACAAATTTAAAATATTTAAAAAAAAAAAAATTTTCCCTCAAAATTGTTCATGGCTCTAAACTGAAAGCTCTCTCGTTTCACTTCCATCAAAATCTGTATGTGTGCGCACATCTTTTGTTATTTGGTATCCATTTCTCTCTGTCTTCTTTTCTTTCCCAAGTTTCCGCTGCATTTTCTTCCATCTTTGAATTTAAACAGATATTTCCTTGAGTACAGAGATCTCCACATTTGCTCCTATCTCAACTAAGATTATGTAATGTCCTTTGTAAAAAAAATTTTTTTTCCCTTCTGCTCCTCTTTTTCAAAATAAAAATATCAAAATCTAAATGATTAATCATGGCTTCCTCATATATCATTACTTTTTCACTTATTAATTTGAGATAATCGAAGATGATCTTAGGTTTGGTGCAATATATCTGCTCTTCATATACGTCTATTTAACAATAACAAATCGTACATCAATCCATACAGTAGTGTTTAATATCAAACAAAAGTATAAGGCAAATTCCCCAACCAAAAAAAAATATTTTAGCCAAAAGTAGAAGCCATTGGGCAAGTGAATAAAATTATTTGATTACTAAAGTCAAATCATTTACTGAAAATAATATATACAAGGTGACCCTCCCCCCCAAAAAAATGCCACCTATAGAATCGTTAATAAAATTCACAATTCTTTCTGAAATCCAACCATATTTCGTACAAATAAACTTCAATCTATGCCTGACTTGTCCACCAAGTTTCAGTCAGGAATATCCAACAGTTTCTCTTTTATTGCCATTCACTGATATGGTGGGCACTTTGGTCATCATCTCGTAAGTAGGTGTGATCTTGCGTGGGCTTCACACGCACACACCAGATCATACCCCCCCCCCCCTCTGATTTTTATCTGTGGGGCTATCGAAACAATCCTCACACTATTCTTGAACTTGAAGAGGACCATCACAGCTAGAACCAGTCACATCCAGGTTTGCTTGCAATGCAAAAAATTCACATTTGAAGCAAATCATTGAACAGTGATAAAACAAAGACTGTCGGACATTCATGACTGAAACTTGGACAAGTCAGACGTAGACTGAAGTTTATTTCTACCAAATATGGTTGGGTTGCAGAAAGGATTGTGAATTTTATTAACGATTCCATTGGTGGCTTTCTTTTTGTAGGTCACCCGATAGAGTGAAGAGTAACATTTAGACGCTCGCAAAATGTTTTATACACTTCAGTCGCATTTACTACAAATTTGCACAAATAATCTACTCCAATATACATTTAACAAATTCTAAGCAACGCATTTAAAACACAGAAATTTTTTTTTAAAAAGAGTGGAAATATCTTTTTGGGTTTGAAGTTTTTCCTAACCTTTTTTTCTCATCCAAGGTTATCAGTTTCATGGTGTCTGTGTCCGTGACAAATTCTTTAAATCTCATTTTGGCTCTTCTCTTTTTCCTTCACACTTTTGCTTTGTACGCAATTTTTTAATTTAAAAAAAATTTTCATTTGTCTTTCATGTAAATCTTTTTTTCTTTTTTTTTTTTTTTTTTTTTTTTTCCTTTTTGCAATAAAAACTCAAGTTGCCAAAATTTAACTGTTTTAAGAAAATCTTGAACAAACAAAAAATAGCTCCCTCAGTTATCCTTGCTCAATTATTTTTCTCAATTAAATCAAGTCATACACGAGTTGCCCCCCCCCCCCTGTGATCACTACTACTTGAATAATGTAAATAAAGGTAACCAAATGTTCGTAGATTTTGAACAAAAAATAATGAATGTAAGATTTGACTCGTGAAAAATGCGTATCCCATTGAGATCAAACCATGTTTTTCTTGAGATGGGTGAATTAATCTTGCCAGATATTTCTATGTAGATATATACAGGGTGATTGGAAAGTAACCCCCTATACTTGTAAAATAATTTCTAATTAGAACATACATGCTATTTTCTTTCTCGACTTAATAACTATTGTCTCAAAACTATGAAGAAATTAATGAAAGCATTCAATGAAATAATTTCTAATTAGAACATACATGCTATTTTCTTTCTCGACTTAATAACTATTGTCTCAAAACTATGAAAAAATTAATGAAAGCATTCAATGAAATAATTTCTGATTAGAACATACATGCTATTTTCTTTCTCGACTTAATAACTATTGTCTCAAAACTATGAAGAAATTAATGAAAGCATTCAATGAAATAATTTCTAATTAGAACATACATGCTATTTTCTTTCTCGACTTAATAACTATTGTCTCAAAACTATGAAGAAATTAATGAAAGCATTCAATGAAATAATTTCTAATTAGAACATACATGCTATTTTCTTTCTCGACTTAATAACTATTGTCTCAAAACTATGAAGAAATTAATGAAAGCATTCAATGAAATAATTTCTAATTAGAACATACATGCTATTTTCTTTCTCGACTTAATAACTATTGTCTCAAAACTATGAAGAAATTAATGAAAGCATTCAATGAAATAATTTCTAATTAGAACATACATGCTATTTTCTTTCTCGACTAACAAACTAATAACTATTGTCTCAAAACTGATTTGAAATTCTGCATAAAATCTGTTAAAATCTGTTAAAATCTCTTACAGTTTTCAGCTGTTTGAGTCTAATGTTACACTTTGAGTGCAGATTAACACCCGGTTTAGCAAAACTTGCTCAATATTTACTTTAATAAAATCATGAAAATAACACCACAAATTAATTCTGATGAAGTCACTTTTATTTTTATTATTGTGCCAAACAAGACTTGACTTAAATGAATATTCAAATTAATGATATGCATTCAACATTATTTTTCTTTGAGAAAAGCAGATAAGGTACATTATGGCCAGGCTCAGTGGACTTAAAAGTTTAAATAGCTTAGAAGTGTTCATATTGATTAATCAAGGGAGGCACGAGAGCGCTCTATCCCTTAATAGACTTCAAAAACGGCCTATGCTAGAAATCTCATTTCTTTGATCAATCATAACTCAAAAACCAATAAACCAAATTAGTTAAAACTTTGCAAAAAAATTTTATTTGATAGGTTCTATAAGTGTGTAGAATTTCAGCATCATTAGTCAAGGCAACCCAGACATCCAGAAAGTTCAATCATGAAATCATGTAACCCTACGTACGTATGTGCCACCCTGTATCTCATCAACTATTTGATGGATTCAGCTGATTTTTGGCAGAGATAGACGTTCTAGGGTCTAGTTGATGGCATTTTAATTTCACTTTACCATATACCTTAGTTTTCCAGAAAATTCCAAAAAACCTTATGAGAAGGCATTGTATTGAGGCATAGCCTTTACAAAAGTAGTGACATTCCATGAAAAATTCCAGTATACTGAAATCACATGCCCTTAATAGGGTTAAGATGAAAATTCATATACACTAAATGTACAAAAGCAAGTAAATTCCAAAATTTGTACACTTTTATTGTCATTAATTAAGGGTATGACTACATATCAACCAAACCATTTCATTATCACATCACTACAGTATAAATCTCTATGCATGAGTGGATGAAGTGTGTGAGGTGCGCTGAAGAAAAATTCCTACCAGTAAAATACATAGCCCTGTTGTGCTCGCATACCCTTAATGACAATAAAAGTATAAAAATTTGGGAACTTCCTTGCTTTTGTACATTTAGTGTATATGAATTTTCATCTTAACCCTATTAAGGGCATATGATTTCAGTATACTGCCATTTTTCAGGGAATACACTTAGCATCCCAAGAGTTCTTCATGCTAAGTTTTGCACAATTCTGTCGTAGTTTTGGAGCCCATAAGTTACCCTCCACTCCAACACACACACCATGCTCAATTATAAAATATATTACTAGCTACTTAGGGTGCAGTGAAGTCATTTTAGTTTTTGTTTGCACGTTTTTAAACTAAAGCTTCTTCAATTTAAAAATCAGTTATCCCCCTTGCTGCTTTTTATTTTTAGGTGGTTATTTAAAAATGTTTCATAGTCCAGCCCAGGCCACTGGTAATAAGTTGTAGCTAAGTACTTTATGTTGCCAATAACACGGTACAACAATAACAAATGAAAATTGGCTAGTTGGAAGAAAAGTTTTATTTGTCAGCTTAAATGCTATTTGGGTCTGACTTTAAAAATCCGACATAATAACTTTACATGTTAGATTAGTAGTATTGACATTTTCATGATTTCTTAAAGCTCATGACATCATCCGTGATGACTTATCTGTGTAAAAAGAATTCATATCGTTCAAACTGGTTATAAAAATTACGAAAGTTTGCAGATTATTTTTAAATTCAAGTTTGCTTTTTTGGGGTTTTTTTTTCTCATCATTTTACTTCAGTCTAAGTTCTCGTAAATCAAGGGGGGGAGCCTTCCTGTGGCTAACACTTCATCTCCATATAAGATACATGAATATAAAATAAAATGTTAATTTGTGTTTAAAACCAAATGTGGTGTTAATCTGTACTTGAATCATTATCATGGCTATACTGGTTGATCTTTGCTTCTTGAAAAATGCTCACTGAAACAGTTTGGCTCAAATTGAGAATTTAAAAACAAAAAACAAAACTTGAAGCAAAGACTAATCAGTCATTTCAATTCATTGACTTACAAATCATGCATGACTATCAAATTATTTCATCTGGTCCCCCTTCCAATTTAGAAAAAAAGTGTCACATTTGCTGAATCGGGCACCAGCTCAAATGCCGGAGACCATCAGGTGAGTTTGTGAGCCAACTATTAGCCAGTGATTTGGAAGTAGAGAGAAATCTCTGACTCTACTGGATAATGACCTTTTGCTCCCACTCTCTTCTTCCTCTATTTAATTTGCCTGTGCCCCTCCCCCTCTCTTTCTTTTACTAATCCATCAGAAGACAAAAGCAATAGGCATGTTTCTTTTGCTCTCTCTCTATCTCTCTATCTCTCTCTAATGATATAACATAAACTCATTTCTTATTCTACCTAATTGAATTCAAACTTTTTCTTTCCATCTTGGTTTGGTTTTATTAATGATTGACATCTCAAAAAGCATTTAACACTTTTCTACCTGTTTCTTTTCATAGTTGCTTTTTTTTTTCCACACATGAAAAAAAAAGTTGCATAGGAATGAACATTTACCTCCCCTTCCCTTCTATCTCACACCGACAAAAATCATTGAAAAACCTTGGTTAGGGTTACATCTACCCCCCCCCCCTTATTCTCACACCGACAAAATCATTGAAAAACCTTGGTTAGGGTTACATCTACCCCCCCCCCCTTATTCTCACACCAACAAAATCATTGAAAAACCTTGGTTAGGGTTACATCTACCCCCCCCCTTATTCTCACACCGACAAAATCATTGAAAAACCTTGGTTATGGTTACATCTACCCCCCCCCCCCCGTATTCTCACATGACGAAATCATTGAATGACCTTGGTTAATAACGAATACAAGTTTAGTTTTTATGTACCCTTGTCCAATTTGTATCGAAATCTATTCAATGATTTTGTTCAAAGAAAAAGTGTCTAAAATTTAAAGCTTAAGGGTTCTAAAGAAGAACTTGAAATTCAAGGAATCAAATTTTTTTAAATACTTGAAAGAAACTAAAGTTTTTTGAATATTAGTTGATGTCTAATATTTATGGTTAGAATTTCATCACAATCAGAAGCATCTGAATTTTCGTAAAGAGCTTTCAGTTCCCTTTGCATAAAACTACATTAAACTAAATATAGTCTGCATTATCCACCCTTACATATAGCAGCAGTGTTCCAAAATTCATAATGATCAGTTAATTAGTTTCGGAGTTTATCGAACACAAATGGGCTGACAAATGACAAACAGAAATTGGGGATAGACATTTTGTTTTATATATATATATATATATATATATATATGTTAAAGAAGGAAAGATGAAGATAAAAAATTGCATAAAATTACATAAAATTGATACAAATTTGATTACATGCAATTTTTTATCTTCATCTTTCCTCCTTTAAAATTGATTGCTCTACTCAACGTATTGAGCTTTACTTTATCACGATAGATCACTTTACGATACTTCACTTAACGTTAATTCTATTATTATTATGTATATATATATATATATATATATATATAAATATATCTACGGTTGAACTGAACATCATTCTATTGGATTTACTACATTTTGACCATTTCTAACTCAGTCTCCACAAAATCCCTTTTTCCATCTTTAAAACTTTCGTCACCGGACACTTTATCAACGGACGTTCATCAACTGGACGGACTCTATATTTTAATAACCTTTTTATGCATACACTCTTACTTTCCATTACTTTATATTGTTTCTTAAATTTTTCAAATTTTGAATTTTGCCTATTCCCCTGCCAACTTATCCATCTATGTAATTCCTCTGATAAGATTTTAATCTTTGAAAAGCCTGGCTTAAGGAAAGAAAAATAAACAAGTTTTTATCGAGTACACCTTGCATTGAACAATCGAAGATGAAATAGATTTGTCATCTGCACATCTTTATCTCTCTTCCTTCATTTATTTATTTATATATATATATATATATATATATATATATATATAATAATGGTAATAATCCAGGTAAAAAATATCCACAGGGTGGTAATCCAGAGAATTTTAACCGGGTTTATAAAAAATGCTCAATATCAAAATAGAGCTTTATATATGATAATTTTTATTTACACAGACATGTACAAAATCTGCGACACTGGCATGTCGATGTTATCGATCAACAGTTACTATAAACTGAGATCTCATCAGGCAGAGTTAGAATCCGATCTCAACCTCAGATCATATTATATATATATATATATATCATAACATCTAATTGAGGGCTACAAATATACAATAAGCTTCGACTTGTGTCTTGACATTTGTTGTGAAAAGCTTCGATAGAAATAAAAAAAAATTAAAAAGCTTTGATAGAAATAAAAATAAAAAAGCGAAGTCCCGACTCATCTTTTGGTTTATGTGACTGATTCTTACCGAATTTATCTCCTACCACATCTTCATCACAATTGCATGTTAAGCTAAAATGCAAGAAAATACTGAACCTTACTAATTGGATGTCAGGAATGGATCCGATAGAAATTTCTTCCTTCATTTGTTTGTTCTCACTCTCCTACTCATGAATATAATCTTGTTTTGACTGTTTACGGATTTGACCTTTCCTAACAGATTGTGGTTGCTAAGTTCTAAGTTTATCTAAAACCAGTGTGCAATTATAAAAAGAAAAAGTTTTTTTTAAAAAAAAACAATATTTTTTTTTTTTTTTATAGTTTAAATTTTTTTTTTTTTTTTTTTCTGTTTCTGATTTTTTCTTTACCTTGGCACAAATAAAATTATTTTTTCTCCTCTGAAGTATTTTTCAAGCAATGTTTTTCTCATATTTTTTTTTTTATGTAATAGCAGGAGCAACCAGCAACAATTTGTTTTGGAATTTTTGTTGTGAAAGTAACAACTAAGTTGAGAATAGTAGTCCGAATAATCCAAATAATACAACAATTTTGTTGATCAAAAAACTGAAATATTTAGAATGCATTTTTTTTTTTTTTTTTTTTCAAAGAAAGATATGAAAAATCTTTACATTTCTTAAATAAGAACTGTAAAAATTTGTAACTGGCATCCCGGTTTCGTCTGTAACTGATGCCAGTCATTAACACAATTTTGATGATTAGTAGTACCGTGAAACTGCAGTGAAGTGTTAAAACCAGGTACTTTATATTACCATTTATTGATATAGTTCTATTCAATAGGATATCGAGCCTTTTGCTTGTTAAGTTTGCCGTCTTAATTCGGTCTATTTACAATTTTTAGAGATTTGTTTTTACCTACATATCTATATAATAAAGTAAAGTTGGTTTTTCCTCCACCCCCATCGGACATTATACGTTTAGAACCAAAAACTTTATATGCTAATATGTTCCGTCAGCCGCTTAGGCCAAGTCCTCATGCATGTTTCTAGAAAATATGCGTTCATTTCGTTTACTATCAAAGTTTCTTGCATTTTCTCCAAGTAAGCTGTTTCTCTCAACTAAGACTTCCAGAGAGAAAGTTTCGGCCATTTTCACTCGCATCATAGCCACCACTCCAGACTTAGATCAGACACGGGTCCTGCTAGTATATACGTTCTCAAATTGAAATGTCTTGAAAAAACCTACACCATACAGTGATTCATTGTTGGTGAAAACAAAGAAAAAAAAACAAAAACTCGCACGTTAGGACGCCATTTTGAATTTTTTCAGTTCCAACTCAAAAATTCAAAATGGCGTCCTAACGAGCTTCTCTTTTTTTTTGTCATAATTCATTATATATATGTATATAATGTTTAAAACGGACTTAACACTTTATTGTAGCTTCATGGTAGATCCGATTGTTACAAGTGTATTTTTGTCCATACGTGTGCATGTATATACGTCTATATATATATAAAGCTTACAACTGTTTGTTCTATAAATATTTTATGCTAAGTTTTACTTATTTCTTTTAGAATGTTTAAATATTTCTCAACTCTTCAGCAGTTTCTATGAATTTCCTTTTGATTCGACTTTAAAGTAAAATTAGAATTCACGTGATTTAACAATATTGATTTTACTAACTGAATTTCTTTTTTTAACCATAATTTTTTTTTTCTCCCCAGGTTTTTAACGTGCTATTTTCGAGTCTCCATGAAACATTTCATTATATTTATTTTTTTTATTACACATTGTCTTGTTATAAACTTAAATTCGTATTGCTGCAAAGTTTCAGTTTCAGGATTTATTGCTCAATATTTCAATTTATGAATGTTTTTCGCTTTCAGACATTTATAATAATGTGTTTTGCATAACGCATACAAATCTCCGAATTCTCATAAAAAATGACAAAGATAAAGCTTTCCATGTTTTTTTTTGTTTTGTGGTTTTGATGCATTGTTCCCTTTTAATAACATTAATATTGTCTCTGTATTAACATACTCTAAATACTGAGGCCATATTGAATTGTTTATACAGTAGAAAAATAGAAATCCAATTTTAAATGTATGTTCTTTAAAAAAAAAAAAAAAAAAAAAAATTTATTGAAGAATTTTTTGTCATTTTTTTTTTTTTTAGAAAGCTTTATACACTGGCTTTTTTCTTTCTATGCTTTAAATCTTTTTAAATAGATTATTTTTACTTTAAGTTTTATTTACTTCACAACGGTAATTATGCATTTTGGATATTCCTGAAAAGCATTCTAAATTCTCAATACTTGAAAAAAAAATAAAAGAAAAGAAAAGGAAAAAGTTGTACTAGTGCCAAAAGAAAAATGGCAAAAATATATAAGGTAGTTAAAAGTTTTGACAAACTAAAAATGGCAGAAATATATACGGTAGTTAAAAAAAGGTTTATAATTAAAAACAAAAACTTTCGTTTTTATTTAAAACTTGTTGATCTATGTAAAATAAGTTTGGTAATCGTTAAATTAATAATTGTATTATCTCATTAAAGATTTGATTCGCCAGTTGTTGACATGAATGTTCGTTAATAAGTTTAAATTATTTTTAAATTTTTAAAAATCTATCCTGGTGTTGTATACTAAAGGCCGCCTCATGGTGCAGGTGAGAAGCATTGAATTGAAAAATGCTTCATTTTTAAGATTGTTTTAAAGAAATTAATAAATGAAAATACATATGTGGATCATATCTTTTACTAGACATCTTAATTTTGTTTAATATTTATCAGTTTCCACAACAAAAATATTTTTCATTTATTTATCTTTCAACACATCTTATCTTCAGGTTAGGGTGAGAATGTTATTTGATGTATTTTCAAATCTAACATTTTCAGTAGACCTCTAGTCGTGCTTCTCAGCCGCACCATGAAGTAGGCTGTAGTATAGAATGCCATGCTATCGACTGAAAAAAATGTCCGGATTAAAATGCATGAATGATTTTTACAATTTTCATCTAAATTCTAAAGTACAAAGTAGCTTTTTTGAAAATTTTAAAAAAAAATTTTTTCCCCTCCCTTTTTTTCTTTTTCTCTTTTCTTTTTTTTCTTTTTTTTTTAAAGATAGTTTTTGTATGTTTTGAGGATTTTTTTCATCTCAATTTTTATAGCTTGTGCTGACGTAAATTCTTATGAACAATTAACTTGTTTTTCCTGAAACCAAAATATGGATCAATTAGGTTTTAAGAACCCCAGAAAAATGTAAAAACAAAAGGAAAGCATTCGGGTCTACACCGCCTTCTTTCTGTTGACCTTTGCACACTGGGAGGCAAGTAAATACGGACACGCTATTTTTTTTCTTAGAATGTTTCCTTTTATTAAAGATCGACATTGTGACAAAAAAAAACTATTGTTTACAGTTTTTGAAGGTCAGCCTGAAGAAGCCGGTGTAGACCCGAATGCGTTCCTTTTGTCTTTCCATTTTTCTGGGGTCCTTAAACCTAATCGATTCCAAAATATTTATAGATTATAAGTAAAAATGTTTTCGATTAGATTAACTTTTTTTTAAAATCCCCATAACTCCTTTTATTGAAATCTAAATCTTATAATTATCCTCAGTATTAAAATGGCCGCACAGATTTGCATTTTCCTGTTGAGGGGAGGTTTTATTCCCCTCATATATAACCACTGCATCCTACATGAACAAAACCTGTAAAAGAGTGTAAAAAGTGATTTGTACATCATTTTAGAGAAATATTTGTTAATAATTCAGGCCCAAAATTTGGCAGCATTGAAGATCCAGAGGAAAAGGATGCCTCTCAGTCCGACATTGGTGAGTGTGTGTTACCTTCCTTCCATGCCTGCTTACTGTGTCGGAACGAGCCTCACACTTCTCAAAAGAAAGAAGAAAAAAAAAACATAACTTTTGCTCCCACTTTCAAGTCCCAATTAGCTGGTGCAGTAGTCTCCCTTTGCTGCCTTACACACAGGTGGCGCCACTTTCATGAATGCTTGTGTGTACCACCATTTTGTTCACAATTCAATCATCACTCTTTTGATTGTTTGTTTGTTATTTGTTCGTTTGTGTGTGTGGTTTATTTTTTTCTCCATTCCATTAAACTCATATCATTCTATGTTTGTTTGGAAACACTGAATAAAAATGATTAAAAATAAGATAAATCCGTTAGTCATTTAAAATATAATATTAGAATGTTTTAGCATTTATTATAAATAAAATAAATTAATAATAAAATAGATCTAATATATAAAATTGTCTTGTCAGATTTCGAAAATTTGACCTAAATAGCATTTAAGCTGACAAATCAAACTTTGATTCTGGCTAGCCAATTCTCATTTGTACCATGTTATTAACAATAAATTAACATACTTCGCTTCAATTTTTTCTTTTATAAGCTTAATCTTGTTCGGCAGTTTTCTAATATGGAGACATTCTTAAATAAACACCTAAAAAGAAAAATCGACTAAGCAGGATCACTCTGATTATTTTAGTAAGAGTTAGTGTCATTTGATTATTTCGCTTAGACATTGCGCCTAAAAAAAAAGGTGTGACGATAGAATATGGAAATATTTACAAAAATAAATTGAATGCAATAGATTCCGGGCAATGTCGGGTCAGTACAGCTGATCTCTAAAATTGGTGTCTATCGCAATGAAAATTATATTAAAACGTTTTTTCATATGCAAAATAAAGACTTCACATTTCTAATATACTAAGCATGTCCACGCGATATACGCACTAGGCCTAACTAATTTGCTTATTGATTTACAAAATGACATCTCATTAATTTACTATTCGTTATTGTTTTCTAATTCAATCACTCTTTTCATTTTATTATTACAGTTCTATTTACGCATATTTTTTAATCACGGATAGAAAATTAGCATTTTGGGTGAGAAGCGTTCTTCCGACTATTTTCAGGTTAACTTACTTCTGGGGTTGCAAAGCACCCCCTCCAACAAAAACGCACATACACAACACAAACTGCGACCAAATAAGTAAGTCAGTGAGTATCCCTCGCCCCTCTCCCCACATAAATTTCATTACGAAATTAAATTCCACCATAATGCATTTAGATTCAGTCATGCACAAATCGGACGTTTTATTCTTTTGTGAAATTGTACATTACAAAGCTTCCATCCGAAACGCACCGCAGCCGAGCAAGAATTCTGTGAATATCCCTCCCGCCCCCCAAAATTTATTCCTTTATGAAATTAAATTTGACCATAATGCATTTCGGTTGATTTATATACCAGTCAGCCATTTAATTATTTCATTATATCATGCATTTAAACCAAAGCTCCTTCCTCCCCCAAATCGTTCACCTTTCCACCCACCATCTAAAAATCCATGTACAGGTGAAGTGTGCACGGTGACACGCAAGCAAGATGATTCTTTGTATTCAAATACAAATTTTGATTTTGATCGCATTCTCCTTCTCTAAACGAGAGCCGCCAATAATCTCCAGGTGTGTCTTAAAAATCAATTTTTACACATATACAACATAATCCCGAGTTATGCCCTCTATACGGAGTGGTCAGTTCTTTCAGTATGGCCGTTACCTGATCATCTAGAAGTTCTGGAAATGCTGTGAGGCTGAACTGCTGTAGAAGCTGGAATATCAAAATCATTTGAAGAAAGCTTTTTCTGGCTGAATAAGACTCAACCATACTTTAAAATGAATAACGCTAACTCCAAGATGATTCATTACATGGAAGTGTGAGAGCTATGTCATCTATGTGAGGTTATTGAAAGACTCCATCCCCATTAAGTAAAATATATTCAATCTTATCAAATTGAATATAACATTCGTTATATAATTGGTATAGCCGGTCTCTCTGATCTTTCAGTGTGGTGGGTGAAACTGAACTGCTGTAGCAGCTGAAATATCAAAATCATTTGAAGAAAGCTTTTCCTGGCTTAATAAAACTCAGTCGTACTTCAAAATGGATAAAACTAATTTCAAATTGATTTTTCACTGGGCAGTTGATCCGTTATTTGGAGTATCCCTCTCTTCTCCCTCTCTTCTTGGACCTTTATTTGGGTCCCCACATACAGCAGACTGGTTTAAGAACCCATCTTAATACATATTTTCTGACTCGCTCCAAGTCGCTAACTCATCTATGATTTAGCAATTCCCCTTTTTTCCTCACTTCTTCGGTGCCATTCTATACTGATCTGACAATATTTTGCCAGCCTTTCGTATTCTGCGAGTTTACGGATTTGCTACAGATCTTCTTCGTTAACTTCTCCAAAGAAAAGGTGGGATTGTTCTGCTTCGTAATTTGAATGTCTTGTTTCAGCGTTGTAATCATGAGTCTCGTGTTGTATCATAACATGTGAAAAAAGTTTTTTCATTCAATTGAACATATCGTTTATTGGTGTCATGGCTTTGTTTCTGGCAGTTATTAGTGCCATGTTTCTGGCGTCTATTAGTGTTATGGCCTTGTTTCTTTTCTGTGAGAAAACAGCTTTTAAGAATGGGCATCTCAATTCAGCTGCAAGTTTGGTTTTCTTCCTATTGGATCATTCCATATCAAATCATCCTGGGTGACACAGGTCACCTTCTCAGAAAATTATAAAAATATTTCATCCAAAATTTAGAAATATTATGTCTATCTCGAATAGTTTTAAAATTTTTACAATATTTTTCTTTTTCATTTTTTTTCTTTTGTCAAAATTTTGCAATTTATAGCACCAAGGATGAAATGCGTGCAATTTTGAAATTATAATTTTCACCCGACTGCACTTAGACTTTCTGATAAGCGTTTAATTAATTATGATTATTATATAAAGGGAAAGTGTGTGTGTGTGTGTGTAGTTAAAACTAAGAAACTATCAAAGATATATCAACCCGTATATATTCTGCTTCGGTATCATCTCGTACAAGTTTTGATAAACAATTTATTGAAATGTTCATTCATTTGTGATCACCGGGGACCATATTAGTGAATAGTAGGAAAAAAAAAATGATGTTTTGTTTTTTGTTCAAAAAAATTAATTTTTTTCATTCCTGGAAAATGTTTGAAAATAACATTTCAAGGATGTCTGAAAATGACATTAAAAAACGTCTGTTATGACTAACCTGTTGCTCTTTTTCTCATATTGAATGAAGCAATTGCCAAAGTTTGTATAAAGTGAGATGGTGTTTAAAAAAAAACAAAGATTAAAGATTTACTAAGGGAAGTGAGAGAGATTTAGCGTGAGAAGGTTTAAAATAAAGTTTTCTATTTAATTGCCTCCTCATGAGGGGAAAAGTTAGACTCAAAGTCGGTTTTTAATTTGGGAGGAAAATTCAGCTCCCTAAAAAGGGACACTCTCCATGGGAGCAAAACCTGTATAGTACTGTAGACACTCCATCATGAATGAAAGAGCCTCAGAGAAGATAATGCCTGATATTTTATTACTTAACTCCCTTTGCAAAGTATGACTCAAGGTCGGTTTTAAATAGAGGATGGGGTTCAGCTCCTCTTAAAAGGTGTGCACTGGATCAAACCAATAGTTCCATCATTTTTGACAAAAATATGAAATGTTTTCAAAATGTGATGAGACTGAAGATGTATTAAACGGAATAATGAATGAAACGGGGACAAAGTGACAAAGTGAGAAAGATGGAACAGTTCAAGTATTATTAGACAGTTGACACTATTACAATGCAGTAGTTTTTTTTGTTGCTGGGCCATTTTTTTTTATTATTTTCTTTCCTCTTAGGCACTTAAATTAATATTTTATTTTAGCCAAATACACGGATATTTTTTTTTTTTCTTTTTGTTACTCTGTGTAATTTGTAGCAGTTACATGGCGGACCTATTTTGCTTAAATGTATTTATAGTATCATGCGCTAGATTGAGTTGAGGTTTGGCTTCGTGCACGCACACTCACGCCGGACTGTTGACTGCGTAGGTGTCATGATACATCTGCGCAGAATCAAGATTAATACACGTATCGTTAGCGTCAAAAATATGATTCAAAGTCAGTTCCCGTTTTGATCGCCTCCTTTTTTTATTTTTTTTATTTATTTATTTTTTTTTTATTATAACATAGTTCACCCCAAACAAGGCAGGTCGCCACTGTAGACGTAAGGGGCTACTGAGAAAAAGAAATGGGGAGAAGGTAGGGGGCGGTCAACCTAGATTGGGATCTGCGCAGCGAGGTGTCTGTTTACATTAGTTTTAAATTTGTGCATGTCTGTACTGTTGGGGAAACAGGGGGCAGGGATGTGATTCTGTGATCACCATTTCAACCCATAGACCGGTATTGTCTGGCCACAAGGGGCCTACTTTGAAGGGGATTAGGGTCTCAACCCCGTCACATATTTGAAATATTTTTTCTGGCTTAAGGTCGGATACATTTCAGACAAGCCTCATGTATGTATGTATGTATGTATATATGTATGTATATATATATGTATTTATATTTAAGTTCAGATACTTTAATTTCAGAAAGTTGTTCGTCTGTACCGACTTTAATAGTATTGTTTTATACGTCCCTATATTTCTGCTGCACTTTTTGTGTACGTTAGGAGATGATAATTAGTTTGTATGCAAGACGCGTGAGACACTAGAAACGGATGAGAACTCAGATGTGGAGAAAGTATATTTGGATCACAAGGTTATTGAGCTTGTCAAAAAGTTTTGTTACCTCGGTGATACCATTAAACTGGTGTTGTTACAAGAGTTAAGAGTGAGTGGAGTAAGTTCAAAGAACTTCTGCCGTTACTGACCATCGGAGGGTTACCGCTGTTGACCAAGAGAACAGTCCATCGGGTATTTTTACGAAATGTGATGTATGGAAGTGAAACCTGACCATCGAGGATTTAGGATATGTGTTGCATGAACAGAAATGATATGACAATGATACGATAGATGTGTCATGTGAGTCTTAAAGACAGGCTGAGATCTGATGACCTCAGAGGAAGATTAAATCTGGACAGTATAGGGAGATGTGTGCAGAACTGGAGACTTCAATGGTTTGGTCTCGTTGAAAGAATGGATGAGAGATCTTGGGTTACTTTAGAGGAAGATTAAATCTGGACAGTATAAAATGTGTGCAGAACAGGAGACTCTGTTGGTTTGGTCAAATTGAAAGAATGGATAAGAGTGCTTTGAGTTAGTAGACATACAGGGTGATTCATCAGTCACTTAGCTATTTAAAATGATTACCATATGAACTTTTGATAAGTGTTATCTTACTCTCTAATTACTGCTATTTGTTAGGCAATGGAAACGTGATGTGAACAGAAAGCCTCCTTCGCACAACACCATAATCAATCAAATATGCTACAAAGAGTCGTAAATTCCTTGCAAAAAAGAATGGAGCTATGCATGCAGAACGAAGGTGGAAAATTTTGAAAATTTGCTGTAACTCCCATAAATGAATTTGTTGAATAAACTTTCTGTTTTGTATTACCGTATTTTTGAACTTTAGTATTTCAAAAATAAATAGCTGTGACTTATGAATCACCCTGTAGATATTGTGCTAGCAGTGTGAGTTCACAGGAGAAGGTAAATGATAATATGGCGGGGGGGGGGGGGGGGAAGTGATGAAGATTGATTTTGAGAGAAAGAGTGATAAAGACCTGATCAGGATGGGTTAGTTTGGAAGTTCATTTGTGAAAGGCGCCTAACACCTGCAATCACGTTAAATCAAATCTGATGGTGATACTTGTAAGCACTTAATGTTTTACAGGTAATTGTTTATTCCCTTATTCTGTCACAGTCTTCTAATGCTTTCCAATTCAAAGAGCCGATCCGTTACGAGAACACGTTTGCTTAATGCTTCTGCGCAAGTGATTTTTGTGCATGTCCGATGATGCTATTCTATCGGAATAGGGTCGTTCTGTTTTGATCTTGAACCTGCTTTAAGCTAAGAGACCTGCTTACGGGGGTTTGGCTTGCCTTATTTCAGCCCTTCTGCAATTGTTTATTTCTTCAGATTTCTTGTGTAGATAGAAACAAGATGCTTTGAAAATTATTAATGAATTTGAAGTTTAAGCATAGAATTTTCAGAATGTATTTTGATTTATTTTTTTTTACTTTTTTTTTTTTTTACTTTTTTTTCAAATTGCCATGAAAACAAAAAAAATCATCTTATTTTTCTAGGGAGGTGACGGTGGTTAAGTGGATCACGACACGCACTGACGACCTGGGCGTGCGAAGTTCGAATCCAGTCGATTCCATAATACCACTTCCACTTAGGGATGTTGGCAATCATTATGTGGTCCCTCCTGCAAGAATGCCGACAACAGAATCAAACCGGTCAATAAAGTTGTACCATTCTGATTCATTCGAATTTACTTTGCTATCTTATCTTATTTTCAAAGTCGTCCAACTTTTTGGAATGATAACTTCGGTAATCAAAGACTTCTGCAGTTTGATAATTACGTGTTTCAGTCTACGTATTAATGCAAAACAAATCGGACGCCATTGTTGTTTTTCTGCAGCGAAAAAATTTAATTTTTTGGTGTACCTTACTATCAAGGTCCTACATCCGACCGATGGCGTTCTGTACTACAGGCCACTTCATGGTGCCACTGAGAAGCAGAGCTGGATCCTTATTGGCAAATATTTGATTTTCAGAGATTTTTTAAAGAATTTATTTGAAAATCAAAATATGTATGCTTGTTGCAGGAAACAGACAAGTATTAAATAAAACAAAAAGATCTCTGGTAAAAGATATGATCCACATACATATTTTCATTTATTTATCTTTTAACACATCTTAACTTTCAGGTATGAGTAAGAATGTTATTCTATGTTTTATTTTAGTTACGGTCAAAGGAATGTTAGGGTTTCCAATCTCTCTCCGTTGTCTTTATTATATGGGAGATAGTCGCTCCACACCGAGGATAGAAAATATGAAGTGTCGTATCAGAACAGATACTACACTTTGCTCCTAGCCAAAAGGACAGACACAAAAAAATATGGTGACATCCTTAAAAAAAAAATTTTAATGTAAAAAAAAAAGAATTAAAAAAATAATAATAAAAAATAATAATAATAAAAAAAAATAATAATAATAAAAAAAATAATAATAATAAAAAAAAATAATAATAATAATAAAAAAAAAATAATAATAATAATAAAAATAATAATAAAAAGAAAGCACATATACACAAACACTACTTGTTATTTTGGATTATTCAAACTAATATTCTCATCTTCACAACGTTTTGGCCGATGTAACTTCCAACCTTCTTCAGGTGCATCTACCTATCTATACAGAATTTCAAACTGAACCCTTTATTAAATAAAGGGTTTAGTTCGAAATTCATTGGGGTAGATGTAATCATGTCATGAATTATTTCCCTTGACTTCTGCATAAATATATATCTAAAAACTCGTTTTCCATTTCTTTGTAAACAAGTCAGCCATTTTTTTCCTTCTTTTAAACAATTCCAGATAAAATACAACTTTTTTTTATATGAAGGAACTTTTATTGCTTTAAAGTATTTTATATGATAACAAGAATACACACTCCGTCAAAAATGCAGAGAGAGAAAAATTGTGTATAATTTGGATTATTACGACTACTGTTCTCATCTGGGATATTATTCTCACAACGTCCGACCTTCTTCAGATGTATCTTGTCGAACTTGGGAATCTGCACGGAATTTCTAATGGAATCCTTTATTTAATCCACGGGGGTAGCATGCTCTCGTTCCGTCAACCATGACCAAGTAGAAGTCTTCAGTAATTCGCAATTCCTAGTGTCGCCTGCACTAAGGATTGAACCTTTAACCTAGAATTGAATTTTAATCTGTTACGCCACAAATCCTTATGCTTTGCCAATGTTCACACTAATATTCATATAAAATTATAAAATTACTGATGTAATTTTATAAGTGATCATTTCTGATGACCTAAAAAAAACACCTACTATTGACCTTTTGTTTAGAATGGAGGATTTTTTTTTTCTAAATTCATTTCAAACAGTAGGGGTTGTCTGACTTGCTTTTCGCTTTCCAATGTAAGTCTTTTTAAAAAATTTCAATTGGATAGGACTGAACTATCTCGAGTAAAGAAAAAAACAAAAAAAACGCAAGTCATTTCTGATTACCTGGGGGAGGGGGGGACACACCAATCATGACTTTGCTTCTTTTTTTTTTTTTTTTTTTTTTTTTAATTATTGGAAGATAGGGGGCGGCTAGACATTGAAATCAAGATGCTGGCTGTTAAAAACATCAAAGACGTTAGCGGTTAAAAATGAAATCGAAAGATAACAATCATTCTACTTAAAGAAAAAAAAGAAAGAAAAAAACGTATAAATTTGTATAGAAAGCAGAAAGAGGCAAAAAGAAAGATAAAAACGTATAAATTTGTATAGAAAGCAGAAAGAGGCAAAAAAGAAAAGAAAATGTCTCATTCTGGAAATAAATTTGCGTTCTCCCTTCATCGAGCGGTTTTGTGACTGGACGGATATATATTTACAAATAACTACACATTGCTCTTTATTATAGAGTGGATGCTGCTGCTGATTGTACAATTTACGAAATTGTTAATCAGTTCTCGTTTATAAATAGTCTCGAGCAATGTTCGGATTTTGTATACGGCTTGGCTTAATGCTGATTAGTCCTGTCTGATTTCTCCATTCTCTGTGAGTCCACTTCAGCTTTATCAGTTATTTCGGAGAGAATAAGCTGTTTATAACTGACAAGCGGCCATTTTTTTTGTTAGCTCAATAATTGACCTGTTCAGGCATGTTGCACGTTTTGTCTTCAAACGACCAGTTCTTTCAAGTTCATACTACTTAACATCTATATTTAAAAGATAGGATCGCATGAATGACCTACAAAAAAGAAGAGACCCTTTTTACAATTCTGAGTTTTAAGTTTTAGGCTAACTAATTTTTCAAATTGTTTCTAGAATGCGAGAAACTAGAATCGATGTCATTAATAGAGCATTTTGCTTAAATGTTTGGGGACTGGGGATGGTCGGGGTTTGTGCCAAGTTAGTTCTCATCAGTCACACCTAAATAGCAGTTAAGCTGATGAATCAAACTTTGCTTCTGACGAGCCAATTTTCATTTGTTGTTGTTATACCATGTTATTGTCAATATAATAATGTCCTTGACTACAATTTATTTCAGAAATTATTTAGGCCAACCCAGATGACTGCTAATATGAAACATTTTTAAGTAATCACCTAAAAATAAAAAGCTGCAAGGGAGATAACTCATTTTAATTGAAGAATATAATAGGAGTTGTCTACCTTAAGTTTTAAAATATGCAAACAAATAAAAATTAAAAACTAAAAGACTTCACTGCATATCGTACAACATTGGGGAGGTACAGCTTGTGTATGTGATTATATATATATATATATATATACACACACACACAATTATTTATCAATAAATATTATTTTCAAATCGACCCATATACACATGTATCATCAGTATGGGAGGAGACAATCCCTACTGGTCACATGATTCGAAGCCCAATAAGAAAGTCATATTTGACTCCGTAGTCAGAACGCATACTGTTGTGGCCACCACGCATTGCCGTAGAAGTGGGAGAGTAAATTAACGTCTAAATGCCAAATTCAGGGGCCATATCATCAGTCTGTCAAGAGAACTCACATATATATATATATATATTTATAAAAGAAATCCACATACACATGTGTTTCACGGTTTACTGATCTTCAGCGTGGCTTTGGCAAGATTCAAACCCACGACTACATTGTCTGTAGTCTAAAATGTTACCTGTGGGCCAGAAGAGCTTGCTTAAATATGTACGATTTATACATATATCAATAAGATTTCTTTTCAGTAACTAGAAACAATGGATACCCCATGTACATCGGGAGCCTAGTCGCAGTTGTGAGCTAAGTAATTTTGACAACTGACAAAAAATGTTTGAGCTTAACTGTTTTAATCTAATAATAATTATAAGATAATTTTAATATTTTTAACATTTAATAATTTTGATATTTTTAATAATATAAGATAGTGGGATTCTAATTTTAATTTATATGTAAAAAAAAATGTTTTATCGTTTCAATATTTCTTTTTAATGCGTTTCAAAACAGTTTTTCAAATTATTTCTCTAACGGAAGAAACTAGAACGAATGTCATTAATAAAGTGTTTTGCTTAAATGTTTCGTGATGAGTGGATAGTCGTTGGGATCGTTTGTTCTAATGGGGGTTAGAGCTTATCCCATTCGAAGGATTTGGATAAATTTGATCTTAGTGTGTTTATTTGAATAAAACAATCCTATCAGCATTTTTGTACTAATTGTTTTTAAAAATGTTTTATACGAAGACATCAATGAATCTATTAAAAGTTATGATGATTTTGGAGTTTGTCTGTTCGTACACAAATAGCAACATGCGATTGGTTGACAAATAGCAACATGCGATTGGTTGACAAATAGCAACATGCGATTGGTTGACAAATAGCAACATGCGATTGGTTGACAAATAGCAACATGCGATTGGTTGACAAATAGCAACATGCGATTGGTTGACAAATAGCAACATGCGATTGGTTGACAAATAGCAACATGCGATTGGTTGACAAATAGCAACATGCGATTGGTTGACAAAAAAGGAATAGGCAGTAGTTTTTACGATGTCAATACCAGAGTCGAATCTCGCATGCGTCTAACAGATTTTTTTTTTTTTAACTGGATTCGTGTTTTATAAATTTAAAGAAATTAAAATAACAAAAAACATTGCATAAATATTTTGTTGTGACTACGTGACTTTAATCTGCAAAAAAGTAGACACAAAGGGTATTCGTAATTAGTTCAAAGTGAATTAGTTTTGCTTAGAAAAAATTTCTGTTTTTTTGCCAATAAAAACAATACGTATATACATTCATTTTAGTTACTTACTCTCTTATGCAAATAGCTAGTAGCGTCCCCCCCCCTGAAATTTCGCAAATATTTTTTTTTTCTTTTTTTACTAGTTATAAAGTGGTAGAATTTAGGTAAAGATGGAAATTGACATACCCAGGTACTGTACAAACACCACTCAACGAGCGGGTATAAACTAGTTAACATTATTTAAAATGAGACAAGTGCTGTAGCTTCCAAAGTCAAATGGCATAATTTCATATTTATAACAAAGAATATAACCGCCATTTTAAAACTATTGCTTGTGTGCATGTCATGCGTGTTTGATTTACTTACATCACATCGTTCTGTTATGTATTAACCTTTTATTGTATACAAAGGTCACACAGGTCAACGTCCCTTGTGTGAGAATTTGGTTCTTTTTTTTTTTTCTTTCTCAATTCAGAATTAGCATAAAACTCATGGACAATGGAATTTTAAGTTGATTTGTCAATTCCTTTAGAAGAAAATTTTGATAAGATTTTTTTTTTTTATTCTTATTTTTATTTTTTTATGACTGAACCAATCAGAAAGCTTGGCTCATCTGTATTATTTGGACTACTATTTTCATCTTGGTTGTTATTTTCATAATTTAATCTGTGACCTTCATGTGCATCTTTTCTAACTCTGAAACCTGTAAGGAATTTCAAACTAAACCGTTTATTTAATCCACGGGTGGTAGATTTTCATAATCGGGTAGTAATTTTTTTCTTTTTTTTCTTAGCCTCTAGTGAAAATTGAACTTTCAACCTTCAGAATACTGTCACGTACAATTGATACTTAACACCTTTATCCATTGCACCCTGACTCTAATCAAAATGAGAATAGTAGTCCGGATAATCTAAATAATGTTAATTATCAATCCTCATCTCAAAAGTTCTGAAACATAAAATCAGAAAACATTAAGTTTTCAATGTATTAAATATGAGATCAAAATTGAAAGATGGGATCAAACTTTGCATACTGTTAAAGTAATAAAATGCTAGAATAGTGAATATCACTTAATTGCAATCTTCTGTTGAACATTTAAATCGGAACAAGACTCACTTATGTTTACTAAAAGAGAAAATGAAGGAAAATGTAAATTCTATACATCGAAAATGTCTAAATAAGACATTTTTTTTTTTTTTGCTAAAAGATATTCAACAATATGAAAAATTTGTATAATTTGGGTCATTCGGACTACTGTTCTCATCTTGAGTGTTATTCTCACAACGTTTCGCCCACTGTAACCTCCAGCCTTCTTCAGGTGTATCTTTTCGAACTCGGGAATCTGGACGGAATTTCGAACGGAACCCTTTATTTAATCAATGGGAGTAGCATGCTCTCATTCCATCAGCCATGACTGGAAGAAGTCTTCAGTAATTCGCAATTTTTTTTATCGCTCGCACCGAGGATTGACCCTTCAGATAACTATCACTTAGAACTGAATTTTACTTAGTACTATATCCACTGCGCCACGGTTCCTTTTGGACAAGATATACCTGAAAAAGACAGGTTACAGCGGGCGAAACGTTGGGATGATAACACTCAAGATGAGAACAGTAATCCGAATAATTCAAATTATACAAATTATTAATCTTCAAAAATAATTTATCAATATTTTTTATATTTTTTCTGAATTTTTAAATTCAGAAAAAATCTGAAAAATATTGATAAATTATTTTTTTTAAATTTGTTTCGCTACCTCCATAGATTCATTAGATCCCTTTTTCAAATTGACTTTAAGAAAAGTTTGATTCGGCAATGTTGTCATGGAGATAAAATATCAATGTTTGTTAATATTACTTGACGTCTTTTATAACTATTACTGTTTTCTTTCATATTAAAATATCTCTAAAAGTTGCTTTTTTTTATACTAACAAGGCCAAAAGCCACTCACGAATAAGGGTTAATGTGTTGAATGATGAAGAATATTACGAGAGGATTGAAAATAACAATGGAATGAACAAAATTTGATTAAACTCTTATGATTTCTGAATGCATTTAATGCAAAACAATTTTTTCAGATAAACTCATCATATTTTCTCATTTTTCAGCCACATTTTTGAACGTGAATTTTTTGTATATTTTGTCTCAATTTTCGAAACTTTTCATATTTTTGAAGAAAAAAAAGAAGAAAAAAAAATTTACATTTTTCACAATCAGACGACTGTTTTGATCTTGGTTGCAATCGTCAAGTTTTTAGCTGGCATTAATTTCATTATTACAACAAAAGAACTTCAAAATGGCTGCGTTTTTTTTTTATCACAGTTTAACATTTGATTATATCGTTTCACTTATGCTAACCACTTGACAAAACATCAACCATTTTGTATGAAATGTTTTTTAGTGTCGATTTTTCTTTTTCTTTTTTTCTTTTTTTTTTTTTGTAAGAGGCCTGTCTAAGAAGTATCCGACCTTAGGCCAGAAAAAATATTTCAAATACGTGACAGGGTTGGGACCCTAATCTCCTTTCAAAGTGCTTGCACACACTTAGCCCACCGATCCATCCACTGCCGGAAACACGTCTTGAAGTCTTTTTTTGGAATGGTGTTCATCTCCGCCGTCGCGTTAGATTCAGCGGATGTTTGGAGAAGATGCGATGAGTGTAACACAAATTAAGGAGTAGTTCAACCGATTCAAAAATGGACGCACATCAGCGGAGAGTGACCAGTGTTCTGGCAGGTTCCAAACTGTTCGGAGTGCAGCTGTTGTTGAGAGGATACAAAAAAAAAGATAATGCGGAATGTGACGGTGGAGATGAACACCATTCCAAAAGAAGACTTCCAGAGGTGTTTCCGGCAGTGGATGGATCGGTGGGCTAAGTGTGTGCAAGCACAAAGGGCAGGGTCCCAATCCCATCACGTATTTGAAATATTTTTTCTAGCCTAAGGTCGGATACATTTTAGACAGGCCTTGTATATATATATATATATATAATTTTAAATAAATAATATTAAATTCTGTGTTTTTTTTTTAATTTATATATATATATATATATATATAAAATAAATTTAAAAAAAAAAAATTTAATATTTATTTAAAATTAATATTATATATATATATATATATATAAATAAATTAAAAAAAAACAGAATTTAATATTTAAAATTAATATTGTTATATATATATATTACAATATTAATTTTAAGTAAATAATATTTTGTTTTTTAATTTATTTGTTTTGTTATATATAACAATATTAATTTAAAATAAATAATAAATTTTTTAAATTTATTTATATATATATATATATATATATAAAGAAACAAGAACCAAAATGCGTAACAATATTTCCAACTCATTCTTATAAATGGCAACTGATTCTATGAAAAGTGAGGAGATAAAAATATTTAGAAATCTCAAAAGTTTTTTTAATAAATATTTAATAATATATATAACAAATACTGATCCAACGGGTAATGGGTGGTCTGGTAGATGCTATAGTTCTAAACGAATTGCACATCCTAATGCAAAAAAAAAACCTCATTCATGTATTTCTGCATTTTGAGTGACAATTCCCATCAACATTTGTTGGCCCGGAGCACCCTCAGCACCAGTCGTCTTACACGTAAAATTTATTTTGACCAGAAATGCTAATCCATTGAATGGATTCACGGCACACATCTTTAGAGTTCGATCACAGAATCGATTTAGAAAACGAGTTAATCCTTGCTGATTATTTTCCTACCTTTTTCAGACAATTTATTGGATTGTCTTTGTGTCTTTGTTCATCTTTTTAAAGAAAATGTGGGTATCTTTTACAATAATCCGCAGAGTCGCCAACGGGGTCCAAAAAACGAACGAGAACGGGGTAAAAAAAAATAAATATGCAACAAGTGACGGTGACCTACGGCGAGAATAGATATTTTCCTACTTACCTATGAAATTTGTTTGTATTTTTATGTACTATAAATGGATTTTTATTAGATGTAAAAAAGATTTCTTTATTTTTTTTTTTGGCACGTATTTTTACTAAAACAAAATGGCCGCCCTGCCTTTTCTCGTTACGATACCTTCTCTCCCCCCCCCCCATCGCTTGTCCAATGTTCGTGTGACAAAAATATTGATTTCTAATAAATAGCAGTTGAAACGGCTTAAAAATACAAACAAATGTCACAGATAAGTTGGAAAATAACTTATCGGCTACAGTTACTTTTATTTGTTGTATATTTGTTTTTATAGCGTTTTCACTCTGCGGATTATTGTAAAAAGATACCCGAAAATGTGTTTATTTTTTCCAATTTGTATTGCACATCATGTGTGATGCAACTGATTTTGCACAGAAGCAAGCATTCTGCAAAGTATTTAGCTTCACTGCATCAACACACATTTCCAGTCTTTGAGTTTAGCAATTATAAAAGAAAACCCATGCAATCTTACATATGGCATTTCAACTTTTTTTTTTTTTAATTTTTTTACATGCTCAAAAGCATAAATTTGAAGCCATAATAAAATGTATTTCATACTTAACTGGTTTTGGAACACAGGTTCTTAGGAAAAGGCTTTTGTCGGATTTTCTAAGTCAGACTAAAATAGCCTTTAAGCTGACAAATCAAATTCTGTTTCTGACGAACTGATATTCATGTTATTGTTATATCATGTTATTGGCAATATAAAATGTTTAGCTACAATTTATTTAAAAAATTACTTAATTGCACCCAGATTGTCAAATATTTTATCTATTCACCGGAAAAAAGTAAAATTCAGCCAAGGGAATAACTCATATTTTTAATTGAAGAATTTAAAAAGAGTTGTCTCCCTTACAACTAAAATGTTATTTCTTTTTCTGTATAAGTCTAAAAAATAGGTGAACAAATAAAAAATAAATAAAATGACTTCACTGCATTCCGGTCAACGCTTGGTATGTATGTATATATACATATATATATAGGAAGAGGCTATATTGCCGGTCCCGGCAAAATAATGATTCCTGCGTTATTTTGCCGGTTCATGTATATTTAACTAAATTGTTAAACATACAGTGACGCCCGGCACAATAATTATTTACTAATGTAAAGGGATCGTTATTATGCCGGTTCATTATTTTTAAAAACCTAATTGTTATGGCCTTGCGAAAGAAAAGGTAATTAAATAAATAAGGGCAAATATTTAAAAACAATTTGTTTTCATCATCAGTTGTGTCGGTTAAAGAAATAAAAAAAAATCGACCTGCCCTATTGTGTCGGTTAAAGAAATATCTGCTTACTTTTCATAATAGAATTAATGTTGATGAATTTTCCCAACATTACTAAGTCTGCTCTCGATTTAAGTAATTGAAATTTTCCTTAAGTTATATATAAGTTATATATAAAGAAAAAATAAGCAACAAATAAATGTTACCAAAGGCAACATAAATTATTATTCTACCTACCTGTATAAGTTTATTTGTTTATTTTATTATTTATTTTGATAAATGATTTTTTTTTTATAAAAATAAACAATCAAATAAATAAATAAACTTATACAGGTAGAAGAATAATTTATGTTGCCTTTGGTAACATTTACTTGTTAAAAATGTGCTTTACAAAGGAAGGATCTTAATGTAAAATTCTGATTTTCTTTATGAAGAAAAACTTCGATAATGTTAAAATATACAGAAAATCACTGGATTTAAACAGTTTCTATTTTAAAATGTTTTTTCAATGAAATCATAAAATAAGTCGTAATTTTGAAGAGTTCACTCCTAATCGAATCAACCGGAAGTACAAATTACTTTTATCGTTATTTTAAAATATATTGTCGCTTAATAAAGTTTTAAATTATACAAAAAATCAATCAGGCGAAGATTAATTAAAAACAAACAAAAAAATCAATCAGGCAAAGTTTTAAATAAAAAAAAAACAAAAAACAATCAGGCAAAGTTTTAAATTATAAATAAACTTTCGTTTGATAAAGTTTTAAATAATACAAAAAAAATAATTTATATAATAAAAAAAAGTAATTTATAGTTAAATAAACACGAGCCGGCAACATAACGTAAGACTCATTATTGTGCCGGGCGTCACTGTATGTTTAACAATTTAGTTAAATATACATGAACCGGCAAAATAACGCAGGAATCGTTATTTTGCCGGGACCGGCAATATAGCCTATTCGATATATATATATATATATATATATATATATATATAACTTGAAGGTGTGAAGAAGTTAACTTTATTAATTTTCTATAAAGTTTAATAATGTTTCAATAATTTAATATTAAATAGCAGAACTTATTAATAATCCATCTAAAATTCTTTAGACGTAAAATGTTTATTTACTATTTCTGAAACTGAGATATTTTTTTTGTTATCTTTTTAAATTAAAAACTTTTAAAAAGATAACATTCATTAAAAAAAATTGATTGAAGAGTAATCGCTAACAAACGTGGAAATAAGCAAAAAATAAAAAAAATAAAACTAATATGAACACAAAAAATTAACACAGGGTCATGATTTGATTTAGCATTTAACTCCAAAGGCCCTGACTTTGGCCAAATCATGACTCTGTGTTAATAAAAAAATTTTCATATTAATTTCTTTTTTGCTTTTGTTTTCTCCCTGTTTCTGTTTGTTACAATTGCATTTTGTATGATTATTATCCTTTAAATAAGTAAATGAGTAAGTATCTTATGAATTTCAAGTTTTGTCATTTCTCTTTTCTTATTTTTTAAATTAACATTTCTCTTTTCTTTATTTTTTTATAAAGTACAGAAAATCTTCTAAGCAAAAGGTAAAACGTGTTGTTAAACTCCATTTAATAAAAATGGCCGCTGTCTGAAGTAATTTTCTGCATTTATTTTTTCTAATGTTTGTTATCAATTTTTTCTTTTTTTTTTTTAATCTTTGTAGCCTCATATTCGAATTTGGGAGTCTGTTCGCCTTACCACCCTGATGGTTATCGGGATTGGTGACTTCGAGAGGGCAGTGTGCTGCGTGTCCTTCTCCAAGCTTGTACGTATCTTTACTGTAATGATTTTAACATACAAGGTTTAGTTTTTTTTTTCTAGTCGTTGCATGAAAATCTTTATTTAATAACAGAATTTAACACGTTCAATAAAAAAAATGAAGAGGTTAAAAAAATGCTCATTATTTATTTAAGAATATTTCTTATTAAATAGTGAGTATTTTTTTACCTCTTCATTTTTTATTTAAAAAAAATGGTTGCAATACGTAAAAAAACAAATTGACATAAAAGTTCAATTGTGAACATGTTAAAAAGTTAAAATAAACGTTAACCTTGTTGCTGTCCTCGTCTAAATAATCTGTTTCGACTGCCAAATTAAAAATTAAAAAAAAAACAAAAAAAAAAACCTTTGGATAAATCCGAAAAATCAGGAAATTTGATTGGATGTCCTGCTTGGCAGGCCGAGAGCAGGCGTAAAGTGTTCCTTTGAATAATGACGATGGAATGGCCCTTGTGGAGCCAAGTCAACTTACGGATCCGTTGAGAAGACCGGCGTATTTTGATCGCTTGCGGCCCTCCAATGATGCTACCAAATGCTCAGGGTTTGTCGATTGAAAACTGATTTTTATTGAAATAAATGAATAAATTACTTCCCTTAGATGCGTTCGGTGAAAGACAGTCACCTGTTAAGTGTTTTTATTTGTTTTGTTTTACGGAATGATATCGATAGAAGCATTAGTAGGTGTGGCAGGATTGGGTGTGTGGAAATGGAAAGTTCCACCTGGTGTTAAGGTTAGACGGGATTGGAATTGGGTCTGCATGTCAGGATGTTGCATCACTTGGCAGATGGATTGGTGGGATTTTTTTTTCCTTTTTTTTTTTTTCTTTAACATTTTTACTGTGAGAAAGAATGGTCATGTTCTGGAATAGCTGGGTGGGTTGGGGATATTGTGTGCTGGAGAAGAAGAGGGCATTGTTCGAACTCAGTGATTTTGTGCTGTGATTTTTAGTGACTTTTGCAAACACTGTTAAGGGGGTGTTTCAGGAGACATTGCTGTCCACTGGCTGACGGCGTCTCAGCGAGAGACAAACAGCTATTTCTCATCAGCTACATGACACTACTGACTTCCCGTTAGTGATGCAATATTCTGAAATGTAACTCTAACTTCTAATGGAAAATTCCATCTTACTTAAAGTAACTGGATGTAGAATTTTCCATTTTTAACCTTATTTTTACACATCCATCATTTAACCTGGCTACAAATGCATTACTCTCATAGATGTTTGAAATCAATTTTTAGTGTTGTCAATTAAGCACCATTTTCATAAGTTTTTTTAGTTTTTTAATTTTTATTTTTAAAATTTTATTTATTTTAATTTTATATTTTTTTAATTTTATTTTTTTTAATTTTTTTTTTTTTTAAATTTTATTTAATTTTTTTAATTTTATTTATTTCATTTTTTTATTTTATTTATTTATTTATATTTTTTTAAATTTTATTTAATTTTTTAATTTTTTTAAATTTTAAATTTTTTATTTATTTAAAAAATTTTTTTTTTTTTTTGCAGGATGGAGGACAACATCTTGTAGCAGTGGATGAGGCCAATGAGCACGTGATCTCTGTGTGGGACATCAGCAAAGAAAAAGCTCACAAAGTCACAGAAACTAAAGTAAGAAGCGATTGAAACGAATGAATGATCTTAATTAAAGATTGATTAATTTGGTGTAGAATTTCAGTTTAAAGATTATTGAAACTTATATGATTTATAAAAAGTGATTTTGTTTATAAAAAAAGTTTTATTTATAAAAGTTTTACTAATAACAAAAAAAAATAGTTTAATTCACAAGTATATTTTGTTATGCACACATTTTAAAGTTTTATTTATTTTTTAACTTGAATTCACTCCAGACAAGACACATTGCCACTGAGACATAAGGGGCTAGAAATTATAGGGAAGCATCCTAAGTGGGGAGTTGTGCAGCAAGATATTTGTTCACATTACATTTAAATTTCTGCATGTTGGTAGAGTCAGGGAGCAGGGAGGGACTTCCAAAGATTGGCAGCTCGAGGAAAGAAGTCAGTAGAGTAGAAAAGTAGAAAGCCATCCAGCATCTGGGGACCTCTACAGTGAATGGATGGGATTTGACTGATTGTCGAGTTGTTCGGGTTTATTTACGTCGAGGAGGCACCAGAGCAGCCAGTTTCATTTACGAACGTTTTGTTTTGTAAACTTTGGATATTTATGAAAAAAAAAACTTTTTGTAAATTACAGGCTTTTCTTTTTTTTCTTAGATAAAAATCTGTGAAGGCAAGTTATAAAGTTGATGATTCAACTAGAAGTAAAAGTTTTAAAAAATCAGTGCTACGGCAAAATATGTCCTTTTTCGTTGTTGCTAATTCTGGGGTGCCTTAACTACAATTGATCCATTATTTTATTCCCTATTCATCGATTATTTTTATTGAAATAAAACATGCAATAGCATAAAATAAAACGAAATGTTAAAAATCATTTAATAATTTGATTACAAAATGAAATCTATCCGAATTCATATTTTTTTAATTTATTTTTTTTTTTGCCTTTGGTTAAAAAAAAAAAAGTAGGCTATTTTAATCTTTTGTTAATATTGAAAAAACAAAAGATTAAATTACTTTTTCATCCTTCCAAATTTAAAAGGAATTTAGGAGCATTAACTTGTCAAATAGGAAGTTATTTAAACTGGCTTTAAAATTCTTAGCTGATTGTTAAATACTTTTAAAAACTATTTACATCCAATAATTTTATAAATAGATTAAAACTTCACCGTAACAACAATTAGTTTTATAAAAATTTAGTGACCAAACAATACCATAATAATTAAATTTAACTTTCAAAATGCTATTCAAAAATAAAAAATTAAAAATGGGGGGAAACAAGAATGAATGAAAAAGATTTCTGGGGAAACTATGGGTGGGTGCAGCTAAAGTTATCTTATAGCATTTAAGCTGATAAATCAAATTTTGCTTCAGACTAGCCAATTTTCATTTGCTATTGTTGTACCATGTTATTCGCAATATAATAACGCACTTCATTAGGATTTTTTTTTTTTAATTACTTAGTCTGGCCCAGCTAATATGAAATATTTTTAAATGATCACCTAAAAATGAAGATCATCAAGGAGATAACGCATTTTAAATTGAAGAATATAATAGGAGTTGTCTACCTTTAAGTTTAAAAATGTGCAAAAAAATAAAAATTAAAATCTAAAATGACTTCACTGCATCCCGGGCAACGCGGGGTAGATACAGTTAGTTTATTCATAAATTTATACGTTTTTATACATTATTTTTTTTATCGGATATTGTGTTGTGTAATGATTGAGTCTTCCATAACATTGTAACATTGTTCTTTTATTGGTTCCCAAATGCAAAAGGTATTGCAGCAAAAATGAAGAATCGAAACAAGAAATAATTTTTGGTTAATGATGAGTTTGAAGGGTTAAACAATTTCTTTATAGGCGATAATGTGTGTGTAATAAATATATATATAAGATTATGACATTAAGAACGTTTTAGAGTTAAAATCAATTTAGTATTACGTAGTAATAGTGAGGAAAAAAAAGGACGTTTTAATACTTTTTTCATCTTGAGCGATACCAAAAAAAAAAAACATGGTGGCATCCCGTTTTGTGAAAATCACGCTTCTCATAGCATATTTACACATTTCAAACGTGTTTTTCTTTGGATTACATACGTTGTACTAAATAGATTCTAAGTCGAAATTGTTCTTGATTTAATGATATTTAAAAGAAAACAAAAAAACACAAAACCATTTTTATCGCCTATACACAACTTTTTTATCGCATTATGTTTACCCCTTCGAACCTACCATTAACCGGATTTTTTTATAACTTACTATATGTAGTAGAATGCTGACAGACTCCTGCCTTACAGATGCAGTGAACTCCCCAGCCTCCAGCTGGAGGGAGTAAAAGGTGGGATGTCCGCTCACTTCGATCATCATGTTTACGTAATATATATATATATATATATATATATATATATATATATATTAGTAGTATGTTTAAAAAGGCTGAGGGCAATGCAAAGTGCCGGGTAGGTTGTAAGCTGGAAGGAACAAAAATAATTAATCGAAATGGGACTTACGATTTATTTTTTCTTAAACTCTTACATACAGCAAGTGTGGTGTCGCCTGTTTGTGTGTTGTCCGGATGATTATTAAAAATCATTTATTTAATATTTTGGGGAAAAAGAAACTTCCCTTTGTCAAAAATAATAAACACCAAAGGAAAAATCCGTCTGTGTAGAGAATTCACCAAAATGGATGCCAGAGAGTAGGGTAGGGCCAAACCAGTCCCGCAGAGAATAGAAATTAATAATATATATAATTAACTCCCCACCTCCTTTTTTTTCTCTGCAGAGTTCTACTGAAACAGTATTGTCAGCTGAATTTCATCCATCCGAAAGAAATACCATTTTGACATGTGGTAAAGGACATATTTCTTTCTGGTCCTTGGAAGGCGGTGCTCTTACGAAGAAGATGGGAATATTTGATGTAAGTATTTAATTTCTATGATGTATACTTATTTAATTTCTATGATGTATACGTATACTTATTTAATTTCTATGATGTATACTTATTTAATTTCTATGATGTATACGTATACTTATTTAATTTCTATAATGTATACTTATTTAATTTCTATGATGTATACGTATACTTATTTAATTTCCATATTCCTATGCATAGAATGTATAATATAGAAATTAAATATGTATAAAGTAAATGAATATTGATTTTTCAGCTCGACTAGAGGGGTGTACACTGAAGCCTCTTCCTAAATGTTTGGTAAATTTTGTATACCATAAATATGTATATTTTCGTGGCAGGAAAAATAGTTTGTTAAAGTATTTTTGCATAAAATATGGGATGTTTTTTTTTGAATAACTAGAATTATATGTTAAATTAAAAGCTATCAACTAGAGGGTTGTAAGTTCGATCCCGGCTTGGGGCGGTTACTAGTTTAGCTGCATTGAAGAGTTGTGAAACAGTCTGTCTGTGGATCACACACACACACACACATATATACAGGGTGTCCCAAAATAATGTATACATCGTTTGAATCGTTATAACTCGTTCAATTTACCGAGTTTGATTTGCAAACAAAATTGATAAAAGAGTAGAACAGTAAGATACACATTTAAAAATACTGAAAGTAAAATTAACAAAAACATAGAAAATTAACTTTTAATAAACGTAAAGGCTACAATGTTTAAAGCAAGAAACCTGAAGTAATTGCAAACAAATGGGAGTAGTAATTGTAGTAGAATGTGCTCAAATACCGGAGTAAATGTCGCAGGACGTTTGTAGGTACAATTCTTCACGTCTTCACTATATGGAAAGTGTATTGAGCAGAACGGGTTGGGGTTAGGATGAGGGTTCATTTTATGAACATTCTGAAATTACCCTAAGTAGCCTTTATCTTTGTTAAAAGTTAATTTTCTATGTTTTTGTTAATTTTACTGTCAGTATTTTTAAATGAATATTCTTACTCAATCTTGTTTATCAATCTTGCAAATAAAAATCAGTAAATTGAACGACTTATAACAATTCAAAGGGTGTATACATTATTTTGGGACACCCTGTATATATATAATGTATGGGCATAATGACCGAGAATTGACACTTCCGGCTAAGAATGTGTTCAGCGGTCAACAGTGAATTGTATTTTACACATACAAAAATCTAGGTCAAAACACAAGAAATTGTGAAAAGTGATTTCTTTCATCGGAAATTTTATTTTTATTACCAATATTATAGTTGGATGTTTTCTTTTTTACAAATATTCAAAGGAAATATTTTTAAGAAAGCCATCCCTCCCCATATTAAGAATGGTTTTCTAAATGTTATTATTTAGAAAGCCAGTTTTAACACGTGGGGGTTTTGTTGACTGTTCTGTACTTTCACCTAACAATTGAATAAACAAAAGAAAATGTGTTTTTGTCCTAAAATAAGAATAGTTAATAAAGCCCTTGATGGAATGTAATATAGAAAGAAACTTTTGCGATTCTCTGCTGAACACGTTCTTAGCTGGAAATGGCAATTCTCAGTCGTTGTGCCATTTTACCTATATATGTATATATGACGGCTGCACGTCCAACCTGAGTATTGCAATCACCTGATATTTTAAAAAATTGGTTTTCTGATGAGTGAATGTGACTTCTTAGCCCTGTCAATGGTTTGCATTCTCTTGTACAAATATAACAAACATGCAGATCCCTTGCAGGGGGCACTGCTTCAGTGTTCTGGTGGACCCTCATGTCATGTTTGAGGCATATATATATATATATATATATATATATACACACATATATATATATATACACACACTGATTTTTTGTTATTGTTTTTTCTGGTGATAGTCGCCGATAGGGTTCGATCCCTGCCCGGATAAATCATGCTGATGACAGTTTATAGCCAGTTTATGTCCATGTCTTCATTTTGTGCACGCAAAAATTAATTTATAAATTAATTAAAAAATCTATATATACAAAATTTGATGACACGTCCTGTTAAGGGCAAATTACAAAATAAAATGTGGTCGTCTGCATATTCTTAAAAATAAACAAGCCGCGCGTGCGTGGTCCCCCTCTGTATGTGACTCGATGTGGCGAGTGTAAAATGCAACAATAAATTTGGGGCATTTTTGACCCCCTGGGGGCGCGAACCAAAATTTTTCTGAGGTCAAGGATGCTCATTTTATATCCAGAACAATTGCCTCTACATTTTGGCCAAGTTTCAGAAAAATTGAATGGATGGATCAAATGTTATGGGAGAAAAGGGTCATTTTTTGCCATTTCGGGGCCTTTTGACCCCCTGGGGCGCTAACCAGATTTTTTTTCAAAAATCGGAGAATGTCACTTTCTAACTTGACCAAAGTTACAACTTCATGCAAAATTTCAGAGAAATTCAATGGATGGTTGCGGAGAAATAAGTCCCCCGATTTTATAAATCGGGGGACCAATAAATCGTTCAGGGTAGTGACAATAATAAAAACACACCAGTTGACTATTGCTAGAAAACGATAGCACAAAATAAACGTAACATTATAGGCGATAAAAAGTCCAGCACAAAATGTGGCAGGTCATTCTGATCTAGGGGTAACACTAGATTACGAATATTTACATTGAGGGTCTGATCCCTGCTTGGATAAGTCATGCTGATGACGGCTTATAGCCAGAAACACATGTCCATGACTTCCTTTTGTGCATGCAAAAATTAATTTATAAATTAAAGAAATTTGGAAATGAAGAGATTAAATTTCCTTTACATCAGACCTGGGAATTGTTCGGCTTCTGACCCAACTCTGACCTACTGCCTATCTCTGATTAACCGGCGTTTAAAAAGATGCACTTTTTATCATCTGCATAGATTCTTTTAGAAAAATCAAACTTTTATTTGTATAAAAGTTGATGCAAAAATACTATATTTTAAAAAAATGTTTGGGTTTTTTTCTGTTTTTTTTTTAAATTTAAATGTAATTTCCTTTTTCAGAAACATGAGAAACCCAAGTATATTCTTTGTTTGGCGTTTGCTGACAATGGAGATGTATTATCAGGAGATTCCAATGGAAATATATTTGTTTGGTGTAAAGGTTTGTATGAATTCTTTCATTTGGACTTTGGTCAGCTTTTTTTTTCTCTCGTTTTTTTTTTTTTGTGACTATAAATATTATTCATCCCTCCCTCAATACCTTTGGAATGAAATAACCAAACAAACTGAACAAACCACCAAATAATTTGGCTGTAAATGACTGTAAATTCTTTTCTCAACTTAGAAACTAAATGGGTTTAATTTTCAAAAATCTTTTCAACTAAAGCGTTTTTTTTTTTTGTGACTATAAATATTATTCATCCCTCCCTCAATACCTTTGGAATGAAATAACCAAACAAACTGAACAAACCACCAAATTAAATGACTGTAAATTCTTTTCTCAACTTAGAAACTAAATGGGTTTAATTGTCAAAAATCTTTTCAACTAAAGCGATGATTTTGTGGGGATTTAAATTTCATATCGATACTCTCATTTACAAAATTCTTTTCCAATTGTACAAATTTTGCATACTCTGGCACGACTCGAGTACACGTTTTTCGTACGATTCGAGGACACGTCCTTGACAATCAGTCTGTCAGTGGCTTTGTTGCTGTCAGGCTATGGTATGGTTCTGTTCAGTCCTAGAAGATCCACCCTTCCAGGCGTTATTACCATCTTTCTAAAAAAAAAGGAGTTAATTGCTAATCGCCTGAGGCGCCCCTGCCAGGGAATGGTGACGGGGCTGCTACAGCATTTTTTGTAGGCCAGAGTGCACTTCACCTTGTGCGCGGGTTTTTTAAAATCCCACCTGACCTTGTCTAACCTCCCTTGCAAAGGAGGTAAATAAACATACTAAAATGATAATTTTATTTCATTAATTTAATTATTCTAGTATTGTTCACTTTTTTTTTTCTTTTTTTTTTTCTTTTTTTTTTTTAAACGTTTCCAATTCACAAACTTAAAAAAATTTTTTTTTTTTTTTTTAATATAATTTTAAAACTTCATTATGATTGACAATTAACCACTGTGCAAACAAAAACAACACCCCGGAGCACCTTTCTGATGTCCATGTGTCAAACACATATGGACATACCTACAAAGTCAGAAAACAGCACAGCTCCTATGTCTTTCGGAAACATTTTTTTTTTCATTCTGCGCCAGGGAACAAAACTGCTAGTATCGATTATTGACTGCCAAAACACTGCATCCTTTACAACATTTGCGCTTCCCTGAATTCGCCCAAATTACACCTGATGCGCCTTCCCCCTCCAAACACGTGCACATATGTACAATGCACATGCATGTTTGATGATTTGTAATGCACCTGAGCATTGTACACAATTGTTTCATTATTATTATTATTATTACTATTATTATTATTACTATTATTATTACTATTATTATTACTATTATTATTACTATTATTATTACTATTATTATTACTATTATTATATTATTATACTAGACATACACTAGATTCATTAATAAACAACTGTTTATTCTATGATTTCATTAAAAAATCCATAAACTGTGACGTCATATCTTTTAAGACATCCTTCAAGCATAACTAAAAATAATAAGTCTCTTTACCGTTATATTATTATATAGAAGTAAAGAGATTTCTTATTTTGCCATCTAATTTACATAAGTGTTTGTGGTATTTACAAACACTATGTAAGTTAGATGGCAATGCTGAAAAAGAGTTGCTCATTCTCTAAATTGTCAGAGAGATACTAAGAAATATTAGAAAGTGGTTGAATCAACAGTGAGGGGGGGCAAGAGAACTACAGAGATAGCTAGGTGAGTGATGGGCGACTGGTCAGTTAATAACAAATTACGGCTAATTAGAACAATTAAAACAGTTTTTTTTTTTTTTTTTTTTTTACGAACATAACTTAATCCCAGAACTAAAGTATATTTTAGCATGTATTTTGTGTGATTAAAGTATATATATATATATATATATATATAATCATTACAAGTTGATTTTTTTTTCTTTTCTTTTGAGCTAATTGTTAGCTCTAGTCACCAAAGTTGATAAAATATGTAAAATAAGCTCAAACCCGTTTGAATTATGCAAAAAACCATCAGTGGTTCAAAAGTTATGAGAATTTAAAGTGCTGAAATTTATGTTTTTCATTGGACATTTTTCTTTAATAATCCTTTGAAAAAAAAAAATGGGCCAAAATATGAACCTCATCATTTCAAGAAATTTAGTAAAATAAAACTATTCTCATGAAACTTGTTACTCTTATGTAAAATTATGTGCTCTTTCTGATTATGGAGGCAGATTTGATGTATCTCTTTACCTTCAGCCATGAATTATAAATTAAGATGTGTCAGTTTCAAAGTGTTTAAAACTTGACACATTGTATCATACAGATTGTGAGTCTATTTATGAATGTGTTATATTATTCACTTGGTTGAAGACAGCGGTACGGTCCTTTATTACATAGGGGGATGATGTCATCCATTAAAATAGATCCTGAAGGTTCCTGTCCCAAATAACTAGTAATAAATAATAACCCGTATTTCTAGTTGCGGGCTCTGTTCAATTATTAAACCACTGAAAACTGGACTAGTACTAAATGGGTGACCATTTGGGAACACCAGGCACTGTATGTGACCTGGAGAGGCTATGGGCACTACCAGTTTCTATCATGTCCACAGAAAAGTTAGGACAGATAGAGTATCTGCCTGACTTCTCGAGGAAGTCCCCGGACGTTATGGGAAAACAACAACTGGACTAATTCATCTTCCACGCAGGACAGATATTTATTATGCTTGTGCCTTTCTATGTTCTTGCTTTGTGACATTTTTTTCTAATTATTCACTTGTGCCATTTTTACTGTGCACCATTACTTATATAAGAAAAAAAAATTAAGTCTGAAATGAGTGGGTTTTTTTTTTCTAATTTATAAGTTTTTTTTTGTTTTTTTTAAGTTCACGATTAAATAAAAAATGCAATTTAAAAAAAATTTTTTTTTTTTTTTACATTTGACTTTTTGGCTAGGATCAAAGTGTAATATCTGTTCTGATACTATACTTCGTCTTTTCTGTCCTCGATCAGTGAAGAAATCCTTCAATTCTGTAAATATATATGAAAAAAAATGTATCTTTATAAATGAATTTTATTTGTTTTGCATTTTTTTTTTTTTTTTTTTGTTAAGGCGGCAATCGCATAAGCCAAGCGATCTTGGGTGCTCATGAAGGAGGTGTATTTTCTCTGTGTGTCCTTAAGAATGGCCTCCTCCTTTCTGGTGGTGGAAAAGACCGAAGAATTGTTGAGTGGGATGGAAATTCTTACAAACAAACTGGAAACTTGACTGAGGTTGGTGCTTACTCGTCAAAACAAATTAATATAAAAAATGTTTTGTCCAAATACTGAAAATTTTTAAATAATCAATATTCAATTTGCTATTATACAGGGGGATTGGAAAGTAACCCCCGCTTCAGCAGGATAAACACAAAAGAATAAAATTATGATGATAATTAATTCTGTTGAAGTCATAAAATTTTGACAATATTGAGACTCCCACTGACATGTTCCAAATTATAGGAAGGTATAGTGAAATGTTCCAAGTTATGGGAAGGTATAGTGAAATGTTCCAAGTTATGGGAAGGTATAGTGAAATGTTCCAAGTTATGGGAAGGTATAGTGAAATGTTCCAAGTTATGGGAAGGTATAGTGAAATGTTCCAAGTTATGGGAAGGTATAGTGAAATGTTCCAAGTTATGGGAAGGTATAGTGAAATGTTCCAAGTTATGGGAAGGTATAGTGAAATGTTCCAAGTTATGGGAAGGTATAGTGAAATGTTCCAAGTTATGGGAAGGTATAGTGAAATGTTCCAAGTTATGGGAAGGTATAGTGAAATGTTCCAAGTTATGGGAAGGTATAGTGAAATGTTCCAAGTTATGGGAAGGTATAGTGAAATGTTCCAAGTTATGGGAAGGTATAGTGAAATGTTCCAAGTTATGGGAAGGTATAGTGAAATGTTCCAAGTTATGGGAAGGTATAGTGAAATGTTCCAAGTTATGGGAAGGTATAGTGAAATGTTCCAAGTTATGGGAAGGTATAGTGAAATGTTCCAAGTTATGGGAAGGTATAGTGAAATGTTCCAAGTTATGGGAAGGTATAGTGAAATGTTCCAAGTTATGGGAAGGTATAGTGAAATGTTCCAAGTTATGGGAAGGTATAGTGAAATGTTCCAAGTTATGGGAAGGTATAGTGAAATGTTCCAAGTTATGGGAAGGTATAGTGAAATGTTCCAAGTTATGGGAAGGTATAGTGAAATGTTCCAAGTTATGGGAAGGTATAGTGAAATGTTCCAAGTTATGGGAAGGTATAGTGAAATGTTCCAAGTTATGGGAAGGTATAGTGAAATGTTCCAAGTTATGGGAAGGTATAGTGAAATGTTCCAAGTTATGGGAAGGTATAGTGAAATGTTCCAAGTTATAGGAAGGTATAGTGAAATGTTCCAAGTTATAGGAAGGTATAGTGAAATGTTCCAAGTTATAGGAAGGTATAGTGAAATGTTCCAAGTTATAGGAAGGTATAGTGAAATGTTCCAAGTTATAGGAAGGTATAGTGAAATGTTCCAAGTTATAGGAAGGTATAGTGAAATGTTCCAAGTTATAGGAAGGTATAGTGAAATGTTCCAAGTTATAGGAAGGTATAGTGAAATGTTCCAAGTTATAGGAAGGTATAGTGAAATGTTCCAAGTTATAGGAAGGTATAGTGAAATGTTCCAAGTTATAGGAAGGTATAGTGAAATGTTCCAAGTTATAGGAAGGTATAGTGAAATGTTCCAAGTTATAGGAAGGTATAGTGAAATGTTCCAAGTTATAGGAAGGTATAGTGAAATGTTCCAAGTTATAGGAAGGTATAGTGAAATGTTCCAAGTTATAGGAAGGTATAGTGAAATGTTCCAAGTTATAGGAAGGTATAGTGAAATGTTCCAAGTTATAGGAAGGTATAGTGAAATGTTCCAAGTTATAGGAAGGTATAGTGAAATGTTCCAAGTTATAGGAAGGTATAGTGAAATGTTCCAAGTTATAGGAAGGTATAGTGAAATGTTCCAAGTTATAGGAAGGTATAGTGAAATGTTCCAAGTTATAGGAAGGTATAGTGAAATGTCTGAAAGGACAAAAGGTTAGTATCCTTATATATGAAAGGAATATATACGATATATACAGTTTTTAAAAAGAAAAAATGGTGTTATCGGCAAATATACTCATATCGGACGTGATTTCGCCAGGGAGATCGTTTATGAAGATCAAGAATAATAAAGGTCCAAGTATCGACGCCTGGGACACTATGCAACCAGAAATATAATGAATGCTCATTGGTAAAATGAGGGAGGGGGGGGGGGTAGATATAACGGGTAAGGAAGATTTCATTTTAACATAGAAATTGACCCCTAGGCGACATTTTGAACTTTGTGACATTGAATTTGACCCTCCCAGAAATCCCAATATTCTATCTTTAGTTAATTAGACCTTTTGGAACTGGCACAGATTTATTCCGTTGTGCTATACTTTTTGTAATGCCTCGCCCTTAATATTCGGGAGGCAATTGTTTGAAATAATGTTTAATGTTAAGCATTAAGCGGAACCGTTTGAACATTACCTGGATAATTATTGACGTGTTTATGTGTATGAATTCTTATTTTAAAAACGATTTAATTATTCTAAATAGTGACAGGTTTCATCAAAGCTTTCGTTACAAATTCTTCTAATTTTTCTCCATTCACAATAAAGATTCCGTTTCAATTGTTTAATCCTTTCTCATATTTCAGATTCCTGAACAATTTGGACCCATCCGAACGCTTAGCCAAGGTAAAGGAAACTTGATTCTTGTGGGAACAACCAGGAATTGCATCCTACAAGGAACGGTCTATCTCAAATTCAACCCTATTGTTCAGGTGAGTTGTCCAGGCGTCTATAAAGTCAGTGATTTTTCATTCAATTTGTTTATTTAAAAAAATTTAATATTTTTATTTTAAATTTTTATTATGTCTACGAACCTAAAACTGAGTTGAACATTTTGAAGTCCCATGTATGGCGTGTCGAATTACTCAACGATAAGTGAAGGAAGCAATTCAGGGGAAAGAAGTGATGCCCTCCCTTAAATCTCAGTGCAGTAGAAAAAGGAGTTTTTGAGTCTCCCTCAACTATGGCCAATCCATTTATTTACATTATTTAAAGAAAAGTCGTCTGTCTGTGGATGTCTGTGTGTTCAGCTAAAAGTCAAACCTACACAAGACACGCCGACAAAGCTGATATATTTTTTTTTGGCATTACCTAAGACTAAAATAGGCACACTTTTTTAAGTATTCAATTTTTTGTGGGTCAACTTGAACATTTAAAGGGGGTCGACATTTGCAGCGACTTTTTAATGTTATGTAGTTATTTAGAAAAAATCGCAAAGCCTTGAGGAACACTAATTTGTCGGGCTTTATTCAACGTTTCATTATAGCGTTGTATACTAGAAAAGATACTCGCCGTTGCCCGGGAGCAATAATTATTATATGAATTAAAATGTATACAAATTGAGAAAAACACATTAAATGCTGTAAAAATACTGCAAAAGAATTGATCGCATCTTAAAATGTCTGAACGTCTTTGGTGCTGCACGGGAAAGGATTCCATTCAAGTTTTAAAACTGCTTTTTTTCTTTTTCTTCTTTCTAGGGTCACATTGATGAATTGTGGGCATTGTTTCCGCATCCAACGCAAAACCAATTTCTTACCTGTGGATATGATAAACACATTTTCCTGTGGGACAGCCTTTCTCACACTGTTGTCTGGAGCAAAGAAATCAATGTAATTCTTTCTTTTATATTGAAATAATTTCATTTAATGCATTCAAAATTGTTTTATCAATTAAAATTATTTGCATTTTATTAGAGTAACTAGCTGTATGTACTCATACTACCTGTTTATTACCTGGGAGTCTGTACTTTGATTTTTCGTTGACCTTTTTTTTTCTTTTTTTTTTTTTTGTGAGCTATTTTAACTTTTTTTTTTCTTGGGTGTGTTAAATAAGATTTTGAAAATCTAACACCATCTATTGATTTTTCGTTGACCTTTTTTTTTCTTTTTTTTTTTTTTTTTTTTTGTAAGCTATTCTAACTTTTTTTTTCTTTTTTTTTCTTGGGTGTGTTAAATAAGATTTTGAAAATTAAATCTAACACCACTCATCAATAGAAAAAAAAAGAATAGATGGCAGATAACTCTAATTTCCTTGGTTTTCGTATACAAATTGTCTAGTTAAACATCTCCGGCAAATAAATCTCTTTGCTACTCTCAATTCGCTTAAAAATTCAAACGAAATGTGAAGCCGCCTATGGGGGGAAAAGAAAAGAATAAAAAGCAGATAACTCTAATTACTTACGTTTTGGTGTAAAAAAAAAATTTTTGAGTTAGAATTTGCCTTTAAAGAAATCTCTTGAAATTCAAACGAATTATGACGCCACCTACCGGCAAAAACATAAAGGGCAGATAACTTTAATTCTATTGAAGAAATTGTCTAATGGAGAATGTATACTTAGTTATCAATGACTTTTTGAACGTTCATAATTGTTTTTGGTTTAATTTCTAAATTCACGTAAATCGATCATTTCTATTGAGAAAAGTAGGTGAGCGCTTTGTAAATAAAACTAATTTTCGGTGCTACTGCAGAGACGGGGGCCACTGTTCGATCAATGGCGGCGGAAACTGCAGACTCCTCTTCGGGAGAAATCGTCTGAAAATGTGAGCGACGGGAAGAAATTTGATTTTGGGGAAGATAACTGTTGAATTGACAAGTGAGCATAAGTTAAAATTATGAACATTTATTTATTGAAACAAATTAAACATTATGTACAAGTTTAACCGGTTTACGTCCATTTCGTGAAAAAGTAATTAACCCAATATTAGTTATCTCCCCCAAAATCAAATTTCTTTCCGTCTATCACGATTTCTTCCAAAGAGGAGTCGGCAGTTTCCGCCGCCATCGATCGAAACAGTGGCCCCCGTCTCTGCAGTAGCTCCCTAATTTTTTGAATAAGTATTGGATCGGACAGAATATGTGAACGATAAAGGCGATTGGAATGTCAATTATTCTGGCTGTGAAGCCGTTCGCGTATTGAAACGTCGTGCCTCATCTAAACACTTCTTCAGCTACTATTCTGGCAATCGCAAGTTCTTCAAATTTACTTTGTATTCACAAGAATTTTGTCATTGTTATTTATCCTTGTCTTACACCCGACACACGTACACTCGAGTAGCGTGTGATACAAGATTGATTTAATTGGAAGAACCCGGCATTTTTTGACAGGATTATTTTTAAAATTCCCTTCAGCATTTTATTTTTGTCAAACTCCAGAACAAATAGGACCAAATATGGACACATATACTACACTTTGATCTGAGCTGCTGTTTTTCACTTAAGATCCTATAAAGAGAAGAATTCAGGAATTTTTATTTATTTTATTTTTTATTTTATTTATCTATTTTTTTTTTTTTTTTTTTAGAACTGTAGAAATTTGTAAGAGATTAGCAGCAGCAGGGCAATTACTTCAATAGACTATGGTTAATAGGCATCTCCTGTCTTTGCGATAATCATATTTGTTCTTGTTAGCTCCTTACATCTAGTGGCTTCATGTCTTGTCTGGAGCGATTTCCATTAAAACAAAAAAAGTACAAATTAGATGAAAGAAAAATACTTCGTCTATAAATATTTCTATGTTTAAAGGGAAATAACTCTTTGAAATGCTCTCTAATCAAGAAGCAGGATTATCTGCCCTTGGCGAAAGACATTGATTGAGGCAGCATTTGCTACAGATTATTATGGGATGGAATTCATGATGGCTGCTACCGATCACGGTCTAACCACACATATCAAATCCATCGTCATCATAGTTTAATCCTTGGTTGTATTATGTTCAAATAAATTATTTTAATTTGTTGACCTCCTAATTATCGTTTTCATCTGATTATTTCCACGTGGTTTTGTGTCTTACCATAGCACAAGTCAACAAACATCTGTAGCAGTCTGAAATAGGACCTATTTCTTATGCGTCCACTGTGGGCAAGTTGGTCTTAAACTAACCAATCGGCTCACAGGGCGTATTGATTTCAGCTAGTCCCTTGCAGACTATTTGCACCCTTGTTGAACGGTGGAACGGATCGTCAGAGAGACCCTGGCCGTCAACCTAGAAGGAACTTTTCTTAACCTCTCTCTCCTGCCCCCTCATCCACTGGATTTCCGAGCACCGCTCCCCGGGCAGTAAAAGAACTTTGTTTCCTTCCACCGGACACCAGTCCTACCTTTTTCTATGCTATACCCCAACGGTATAGGATACCCAATAAAGATTTGTTTAATGTTAAAAGAAGCGTTGAGTTTTTCCTCGTATGACTACCGTCTACCGTGCTTATACTTATAGTGAGGCTATGACTACTAGCCTTAACTATTGCACATCTTCAGTGGTTCTAGTAAACGCAACGCATCGTATTCTTCCAACAGTATTATTTACTAGCGGGACCTGTGGATATTCCACAGTCGTAGCCTAGTAGCAGTTTGTGATATATTCATTCTATGGGCATCCGGCGCCAACGGAGACCCCATGATATTATTGTAACACTTTTGTTCAAGCTGAAACTTACTTATTTAAGTACTACGGTTACTTAGACCCCCATAGCCAAATATATTCTATCTCCAAAACCCTTGTAGGAGTGTGTGACATATTTCCATTCTATGAACGCTCGACACAAACGATATTTACCTTATTTTTTTTTTTCCTTTTTTTTCCCCCTTTTTTTTTTCCTTTTTTTTCTTCCTTTTTTTTTTCCTTTTTTTTTCCTTTTTTTTTTTTCCTTTTTTTTTTTCCTTTTTTTTTCCTTTTTTTTCCTTTTTTTTTCCTTTTTTTTTCCTTTTTTTTCCTTTTTTTTTCCTTTTTTTTTCCTTTTTTTTTCCTTTTTTTTCCTTTTTTTTCCCCCCTTTTTTTTCCCCCTTTTTTTTCCTTTTTCTTCCTTTTCCTTCCTTTTCTTTTTTTTCCTTTTTTTCTTTCCTTTTTTTTTTTCCTTTTTTTTTTGTACAATATTTGAACATATTTGGAACAAATACTGCACTTTGAATCGAACCAGAACCATTTTATGGACGTTCAGCGCAAACTCATACCTCACAATATTATTGTACCATCTATGGACAGAACAGATACTACACTTTTATCTTCGCCAGAAGGTCTAGAAAGTGTATTTTAGTTAATTTCATATTTGACACGGCAGCAATATCAGATGAAATTTTTTAAAGTTACTTTTTTTGAATTGCATCTTCGGCGATTGAGCGATCCCATTTTTTAAAAAATGGGTGGTGGGTGATAACGTACATACAAACACTACATTGCCATAGCGTATTATTATATAGATTTTATTCTTAGTCTTTAAATAGTTTTTTTTTCTTCTTTTTGTTCGCAATTCCATTCTTTGAACTAATGTGGCAGCAATTTTCTATGAATTGAAATAACAAAACCTTTTTTTTTTTTAAATGTTACTTCATTAAAAAATTTTCTATGAATTAAAATAACAAAACATTTTTTTTTTTTAAATGTTACTTCATTAAAAAAATTTCTATGAATTAAAATAACAAAACATTTTTTTTAAAAATGTTACTTCATTAAAAAAATTTCTATGAATTAAAATAACAAAACATTTTTTTTTTTTAAATGTTACTTCATTAAAAAAATTTCTATGAATTAAAATAACAAAACCATTTTTTTTTTAAATGTTACTTCATTAAAAAAATTTCTATGAATTGAAATAACAAAACATTTTTTTTTTAAATGTTACTTCATTAAAAAATTTCTATGAATTGAAATAACAAAACATTTTTTTTTTAAATGTTACTTCATTAAAAAAATTTCTATGAATTAAAATACAAAACATTTTTTTTTTAAATGTTACTTCATTAAAAAATTTTCTATGAATTAAAATAACAAAACATTTTTTTTTTAAATGTTACTTCATTAAAAAATTTCTATGAATTAAAATAACAAAACATTTTTTTTTTAAATGTTACTTCATTAAAAAATTTTCTATGAATTGAAATAACAAAACCTTTTTTTTTTTTAAATGTTACTTCATTAAAAAATTTTCTATGAATTAAAATAACAAAACCTTTTTTTTTAAATGTTACTTCATTAAAAAATTTTCTATGAATTGAAATAACAAAACCTTTTTTTTTTTTTAAATGTTACTTCATTAAAAAATTTTCTATGAATTAAAATAACAAAACCTTTTTTTTTTTTAAATGTTACTTCATTAAAAAAATTTTTATGAATTAAAATAACAAAACATTTTTTTTTTTTTTAAATGTCTTTTCATTAAAAAAATTTTATTTTATTTCTAGGATTCTGCACATTGCTGTTGTTTCCACCCGGATGGTCAATTAGCCGTAATTGGTACCCAAACTGGGCGCTGGTTAGTGCTCGACTTGACCACCAGAGAAATTATTACCACCCACTGTGATGGCAATGAACAGCTCGAGTGTATCCAATTTTCTCCAAGTCAGTTGATTCAAAGTTTTAGTTTCATGTTTGTTTGTTTATTTATAAGATCTCTACTTTCCTCGCATCACAAATACAGGCATTACTCGTCAGAGTTGTGGCATACACTTTTACGGCAATTAACTGCTGTTTGACATTATGTGTAGATATCTCCTAATGATTGCCTTAACCCTAACCCTAATCTCTTAATGATTGCCTTAAAAGACCGGAAACTGATTAAAATTAATGTCTCGATGTGTGATTGAGGAAAGGTGAGTATTGATTATATAGCAACTCTGCAAAAAATGTATAACATTGAGCACTTTTTTAAAATTTAAAAAAAAATTTTTTAAATTTAAAAAAATATTTTTTCATATATTATATTGCAGTGGGAAATATATATATAGAGAGATATACAGGGTACAAATGATATATATATATATATATATATATATATATGGGGTACGGTACACGATAAGTCATGAAAATGAAATGCTGTGGTAGACAAAATGTGTGAAAAAAGAGACAAATGGAATGCAGGAGAAAAACAAAAACAAGAGATTTGACCGGTTTCGTTAACACGAACGAAACCGGTCAAATCTCTTGTTTTTGTTTAACCTGTTTTCTATTTGTCTCTTTTTTCACATATATATATATATATATATATATATTCATTTTATATTTTACCCCCTCCCTTTTTTCGAACTTTATTAAACATCGTAGTCTCATATTTCTCTCCCTAACACAAATTTTAAACAAATATACGTAACACTCCAAAGCAAATAACGCATCCAAACGAGAGTGACACGTGACTTCACATTTCTGTAAAAGGTGACAACATAAGCTGAAGAGAGCTGGATGGTTAAGTCCTTCTGAGCTTGAAACCGACGGTACTGATGTACTAATTTTCTCTACCAAAATATATATATATATATATATATATATGTACACACACACATTACATATAGCCACGTTTTTTCTCTTGGCTGGACATTTTATCTTAACACCGTCATAACATCACTCGGATTTTCAACCAAAAATTTTTAAAATGTTTCTTAAAAAAAAATAAAGATAAAAAATGTGTTGTACTATGTGAAGACGGCGTTATATTGCCAAACAATTTAAAAGTTCAACATGATTAAAAAAATATTGCACTTTTTGGTTTTCTAAACCATCCAAGTTCAGCAATGCTTATTAACAAGAGATATTCAATTATATATATATATATAATTATTTAATAATAAATATTTAATTATCTACGAAAAAGTCTAATCTTTCACTTAGAAGTTCATATTGGAAAAATTTTTGTTTTAAATTTTTTCGACCATGCCTAACAAAATCCTTGATATAAGAATCTATATGATAATATGCCAAAGCATTTCGTGTTCATACGTACGTACGTTATCACCTTTCACCGACCTATATTGAAAAAAAACTGAGATCGTCCGCTCAGCAAAGATAGTGATTAATCTCATGTCACTAAGGTAAACAATTCCGACTTTACCCATTTTAAAATGAATTGTTCCAAAATCAAATTATGTCGTCCTGTCGACTGAAACGAAACAATTTTAAATAAATACATTTTCAAAAGTGACATTTTTTTTATTGATTTGAAGTATACTTAACTGACAATTATTTTTACGGTAAGAAGATGAATATTTATCGTTTTAAAAATAATTACATTGCTACAATTTTAAATAAATAAGTAAGAGACATATTCATTTTATTTCTTTAAAGAATAGCTGGAAAAAGAGTCACTTCTTTTCAAAGAACCGCAGGCTTGTGGAACTCTCTTCCTGGTGACTGTTTCCTACTTATAACCTTGGTCTTTTCAAGACTAAGGCCAATAGGCATCTCCTGTCTTTGCGATAATCATATTTGTTCTTGTTAGCTCCTTACATCAAGTGGCTTCATGCCTTGTCTGGAGCGATTTCCATAAAAAAAAATAATTCGATTGCAGACAGGATTGTGAATTTTATTAATGATTCCATGGATCTTATTTTGGTGAGTGGTGGGGGGGGGGGGGTAAATATTGAGTTCAAATGAAATAACTTCATAAATTTTTTGTTTTCCGCTGTAGATGGCAACTATTTGGCTGTCGGATCACGGGATAATAGCATTTACATGTATCAAGTCTCGGAAGGAGGAAATAAATATTCTAGACTTGGCAGATGCACGGTGAGTCGGACATTTTAATTTTTTTAAATTTCAGCATAACTGAGAATATTAAAATCGATGCTCAATAACTTCCAATTTATAAACGTTTACTTTATGTATTCTGTGACCATCCAGTGACCTCGGCCATCCCCCACCACTTGGTGAGAGATGGGTCACTTGGTGAGTTAATTGCAAATTACAGCTAATTAGAACGATTAAAATGGAAGCTTTTTCGAACATAACTCAATCTCAAAACTGCGGAATATTTTGCCATGTATTTTGTGTGATTTAAAATCTATAGAAAAAAAAGTCTGGTACTTCTGCCGTTAACGGACCGTGCTGTTAAAACTGGGTTTCTTAAACCCAGTTTTAACGTGGGAAGGGGCTTTGTTAACCCTTAGATGCTTTTTTTGTTTCAAATATGACACATTCCAACAAAATGCTTATTAAATATAATATTCAATGAAAATGTGCCAAACTGCAACTGGTTTCACACCTGCAACGAGCTTGTTCGCAAGGTATTAGTATGATTTTTGCATCGGCGCATCCGCTAAATAGGTAATCAGTATCTTTGCTGATAAGTTTTTTTTCAAACCGATATAAAAAAAATGAAGCATTTAAAGGTTAACTATTCTGTATATTCACCTAACAATTTAATAAACGAAAGATACTGTAAAAATTGAATTAACTCTGATTTAATATAATAATAGATTGTTTAATATTAAAAATTGAATTAACTCTGATTTAATATAATAATAGATTGTTTAATATTAAAAATTGAATTAACTCTGATTTAATATAATAATAGATTGTTTAATATTAAAAATTGAACTAACTCTGATTTAATATAATAATAGATTGTTTAATATTAAAAATTGAATTAACTCTGATTTAATATAATAATAGATTGTTTAATATTAAAAATTGAACTAACTCTGATTTAATATAATAATAGATTGTTTAATATTAAAAATTGAATTAACTCTGATTTAATATAATAATAGATTGTTTAATATTAAAAATTGAACTAACTCTGATTTAATATAATAGATTGTTTAATATTAAAAATTGAACTAACTCTGATTTAATATAATAATAGATTGTTTAATATTAAAAATTGAATTAACTCTGATTTAATATAATAATAGATTGTTTAATATTAAAAATTGAACTAACTCTGATTTAATATAATAATAGATTGTTTAATATTAAAAATTGAACTAACTCTGATTTAATATAATAATAGATTGTTTAATATTAAAAATTGAATTAACTCTGATTTAATATAATAATAGATTGTTTAATATTAAAAATTGAACTAACTCTGATTTAATATAATAATAGATTGTTTAATATTAAAAATTGAACTAACTCTGATTTAATATAATAATAGATTGTTTAATATTAAAAATTGAATTAACTCTGATTTAATATAATAATAGATTGTTTAATATTAAAAATTGAACTAACTCTGATTTAATATAATAATAGATTGTTTAATATTAAAAATTGAACTAACTCTGATTTAATATAATAATAGATTGTTTAATATTAAAAATTGAACTAACTCTGATTTAATATAATAATAGATTGTTTAATATTAAAAATTGAACTAACTCTGATTTAATATAATAATAGATTGTTTAATATTAAAAATTGAACTAACTCTGATTTAATATAATAATAGATTGTTTAATATTAAAAATTGAATTAACTCTGATTTAATATAATAATAGATTGTTTAATATTAAAAATTGAATTAACTCTGATTTAATATAATAATAGATTGTTTAATATTAAAAATTGAATTAACTCTGATTTAATATAATAGATTGTTTAATATTAAAAATTGAATTAACTCTGATTTAATATAATAATAGATTGTTTAATATTAAAAATTGAATTAACTCTGATTTAATATAATAATAGATTGTTTAATATTAAAAATTGAATTAACTCTGATTTAATATAATAATAGATTGTTTAATATTAAAAATTGAATTAACTCTGATTTAATATAATAATAGATTGTTTAATATTAAAAATTGAATTAACTCTGATTTAATATAATAATAGATTGTTTAATATTAAAAATTGAATTAACTCTGATTTAATATAATAATAGATTGTTTAATATTAAAAATTGAATTAACTCTGATTTAATATAATAATAGATTGTTTAATATTAAAAATTGAATTAACTCTGATTTAATATAATAATAGATTGTTTAATATTAAAAATTGAATTAACTCTGATTTAATATAATAATAGATTGTTTAATATTAAAAATTGAATTAACTCTGATTTAATATAATAATAGATTGTTTAATATTAAAAATTGAATTAACTCTGATTTAATATAATAATAGATTGTTTAATATTAAAAATTGAATTAACTCTGATTTAATATAATAATAGATTGTTTAATATTAAAAATTGAATTAACTCTGATTTAATATAATAATAGATTGTTTAATATTAAAAATTGAATTAACTCTGATTTAATATAATAATAGATTGTTTAATATTAAAAATTGAATTAACTCTGATTTAATATAATAATAGATTGTTTAATATTAAAAATTGAATTAACTCTGATTTAATATAATAATAGATTGTTTAATATTAAAAATTGAATTAACTCTGATTTAATATAATAATAGATTGTTTAATATTAAAAATTGAATTAACTCTGATTTAATATAATAATAGATTGTTTAATATTAAAAATTGAACTAACTCTGATTTAATATAATAATAGATTGTTTAATATTAAAAATTGAATTAACTCTGATTTAATATAATAATAGATTGTTTAATATTAAAAATTGAATTAACTCTGATTTAATATAATAATAGATTGTTTAATATTAAAAATTGAATTAACTCTGATTTAATATAATAATAGATTGTTTAATATTAAAAATTGAATTAACTCTGATTTAATATAATAATAGATTGTTTAATATTAAAAATTGAATTAACTCTGATTTAATATAATAATAGATTGTTTAATATTAAAAATTGAATTAACTCTGATTTAATATAATAATAGATTGTTTAATATTAAAAATTGAATTAACTCTGATTTAATATAATAATAGATTGTTTAATATTAAAAATTGAATTAACTCTGATTTAATATAATAATAGATTGTTTAATATTAAAAATTGAATTAACTCTGATTTAATATAATAATAGATTGTTTAATATTAAAAATTGAATTAACTCTGATTTAATATAATAATAGATTGTTTAATATTAAAAATTGAATTAACTCTGATTTAATATAATAGATTGTTTAATATTAAAAATTGAATTAACTCTGATTTAATATAATAATAGATTGTTTAATATTAAAAATTGAATTAACTCTGATTTAATATAATAATAGATTGTTTAATATTAAAAATTGAATTAACTCTGATTTAATATAATAATAGATTGTTTAATATTAAAAATTGAATTAACTCTGATTTAATATAATAATAGATTGTTTAATATTAAAAATTGAATTAACTCTGATTTAATATAATAATAGATTGTTTAATATTAAAAATTGAATTAACTCTGATTTAATATAATAATAGATTGTTTAATATTAAAAATTGAATTAACTCTGATTTAATATAATAATAGATTGTTTAATATTAAAAATTGAATTAACTCTGATTTAATATAATAATAGATTGTTTAATATTAAAAATTGAACTAACTCTGATTTAATATAATAATAGATTGTTTAATATTAAAAATTGAATTAACTCTGATTTAATATAATAATAGATTGTTTAATATTAAAAATTGAATTAACTCTGATTTAATATAATAATAGATTGTTTAATATTAAAAATTGAATTAACTCTGATTTAATATAATAGATTGTTTAATATTAAAAATTGAACTAACTCTGATTTAATATAATAATAGATTGTTTAATATTAAAAATTGAATTAACTCTGATTTAATATAATAATAGATTGTTTAATATTAAAAATTGAACTAACTCTGATTTAATATAATAATAGATTGTTTAATATTAAAAATTGAACTAACTCTGATTTAATATAATAATAGATTGTTTAATATTAAAAATTGAACTAACTTTGATTTAATATAATAGATTGTTTAATATTAAAAATTGAACTAACTCTGATTTAATATAATAATAGATTGTTTAATATTAAAAATTGAATTAACTCTGATTTAATATAATAATAGATTGTTTAATATTAAAAATTGAACTAACTCTGATTTAATATAATAATAGATTGTTTAATATTAAAAATTGAACTAACTCTGATTTAATATAATAATAGATTGTTTAATATTAAAAATTGAATTAACTCTGATTTAATATAATAATAGATTGTTTAATATTAAAAATTGAACTAACTCTGATTTAATATAATAGATTGTTTAATATTAAAAATTGAACTAACTCTGATTTAATATAATAATAGATTGTTTAATATTAAAAATTGAATTAACTCTGATTTAATATAATAATAGATTGTTTAATATTAAAAATTGAACTAACTCTGATTTAATATAATAGATTGTTTAATATTAAAAATTGAATTAACTCTGATTTAATATAATAATAGATTGTTTAATATTAAAAATTGAATTAACTCTGATTTAATATAATAATAGATTGTTTAATATTAAAAATTGAATTAACTCTGATTTAATATAATAATAGATTGTTTAATATTAAAAATTGAATTAACTCTGATTTAATATAATAATAGATTGTTTAATATTAAAAATTGAATTAACTCTGATTTAATATAATAGATTGTTTAATATTAAAAATTGAATTAACTCTGATTTAATATAATAATAGATTGTTTAATATTAAAAATTGAATTAACTCTGATTTAATATAATAGATTGTTTAATATTAAAAATTGAACTAACTCTGATTTAATATAATAATAGATTGTTTAATATTAAAAATTGAACTAACTCTGATTTAATATAATAGATTGTTTAATATTAAAAATTGAATTAACTCTGATTTAATATAATAATAGATTGTTTAATATTAAAAATTGAACTAACTCTGATTTAATATAATAGATTGTTTAATATTAAAAATTGAATTAACTCTGATTTAATATAATAATAGATTGTTTAATATTAAAAATTGAATTAACTCTGATTTAATATAATAATAGATTGTTTAATATTAAAAATTGAATTAACTCTGATTTAATATAATAATAGATTGTTTAATATTAAAAATTGAATTAACTCTGATTTAATATAATAATAGATTGTTTAATATTAAAAATTGAATTAACTCTGATTTAATATAATAATAGATTGTTTAATATTAAAAATTGAACTAACTCTGATTTAATATAATAATAGATTGTTTAATATTAAAAATTGAACTAACTCTGATTTAATATAATAGATTGTTTAATATTAAAAATTGAATTAACTCTGATTTAATATAATAATAGATTGTTTAATATTAAAAATTGAACTAACTCTGATTTAATATAATAATAGATTGTTTAATATTAAAAATTGAACTAACTCTGATTTAATATAATAGATTGTTTAATATTAAAAATTGAATTAACTCTGATTTAATATAATAATAGATTGTTTAATATTAAAAATTGAACTAACTCTGATTTAATATAATAATAGATTGTTTAATATTAAAAATTGAACTAACTCTGATTTAATATAATAATAGATTGTTTAATATTAAAAATTGAATTAACTCTGATTTAATATAATAATAGATTGTTTAATATTAAAAATTGAATTAACTCTGATTTAATATAATAATAGATTGTTTAATATTAAAAATTGAATTAACTCTGATTTAATATAATAATAGATTGTTTAATATTAAAAATTGAATTAACTCTGATTTAATATAATAATAGATTGTTTAATATTAAAAATTGAACTAACTCTGATTTAATATAATAATAGATTGTTTAATATTAAAAATTGAACTAACTCTGATTTAATATAATAATAGATTGTTTAATATTAAAAATTGAACTAACTCTGATTTAATATAATAATAGATTGTTTAATATTAAAAATTGAATTAACTCTGATTTAATATAATAATAGATTGTTTAATATTAAAAATTGAATTAACTCTGATTTAATATAATAATAGATTGTTTAATATTAAAAATTGAACTAACTCTGATTTAATATAATAATAGATTGTTTAATATTAAAAATTGAATTAACTCTGATTTAATATATAATAGATTGTTTAATATTAAAAATTGAACTAACTCTGATTTAATATAATAATAGATTGTTTAATATTAAAAATTGAATTAACTCTGATTTAATATAATAATAGATTGTTTAATATTAAAAATTGAACTAACTCTGATTTAATATAATAATAGATTGTTTAATATTAAAAATTGAATTAACTCTGATTTAATATAATAATAGATTGTTTAATATTAAAAATTGAATTAACTCTGATTTAATATAATAATAGATTGTTTAATATTAAAAATTGAATTAACTCTGATTTAATATAATAATAGATTGTTTAATATTAAAAATTGAACTAACTCTGATTTAATATAATAATAGATTGTTTAATATTAAAAATTGAATTAACTCTGATTTAATATAATAATAGATTGTTTAATATTAAAAATTGAATTAACTCTGATTTAATATAATAATAGATTGTTTAATATTAAAAATTGAACTAACTCTGATTTAATATAATAATAGATTGTTTAATATTAAAAATTGAATTAACTCTGATTTAATATAATAATAGATTGTTTAATATTAAAAATTGAATTAACTCTGATTTAATATAATAATAGATTGTTTAATATTAAAAATTGAATTAACTCTGATTTAATATAATAATAGATTGTTTAATATTAAAAATTGAACTAACTCTGATTTAATATAATAATAGATTGTTTAATATTAAAAATTGAACTAACTCTGATTTAAATAATAATAGATTGTTTAATATTAAAAATTGAATTAACTCTGATTTAATATAATAATAGATTGTTTAATATTAAAAATTGAATTAACTCTGATTTAATATAATAATAGATTGTTTAATATTAAAAATTGAATTAACTCTGATTTAATATAATAATAGATTGTTTAATATTAAAAATTGAACTAACTCTGATTTAATATAATAATAGATTGTTTAATATTAAAAATTGAACTAACTCTGATTTAATATAATAGATTGTTTAATATTAAAAATTGAATTAACTCTGATTTAATATAATAATAGATTGTTTAATATTAAAAATTGAACTAACTCTGATTTAATATAATAATAGATTGTTTAATATTAAAAATTGAATTAACTCTGATTTAATATAATAATAGATTGTTTAATATTAAAAATTGAACTAACTCTGATTTAATATAATAATAGATTGTTTAATATTAAAAATTGAATTAACTCTGATTTAATATAATAATAGATTGTTTAATATTAAAAATTGAATTAACTCTGATTTAATATAATAATAGATTGTTTAATATTAAAAATTGAATTAACTCTGATTTAATATAATAATAGATTGTTTAATATTAAAAATTGAATTAACTCTGATTTAATATAATAATAGATTGTTTAATATTAAAAATTGAACTAACTCTGATTTAATATAATAATAGATTGTTTAATATTAAAAATTGAATTAACTCTGATTTAATATAATAATAGATTGTTTAATATTAAAAATTGAATTAACTCTGATTTAATATAATAATAGATTGTTTAATATTAAAAATTGAATTAACTCTGATTTAATATAATAATAGATTGTTTAATATTAAAAATTGAACTAACTCTGATTTAATATAATAATAGATTGTTTAATATTAAAAATTGAATTAACTCTGATTTAATATAATAATAGATTGTTTAATATTAAAAATTGAATTAACTCTGATTTAATATAATAATAGATTGTTTAATATTAAAAATTGAACTAACTCTGATTTAATATAATAATAGATTGTTTAATATTAAAAATTGAATTAACTCTGATTTAATATAATAATAGATTGTTTAATATTAAAAATTGAATTAACTCTGATTTAATATAATAGATTGTTTAATATTAAAAATTGAACTAACTCTGATTTAATATAATAATAGATTGTTTAATATTAAAAATTGAACTAACTCTGATTTAATATAATAATAGATTGTTTAATATTAAAAATTGAATTAACTCTGATTTAATATAATAGATTGTTTAATATTAAAAATTGAACTAACTCTGATTTAATATAATAATAGATTGTTTAATATTAAAAATTGAATTAACTCTGATTTAATATAATAATAGATTGTTTAATATTAAAAATTGAACTAACTCTGATTTAATATAATAATAGATTGTTTAATATTAAAAATTGAATTAACTCTGATTTAATATAATAATAGATTGTTTAATATTAAAAATTGAACTAACTCTGATTTAATATAATAATAGATTGTTTAATATTAAAAATTGAACTAACTCTGATTTAATATAATAATAGATTGTTTAATATTAAAAATTGAATTAACTCTGATTTAATATAATAATAGATTGTTTAATATTAAAAATTGAACTAACTCTGATTTAATATAATAATAGATTGTTTAATATTAAAAATTGAATTAACTCTGATTTAATATAATAATAGATTGTTTAATATTAAAAATTGAACTAACTCTGATTTAATATAATAATAGATTGTTTAATATTAAAAATTGAATTAACTCTGATTTAATATAATAATAGATTGTTTAATATTAAAAATTGAACTAACTCTGATTTAATATAATAATAGATTGTTTAATATTAAAAATTGAATTAACTCTGATTTAATATAATAATAGATTGTTTAATATTAAAAATTGAACTAACTCTGATTTAATATAATAATAGATTGTTTAATATTAAAAATTGAACTAACTCTGATTTAATATAATAATAGATTGTTTAATATTAAAAATTGAATTAACTCTGATTTAATATAATAATAGATTGTTTAATATTAAAAATTGAACTAACTCTGATTTAATATAATAATAGATTGTTTAATATTAAAAATTGAATTAACTCTGATTTAATATAATAATAGATTGTTTAATATTAAAAATTGAACTAACTCTGATTTAATATAATAATAGATTGTTTAATATTAAAAATTGAACTAACTCTGATTTAATATAATAATAGATTGTTTAATATTAAAAATTGAATTAACTCTGATTTAATATAATAATAGATTGTTTAATATTAAAAATTGAATTAACTCTGATTTAATATAATAATAGATTGTTTAATATTAAAAATTGAACTAACTCTGATTTAATATAATAATAGATTGTTTAATATTAAAAATTGAATTAACTCTGATTTAATATAATAATAGATTGTTTAATATTAAAAATTGAACTAACTCTGATTTAATATAATAATAGATTGTTTAATATTAAAAATTGAACTAACTCTGATTTAATATAATAATAGATTGTTTAATATTAAAAATTGAACTAACTCTGATTTAATATAATAATAGATTGTTTAATATTAAAAATTGAATTAACTCTGATTTAATATAATAATAGATTGTTTAATATTAAAAATTGAATTAACTCTGATTTAATATAATAATAGATTGTTTAATATTAAAAATTGAATTAACTCTGATTTAATATAATAATAGATTGTTTAATATTAAAAATTGAACTAACTCTGATTTAATATAATAATAGATTGTTTAATATTAAAAATTGAACTAACTCTGATTTAATATAATAGATTGTTTAATATTAAAAATTGAATTAACTCTGATTTAATATAATAATAGATTGTTTAATATTAAAAATTGAACTAACTCTGATTTAATATAATAATAGATTGTTTAATATTAAAAATTGAACTAACTCTGATTTAATATAATAATAGATTGTTTAATATTAAAAATTGAATTAACTCTGATTTAATATAATAATAGATTGTTTAATATTAAAAATTGAATTAACTCTGATTTAATATAATAGATTGTTTAATATTAAAAATTGAATTAACTCTGATTTAATATAATAATAGATTGTTTAATATTAAAAATTGAACTAACTCTGATTTAATATAATAATAGATTGTTTAATATTAAAAATTGAATTAACTCTGATTTAATATAATAGATTGTTTAATATTAAAAATTGAATTAACTCTGATTTAATATAATAATAGATTGTTTAATATTAAAAATTGAACTAACTCTGATTTAATATAATAATAGATTGTTTAATATTAAAAATTGAATTAACTCTGATTTAATATAATAGATTGTTTAATATTAAAAATTGAATTAACTCTGATTTAATATAATAATAGATTGTTTAATATTAAAAATTGAACTAACTCTGATTTAATATAATAGATTGTTTAATATTAAAAATTGAATTAACTCTGATTTAATATAATAATAGATTGTTTAATATTAAAAATTGAATTAACTCTGATTTAATATAATAGATTGTTTAATATTAAAAATTGAACTAACTCTGATTTAATATAATAATAGATTGTTTAATATTAAAAATTGAACTAACTCTGATTTAATATAATAATAGATTGTTTAATATTAAAAATTGAATTAACTCTGATTTAATATAATAGATTGTTTAATATTAAAAATTGAACTAACTCTGATTTAATATAATAATAGATTGTTTAATATTAAAAATTGAATTAACTCTGATTTAATATAATAATAGATTGTTTAATATTAAAAATTGAACTAACTCTGATTTAATATAATAATAGATTGTTTAATATTAAAAATTGAATTAACTCTGATTTAATATAATAATAGATTGTTTAATATTAAAAATTGAATTAACTCTGATTTAATATAATAATAGATTGTTTAATATTAAAAATTGAACTAACTCTGATTTAATATAATAATAGATTGTTTAATATTAAAAATTGAATTAACTCTGATTTAATATAATAATAGATTGTTTAATATTAAAAATTGAACTAACTCTGATTTAATATAATAATAGATTGTTTAATATTAAAAATTGAACTAACTCTGATTTAATATAATAATAGATTGTTTAATATTAAAAATTGAATTAACTCTGATTTAATATAATAATAGATTGTTTAATATTAAAAATTGAACTAACTCTGATTTAATATAATAATAGATTGTTTAATATTAAAAATTGAATTAACTCTGATTTAATATAATAATAGATTGTTTAATATTAAAAATTGAACTAACTCTGATTTAATATAATAATAGATTGTTTAATATTAAAAATTGAATTAACTCTGATTTAATATAATAATAGATTGTTTAATATTAAAAATTGAACTAACTCTGATTTAATATAATAATAGATTGTTTAATATTAAAAATTGAATTAACTCTGATTTAATATAATAATAGATTGTTTAATATTAAAAATTGAACTAACTCTGATTTAATATAATAATAGATTGTTTAATATTAAAAATTGAATTAACTCTGATTTAATATAATAATAGATTGTTTAATATTAAAAATTGAACTAACTCTGATTTAATATAATAATAGATTGTTTAATATTAAAAATTGAACTAACTCTGATTTAATATAATAGATTGTTTAATATTAAAAATTGAATTAACTCTGATTTAATATAATAATAGATTGTTTAATATTAAAAATTGAATTAACTCTGATTTAATATAATAATAGATTGTTTAATATTAAAAATTGAATTAACTCTGATTTAATATAATAATAGATTGTTTAATATTAAAAATTGAATTAACTCTGATTTAATATAATAGATTGTTTAATATTAAAAATTGAATTAACTCTGATTTAATATAATAGATTGTTTAATATAAAAATTGAATTAACTCTGATTTAATATAATAGATTGTTTAATATTAAAAATTGAATTAACTCTGATTTAATATAATAATAGATTGTTTAATATTAAAAATTGAACTAACTCTGATTTAATATAATAATAATAGATTGTTTAATATTAAAAATTGAATTAACTCTGATTTAATATAATAATAATAGATTGTTTAATATAAAAATTGAATTAACTCTGATTTAATATAATAGATTGTTTAATATTAAAAATTGAATTAACTCTGATTTAATATAATAGATTGTTTAATATAAAAATTGAATTAACTCTGATTTAATATAATAGATTGTTTAATATTAAAAATTGAACTAACTCTGATTTAATATAATAATAATAGATTGTTTAATATTAAAAATTGAACTAACTCTGATTTAATATAATAATAGATTGTTTAATATTTAAAATTGAATTAACTCTGATTTAATATGATAATAGATTGTTTAATATTAAAAATTGAATTAACTCTGATTTAATATGATAATAGATTGTTTAATATTAAAAATTGAATTAACTTTGATTTAATATAATAATAGATTGTTTAATATTAAAAATTGAATTAACTCTGATTTAATATAATAATAGATTGTTTAATATTAAAAATTGAATTAACTCTGATTTAATATAATAATAGATTGTTTAATATTAAAAATTGAATTAACTCTGATTTAATATAATAATAGATTGTTTAATATAAAAATTGAATTAACTCTGATTTAATATAATAGATTGTTTAATATTAAAAATTGAACTAACTCTGATTTAATATAATAATAGATTGTTTAATATTTAAAATTGAATTAACTCTGATTTAATATAATAATAATAGATTGTTTAATATTAAAAATTGAACTAACTCTGATTTAATATAATAATAGATTGTTTAATATTTAAAATTGAATTAACTCTGATTTAATATGATAATAGATTGTTTAATATTAAAAATTGAATTAACTCTGATTTAATATGATAATAGATTGTTTAATATTAAAAATTGAATTAACTCTGATTTAATATGATAATAGATTGTTTAATATTAAAAATTGAATTAACTTTGATTTAATATAATAATAGATTGTTTAATATTAAAAATTGAATTAACTCTGATTTAATATAATAATAGATTGTTTAATATTAAAAATTGAATTAACTCTGATTTAATATAATAATAGATTGTTTAATATTAAAAATTGAATTAACTCTGATTTAATATAATAGATTGTTTAATATAAAAATTGAATTAACTCTGATTTAATATAATAATAGATTGTTTAATATTAAAAATTGAATTAACTCTGATTTAATATAATAATAGATTGTTTAATATTAAAAATTGAATTAACTCTGATTTAATATAATAATAGATTGTTTAATATTAAAAATTGAATTAACTCTGATTTAATATAATAATAGATTGTTTAATATTAAAAATTGAATTAACTCTGATTTAATATAATAATAGATTGTTTAATATTAAAAATTGAATTAACTTTGATTTAATATAATAATAGATTGTTTAATATTAAAAATTGAATTAACTCTGATTTAATATGATAATAGATTGTTTAATATTAAAAATTGAATTAACTTTGATTTAATATAATAATAGATTGTTTAATATTAAAAATTGAATTAACTCTGATTTAATATAATAATAGATTGTTTAATATTAAAAATTGAATTAACTCTGATTTAATATAATAATAGATTGTTTAATATTAAAAATTGAATTAACTCTGATTTAATATAATAATAGATTGTTTAATATAAAAATTGAATTAACTCTGATTTAATATAATAGATTGTTTAATATTAAAAATTGAACTAACTCTGATTTAATATAATAATAGATTGTTTAATATTTAAAATTGAATTAACTCTGATTTAATATAATAATAATAGATTGTTTAATATTAAAAATTGAACTAACTCTGATTTAATATAATAATAGATTGTTTAATATTTAAAATTGAATTAACTCTGATTTAATATGATAATAGATTGTTTAATATTAAAAATTGAATTAACTCTGATTTAATATGATAATAGATTGTTTAATATTAAAAATTGAATTAACTCTGATTTAATATGATAATAGATTGTTTAATATTAAAAATTGAATTAACTTTGATTTAATATAATAATAGATTGTTTAATATTAAAAATTGAATTAACTCTGATTTAATATAATAATAGATTGTTTAATATTAAAAATTGAATTAACTCTGATTTAATATAATAATAGATTGTTTAATATTAAAAATTGAATTAACTCTGATTTAATATAATAGATTGTTTAATATAAAAATTGAATTAACTCTGATTTAATATAATAATAGATTGTTTAATATTAAAAATTGAATTAACTCTGATTTAATATAATAATAGATTGTTTAATATTAAAAATTGAATTAACTCTGATTTAATATAATAATAGATTGTTTAATATTAAAAATTGAATTAACTCTGATTTAATATAATAATAGATTGTTTAATATTAAAAATTGAATTAACTCTGATTTAATATAATAATAGATTGTTTAATATTAAAAATTGAATTAACTCTGATTTAATATAATAATAGATTGTTTAATATTAAAAATTGAATTAACTTTGATTTAATATAATAATAGATTGTTTAATATTAAAAATTGAATTAACTTTGATTTAATATAATAATAGATTGTTTAATATTAAAAATTGAATTAACTCTGATTTAATATAATAATAGATTGTTTAATATTAAAAATTGAATTAACTCTGATTTAATATAATAATAGATTGTTTAATATTAAAAATTGAATTAACTCTGATTTAATATAATAGATTGTTTAATATAAAAATTGAATTAACTCTGATTTAATATAATAATAGATTGTTTAATATTAAAAATTGAATTAACTCTGATTTAATATAATAATAGATTGTTTAATATTAAAAATTGAATTAACTCTGATTTAATATAATAATAGATTGTTTAATATTAAAAATTGAATTAACTCTGATTTAATATAATAATAGATTGTTTAATATTAAAAATTGAATTAACTTTGATTTAATATAATAATAGATTGTTTAATATTAAAAATTGAATTAACTTTGATTTAATATAATAATAGATTGTTTAATATTAAAAATTGAATTAACTTTGATTTAATATAATAATAGATTGTTTAATATTAAAAATTGAATTAACTCTGATTTAATATAATAATAGATTGTTTAATATTAAAAATTGAATTAACTCTGATTTAATATAATAATAGATTGTTTAATATTAAAAATTGAATTAACTTTGATTTAATATAATAATAGATTGTTTAATATTAAAAATTGAATTAACTTTGATTTAATATAATAATAGATTGTTTAATATTAAAAATTGAATTAACTTTGATTTAATATAATAATAGATTGTTTAATATTAAAAATTGAATTAACTTTGATTTAATATAATAATAGATTGTTTAATATAAAAATTGAATTAACTCTGATTTAATATAATAGATTGTTTAATATTAAAAATTGAACTAACTCTGATTTAATATAATAATAATAGATTGTTTAATATTAAAAATTGAACTAACTCTGATTTAATATAATAATAATAGATTGTTTAATATTAAAAATTGAATTAACTCTGATTTAATATAATAATAATAGATTGTTTAATATTAAAAATTGAATTAACTCTGATTTAATATAATAGATTGTTTAATATTAAAAATTGAACTAACTCTGATTTAATATAATAATAATAGATTATTTAATATTAAAAATTGAATTAACTCTGATTTAATATAATAATAATAGATTGTTTAATATCTCTGAAGTGACCGTGTTCGGTTAACTGAGAGTGTGTAACTTTGAATATGTGAATGTGAGTTAACAAACAAAAATGTGAGAAAGAATTTGAATATGTGAATGTGAGTTAACAAACAAAAATATGAGAAAGAATTTGAATATGTGAATGTGAGTTAACAAACAAAAATATGAGAAAGAATTTGAATATATGACTGTGAGTTAACAAACAAAAATATGAGAAAGAATTTGAATATGTGAATGTGAGTTAACAAACAAAAATATGAGAGAGAATTTGAATATGTGAATGTGAGTTAACAAACAAAAATATGAGAAAGAATTTGAATATATGACTGTGAGTTAACAAACAAAAATATGAGAAAGAATTTGAATATGTGAATGTGAGTTAACAAACAAAAATATGAGAGAGAATTTGAATATGTGAATGTGAGTTAACAAACAAAAATATGAGAAAGAATTTGAATATGTGAATGTGAGTTAACAAACAAAAATATGAGAGAGAATTTGAATATGTGAATGTGAGTTAACAAACAAAAACATGAGAAAGAATTTGAGTATGTGAATGTGAGTTAACAAACAAAAATATGAGAAAGACTTTGAATATGTGAATGTGAGTTAACAAACAAAAATATGAGAAAGAATTTGAATATGTGAATGTGAGTTAACAAACAAAAACATGAGAAAGAATTTGAGTATGTGAATGTGAGTTAACAAATAAAAATATGAGAAAGAATTTGAATATGTGAATGTGAGTTAACAAACAAAAATATGAGAAAGAATTTGAATATATGACTGTGAGTTAACAAACAAAAATATGAGAAAGAATTTGAATATGTGAATGTGAGTTAACAAACAAAAATATGAGAGAGAATTTGAATATGTGAATGTGAGTTAACAAACAAAAATATGAGAAAGAATTTGAATATATGACTGTGAGTTAACAAACAAAAATATGAGAAAGAATTTGAATATGTGAATGTGAGTTAACAAACAAAAATATGAGAGAGAATTTGAATATGTGAATGTGAGTTAACAAACAAAAATATGAGAAAGAATTTGAATATATGACTGTGAGTTAACAAACAAAAATATGAGAAAGAATTTGAATATGTGAATGTGAGTTAACAAACAAAAATATGAGAGAGAATTTGAATATGTGAATGTGAGTTAACAAACAAAAATATGAGAAAGAATTTGAATATATGACTGTGAGTTAACAAACAAAAATATGAGAAAGAATTTGAATATGTGAATGTGAGTTAACAAACAAAAATATGAGAGAGAATTTGAATATGTGAATGTGAGTTAACAAACAAAAATATGAGAAAGAATTTGAATATGTGAATGTGAGTTAACAAACAAAAATATGAGAGAGAATTTGAATATGTGAATGTGAGTTAACAAACAAAAACATGAGAAAGAATTTGAGTATGTGAATGTGAGTTAACAAACAAAAATATGAGAGAGAATTTGAGTATGTGAATGTGAGTTAACAAACAAAAACATGAGAAAGAATTTGAGTATGTGAATGTGAGTTAACAAACAAAAACATGAGAAAGAATTTGAGTATGTGAATGTGAGTTAACAAACAAAAATATGAGAAAGACTTTGAATATGTGAATGTGAGTTAACAAACAAAAATATGAGAAAGAATTTGAATATGTGAATGTGAGTTAACAAACAAAAATATGAGAGAGAATTTGAGTATGTGAATGTGAGTTAACAAACAAAAATATGAGAAAGACTTTGAATATGTGAATGTGAGTTAACAAACAAAAACATGAGAAAGAATTTGAGTATGTGAATGTGAGTTAACAAACAAAAATATGAGAGAGAATTTGAGTATGTGAATGTGAGTTAACAAACAAAAATATGAGAAAGACTTTGAATATGTGAATGTGAGTTAACAAACAAAAACATGAGAAAGAATTTGAGTATGTGAATGTGAGTTAACAAACAAAAATATGAGAGAGAATTTGAGTATGTGAATGTGAGTTAACAAACAAAAACATGAGAAAGAATTTGAGTATGTGAATGTGAGTTAACAAACAAAAACATGAGAAAGAATTTGAGTATGTGAATGTGAGTTAACAAACAAAAATATGAGAAAGACTTTGAATATGTGAATGTGAGTTAACAAACAAAAATATGAGAAAGAATTTGAATATGTGAATGTGAGTTAACAAACAAAAATATGAGAAAGAATTTGAATATGTGAATGTGAGTTAACAAATAAAAATATGAGAAAGAATTTGACTGATGAAAATTAGTATGGTCAACAAGGAATTATTTATTTAATTTTTACAATTGGAAGAAAAAGGATTTACTAGTTAATTGATATTTATAGTGGGAGCTAAAACGAATACGTAATCACAGAGTATCTCTTTCTTGTTGGAAAGCAAGGGGACATAACTCTCGCATACAACTCTGACAAGTTATCTCCCTTTAACATGTCCATTCTGAATATCTTATCTAGCTAGAAATGTTTGTTTCTAGCTAATAATCTCAATTGCCTTATATTCAACATATGAGATATAGTATTACATATTTTTTTTAATTTATGTATTAAATTTTTTATTCAATCTAAAACAATGTTATATTATTTTTATCCCACATGTTGAGATTAAACTTGTTTTTTTAGATCTTTAAAATTCTGAAAAAATATTCCATTATCAATGTTTAGTATAAAATTCATTGAACTGTTTTCTTCCTTTTTCGTCAACCTGGCGGCCATATTTATTTCCGTATTTGCTATTTCAGGGTCATTCCAGTTTTATCACGCACTTGGATTGGTCAACATGCAGTCAGTATATCCAGAGCAATTCTGGCGATTATGAAGTCCTTTATTGTAAGTGACATCTTTTACACAAAGGAATAGAACCCCTTATTTTCGTTTTGATAATATATTCAAATCTGCCAAATTAAGATTGGTAAAAAAAAGCTACCACACTAGACTGTCGATTGCAACCATCACTCACGCAATCATTTGTCTGATGTCATCTTCACCGAAGTTCTATCGCTTCCAATTCTCATGGATCGAGCTTATTTCCTGGCACGTCGACCCCATAACCTTATCATGACCTCTCCTGTCTAGGATATGTCCGGTTTACACATAAAGCCAGATCCAGTCGAACAAATATATTTTAACTAATATTTATACTAGCTAAGCTACACACCAATATTTAACACTGGGACCCCTAAAATTTTCAAATTCTGCAATTAATTAATTCAACATCTTTAAAAAGAGGAATGATTTATTCAATGGGCCTCAACTGGATCGTCTAGTGTTGCAAAGTCAAAGGTGGGGAGGGAGAGAGAGAGAGATACTTCTTTCATAAACATATGTTTGTAAGACCATCTTAAAACATGTCGATCAAAGCTTTCACACCAAACTGTGGAGATTGAATCATCACTTACTCGATCGTCTGTCTGACATTATCTTTGCCTGTATTGTCTCTTCCTAGTCTCATGATCTGAGCTTATTTCTTGGCATGTCGACCCTGTAACCTAAAAATGACCTCTCCTGTCTAGGATATATCCTGTTTACACATAAGGCTAGATCCAGTTGAACAAATATATTTTAACTAATATTTATACCAGCTAAGGTCCACATCAGTATTTGACATTCAGACACTATTCTCATTGATCCCATCTTCGCCCTTTTTTATGAATCTCAAGTAAATTACATCCATTATCCAATTTGCAAAAACGACAGATTTAGTCACTGATGGGAGCACTCGTCTTGAATCTAGAAGACAATAATTGAAAAGTTTTTTTAAACAAGGCGTATTGCCACTGAGATGGAAGTGACTACTGTGAAATAGTGGCCGGATTTATAGGGGGAGGGGGGCATCCTAAGTGTGGAGTTGTGTAGCAAGATGTTTGTTCACATTACATTTACATTTCTGCATGTTGGTAGAGTTGAAGAACCCAGGGAGCAGGGAGGGAATTCCAAAGGCAAACGGTTCGAGGAAAGAAGCTATTAGAGTAGAAAGTTTTGCGGCATCTGGGGACCTCGATAGTGAAGGGGTGGGATTTTGCTGCTAGTTGGGTTTGTCGGTGGGGGGAATTTAAGTTGAGGGGTGTACAGGTGCATATTCTGTGGATGCACTTGTAAAACAAGCACGGGGATGCAACATTGCGCCGATAGAACAGGGGCTGGAGATTGGTAAACAGTGCGGGACCTATTAGGATGGACTTTTTTTGTACCCTATCCAAGAAGGAGAGGTTAGTGGTTGGTGCACCAGCCCAGATGTGGCAACGAGACTCTATGCATATGTTATTCATATCAATCAGTGTTTTACCATTCCAATTCAACCCCAAAATATAAAAATGTAACCAAACATAGATTCTTTAATTTTTAGATATTTTATTGGTTTCGTAATAAGTATAATAATTTGATAAGTACAAGATGGACATAATAAGCCCCTTCGAACATTGCGTGGAGACGGAAGTTTTAGTAGGTTTTATAAATCAAATTAGTTTACGTACAATTGTAACATGTAATTTTAGGAACTGAATAGATTAATATGTATTAAAAGAATATAATTGTATATATGAAATAGGTAGAGGAATGTGGAAATTTCTTTTTATTAATTTCCTAAGCAGCTGGAGCTGTTTAGGTCATAAACGAAAACTGCCTCCATTCTAAAAATCTTCCTAGCCGGAATAAGTTTTTTTTTTTTTTTTTTTTTGTTTAATGAATTAGATTTTTTTTTTAATGGTGAATCCAATTTGCTAATCAGTTGCTCTATTATTGATATCAATTAGATTTTTCCAATTCAACCAAGGTCTGGTCGGGTCTGCCTTTTTTTTTTTTTTTTTTTTTAAACCTGTTACTAATATCATGTAAACAACCATCAGGTGACGTTGGCTCGTGAAATTAAAAACAAGAGCTGAAAGCAAAGGGCGGATGATCTCCGTGGGAGTCAACAGTCATCCATACTGATGCAGAATAGAAAGTGGATCTTGGGTTTACTTTTAGCAGCTTCGTAATTCTCGCTTCTCCCCTATTTTGTCCTTTAGTCATGTTCCATCAATGTTTCTGACAAAGGGGGAAGAATTGCTGCTTTTTTTTAGTGGTTTAGTATGTGGAGATTTTCAATCATCTCATCGTATTCATCATCATTTAACTGTCAATCTATCCTTCTAATTAACACTTATCCTTGAGTGGTTTTAGGGCCTTGATAAGTGGTGACTCATTAATAAAATAGCATTATTGCTTCAGCAATAATGCTATTTTATAAAATGATAGATTTAGATAAGTATATAAGCTTATTTTAAGAATTCCTTTTTTTTTTTTTTTTAAATTTTCAATTGATTTATTATATTGAAGATGCTATTTGTTTAACCATTCTGTTTTTTATTGTTTTTTTAATTTTTTAGGGACTGCATCAACATGTAAGCAGCAGACAACGCCAACCATTATTAGGGAGCTGGAATGGGCCACGAGTACTTGTACCTTGAGTTTCAACTGTGCAGGTATAGTGATTTTGAATTAAAAGAAAAAATTCAAAAGCTTTTCCAAACTCTAAGCAGCTACAAAACAATGAGTATATTTTCGGCGAACGCTTCTTCTAAAATCTGAAAAATAACTAAGTTAAATTTAAAACTAATGTGAACAAGCATCCCAATTTAGAATGACCCCTAAACTTTCACCCTAATTCTCAGTAGCCCCTTACATCTACAGCACAACGAAAGAGCCATGATTAGATGAATCTGTCATGTCAGACCGGAAGACGACACTCTACAAGACTTTTCTCTATAGGCTTGGTATACAGGAAATAACTGATGTCCTTAAGCTGGGCAGAATGAGATGGCTTGGCCATGTCGAGCGAAGCTCCAGCTGGATCTCCCGGATCAGAAACATGTCTATCGCATGAAGTCGGCAGGCTGGAAGACCGAAGCTTTCTTGGGATGAGTTGTGTAAACGTAACCGTGCAGCCCTGAAGATTACAAACTTAGATCCTCGCGATCGCCGAGCCTGGAGCGGAAGACTTCGATCAAGACTGACAGGCAGGCCCCACCCTCTCATAGAGGACTAATCAAAGATCTGTTCGAAAATAAATCGGATGAAGAAGTGACAACTTGCTTTGTTTGGGGTGAACTATGTTTAAAAAAAAAAATAATAAAAAAATTTAAATTAAAAAGAAAAAAAAATATATATATATATTAAAAAAAACCTATTTAATTTAATCAAATTTCTAAATATTATTCAAATAAAGATTTTTTTTTTTTTTTTTGGTTTTTATTTTTTTTTTCTAAGACAAACATTAAATATGTTTTGTCGAAATAATTTCTAACGACTATTTTCTAATGACTAATTTCTAATTCTTTGCAGGTATTTGGCCCGAAGGAGCCGATGGCACTGACATTAATGCTTGTTGCCGTTCCAATAATCTGAAACAATTGGTGGCAACTGCTGACGACTTTGGGAAAGTGAATCTCTACAAATATCCATGTAACCAACCTTTGGTAAGTTTGATCTCGTCAAAACCAATGTTTGATACAAATGCAATTTTTACGTAGCCCAATATATATATATATATATATATATACCTTAAATCATGAGTAAATCAAATGCGTCAATAGTGATGTATTTCAGCCTTTACGTCCAAACTATCTGTTGTCAAATGTTACTTTAGCAGGGTCGCATATTTTCATGTAATCTTCTATTTCCTTCATTTTGTCCTGAGATCAAAATGTAGTATCTGTTCCGATAGATATTACACCCCTTAGACTGGTACCATCTTGGCCTTCGGGCCTTGATTCCGCCGGTCTTGGGGATTGTCCTGTGCAGTTCTAGGAGGTCCACCTCCCAGGCTTTGCCTTCTCACTCTTTGAGAACAAGTTTATTGCTAATCGCATGAGGCGCCCCTACCGGGGAATGCCGACGGGACTACCCAGGCATTTTTTGTAGGCCAGAGTGCTCATCCTCTTGGGCGCTGGCTTTTCAATCCCACTTTCCGACCTTGTGTCACATCTTACCGCTGTGGGGAGGAGATAAAAAAAAATAATCAATTCAGACATTTTTTCGCTAAAATCCTGCATTTTCTTCAATTAGTATTAAGTCAATCAGAGTAATCTCCCCTTTGTCTCTTAAGCCAGTTATCTCCCTTTGTTTTCACTCTGAAACGTTTAAAATTCATAAAAAAAAAAAAATGAATATATTGGTGAGATTTATTTAGCATAAAATTGGACATAATTAATTGGACCCTGTTTCTAATCTTCTTCCCATGTCCAATACGCAAAGGTATTCAGCTTATATAGCGCCCAGTTAATGCTTGGTACATTGCTGTCCCTTGATATTGTAGAGTGCTAGATCCTTTGATGTGCAGGGTTAGGGTTAACCCTAACCACCGAACAGAGGGCATTGAAGGAGGTGCTCCATGTTCTGGGGTTCTACGTCACAATCGCATGTGGTTGGGCCACTAAGATAGCCCCCATCTGTTTAGGGCCTCCTTGGAACGGCCGACACCTGAACGAGGTCGGTTCAGGCACTTCCATTTTGCCCAGTTGTTATATCCTGATGGGAAGGTTTCGGCGGGGGGGGGGGGAGGCATAGTCGAGCTGTGTGGGTTAGAGTTCGAGGGGTGTGGCAGGGGGAGGGATGAGCATAGTCGAGCTGTGTTGGTGGTCGGACAGCTTTTCCTTCCCCACGTGTTTTTTCTTTCTAATAAAATTGTACGATTGGTCGATCGTTAAACAAGTGAGTCTTCAGATTGTTTAAGTTTCAAACAAATTTTAAGAATATTCTTTTGCTCCGCTTCGAATCACGTTTCGGCACAATTTTAATGGTTTCATGACAACTCATTTCGGGAGTGTGATAAAAATTAGTCTAGTTTCTGACGAAACTAAAACATTCACTTTTTTGTTCAAAATCCATTGATTAGTAAAAATACAGCTGTTTCTACAAGAGGATACTGAAGGATTTTCTTTTTTCAGATGACTTGCAGTGACAAAATAAATATTTGGTGTAGTCGGTATTTGTATGTCTTTGTTCGTCAGACGGGTCCATATCTTGTATTCTCTCTCACAACATTATGCTTTCAGTTTTTGCAGATAAGCTTTTGGGACTGACTGTGTATGTGCATCGACAAATATCTGCTGTATGAATTGCATTTTTTTTTTTTTTTAAATGAATTGCATTTTTTTTTTTTTTTTTAAATGACAAATGAGTCATCACTTATCAAGGTCACTCAAGGATAATGAGATGAATAGATTGTCAGTTAAAAGATGAAGAATATTATGAGAGGATTGAAAGATGGAAGAAATTAATAAAATTTGATGACTTACAGCATTTTATGACAAGTATTTGCTGACATTAGATTTGAAGATGACTATGTTGTAGCCCACAGGGAAGCAATCCTGTGGTAACGTGTTCGATAGATGGAAATTTATTGTAAAGAAACTGTTCATGGAAATTCGGTGTCATAGACACGTGACAGACGAAAGGTAATATCTTTGCAGTTGTGTTAGAAAGACAAGGTCTTGCTGTGAATGTCTTACAAGAAACTGGAGACTGGAACTCGGTCGAGCATTTTATTTTCCATGAAAATAACAATAGAGTAGAGAAAGACTAGCAACGTCGTCTCTTTCGTAGGGAAGAGAAGACATCATCCCCACCAGATTGTGAAGTCGATTTTGGACTCTACCAAAGCAAGAAAGAGTGACTCTTGAGTCACTGAGAGTGACTCAGAGTGACTCAGGAGTGACACCATCCCAGACGTCGTAGCAGGACTCGATTTTAATTAAAATGTCCAAAAGTGTTCATTTTAATAAAGTTTGATTTTGTATTTTTATTTCTTTTTTCTTTTTCTTTTTCTTTTTCCGCAGGCAAAAGCCCACACTTACGGCGGCCACAGCAGTCATGTGACTAACGTCGCCTTCCTTCATGATGATTCTCGTCTAATCTCTGTCGGGGGAAAAGACATGGCAATTCTGGAGTGGAGTGTGGTGTGAGGAATGGTGCAGCGACAACACTGCAGCAGCAATAATGAGGAGGAGGAGGAGGAGGAGGAGGAGGAGGAGAAAATGTGAGAGAGCAGGAGGATGTGAATGCCGGTTTCCATGGCAACCCACGCTTCTTCTTCACTCCGACTTTTGCTGTAGCAAAACGCTGGTTTCATTTTTTCTTAAAAAAAAAAAACAAAAAAAACAAAAAACAAACTAAATAAAAGAGCAAACCTTCCAGTACAAAAATGGACCTTCCCTACCTTGTCTGTGATAAGCGACAACAAAGACATTTTTTTTGTTATCCGAACATTATAAACTTATTTTCTTGTGTAACGCATCGACCTTCAAGTGAAGGCTGCCAAAAAAGACACTGTTAAAACAAAAAAAAGAAAAAGTTTTACATTTTTTGAAACTGTTCACATCTATCCTGTGTGTATCTATCGATATTATATATAAATACATTTTTTTTTCTTTTTTCAAGCACACATATGCATGCATGTGTGTTTCTGTGTATATATGTGTGTACACGTGTACGCATCTGTGTGCCTATATCTATACTCGGACATATATATGCATGCGTGATTGTGTGTGCGTGCAATTTCTACACTTGCATATTTGCATGTAAATGTCTACTCTAAAATATGTACACATCCTTCCACATGTTGTCAGTGTGTGTCCCGTGTTGCTTATCACACACGTACATATACGCACACACACACACACACATATATATAATGTGTGATGTATGTATATGTAAAATCAGCCTACGATAAAATCCTAAACAATGGAATGAATTTATAACTCGCTGTTTTTATTTTGTCTCGGTCTCGCCTTTGGTTGAGCATCGAGGACATATAAATACATTTTTTAAATTTTGGGATGGGGGTTCAGATTTATATCAATTACCCTTTTTCTCGAGTCACATAATAGTATCCTTGGATCTGAAAAGTGGAAAATCTATTGAGCTAAATATATGAGAGTTTGACTACACAACCAAGATATTATATATATTTGTGTCCGTGAATGTATGTTTCTGGATGTATAACCGAGGGCTGGACCGAGACAAATAAAAACCAAAAAGAGTGAGTCACAAATTTATGTATTCTATTGTTTTGGAATTTATCGAAGCATATGTGGATATCTTGGGATAAAATTAATTATATCTATCTCATGTACGTTTTTATATATATATATATATATATATATATATATATATATATTATATATATATATATGCACGTATATGCATACTCGTATTTACGAAGACACAGTGTTGCTTTTTCGTGTCCTGTATGATTATGAAGGGTAAAAAGAAAAAACATCTGAACTGAGACTCCCATAATATTTTCTACCTTCTTCAAATTCCAAACAAAGTCCTTTGAGAGGTTAAAGTTGAGTCCCTTTTTAGGGGACCAAATGGCGGCCATGTTGGTTTTGATATTAACTTTTCCTCTTTCTGCCCATCCGTCTATAGCGCATTTAAAAATGCATTTTGCATCTGCACATTCTTTTTTAAAGGACATAAATTGCAAAAAATAAAAAAATTCTTCCGATGGGTGAAGGATAATTCTCATAACATATATTCACATACACTAACTCAAATATTGATTTAAAAAAAAATTTTTTTTTAAATTCTAAAACAGCACAGAAAGAAAGATTTATTCGAGCTGTATTTTTTTAATTTGTTTATTGGGCGCATAAAAAGTAATTCAGTTTTTAAACAATTGACATAGGAATTAAGGATTTGAGAATGTTTAAAAAATAAACAAGAAATGTCCAGTCTCAATAAAGACATTGTTTGTTTGCACGTCTTTCTGCCCCTCTCTTTTATTATACGCCTCTCTTGCCCCTGTAAAAACTTGTCTCCCTTCGTGCATGCTTTTTTTTTTTCTGCTTTATATCTTGTCAAAATGATCTCCCATGTAAAACTTTCTCCTCTTGGCAGTTTAAGAGAAAACTTTTTTTCGTTTTCCTATTGAAAAGGGGGGGGGGGCAAGTATTCTCAGTTTTAAGATATTTTTCACTGAAATTTTGTTTTTGAGAATTCAAATATAAAAAAAAAAATTTTTCTCTTCCTAAATAACATGTTGAAAAAAAATTCTCTTGCAATGTAAGCAATTCTTGTAACTTCTTTCTCTAATTATTTCTATGCTACCCTTTAAAAATCTCTTTTGAAACTTTAGTTAATTATTCGTACTAAAAAGAGATCCCTCTGGGGTCTGTGCAGAATATTGTTACAACAGACATTTAACATTTTAATGTATAAAAGTTAGAGTTCAATATGGAAATATCACAACATCAAAGTTGCAAACGAACGTTTGCAATTTGTTATCTTATTCAAAGGACTTTAAAAATAAATAAATAATAACTGCCTCTCAAATTGTCAACCATTTTACTTTTTTGTGGACAAATAGCAACATTTTGGCCAGTTTTTTTGGTTTTTTTTGTCAGTAAATTTTGAAATTTCTCATCTGGTGGAAATAAGGCTTCAGCCACATTGAAAGGGTATGGGGGGTGTAAAGATTCATTTTTGATTGAGATTTCATTTCTCTATTCACACTTGCCAATAAAAGAGTTTAACATTAATTTTTGTCCCGTTATTTTCCGTAAGTTTTGAGTGAAAATAATTTATAAAACTTCTTTGAGCATTTGATTAAAAGTTGATTTGTTTCTCGAAATGTGAAATTTGACAAAAATGATAATTCCTGGGTGGGTTTTCTGGGACTGGAAGAGAAAGTTTTTTTCTTTAGATAATTTGGGAGAATTTCATAGGAATAGTTTGATTCCCAGTAGTATTATACTGGCACTCCCAACATGGTTTACTATGTTGGGAGTGCTTGGATGATAATATTGGGAATCGTACTATGTTGGGAGTACAGTCAAACCTCTACATACGAATTTAATTTGTTCTGGGACCGAAGCGGAACTGTGAACTGAACTCTCCATCCTGTCGTGAGTTCTGCCGCATAGCAGGCTAACTACGAAACTTCGACGTCGTATGTTGAATTTTCCATTGGGTGAAGTGTCGATAATTTGATAGACTTTCACATCGTATGTTGGAAAAGTTTGTGGGTAGAGGCAATCGTATGTAGAGGTTTGGAATATTGGGAATTGTACTGTTGGGAGTAATTGTATGATAATATTGGGAATTGTACTGTTGGGAGTAATTGTATGATAATATTGGGAATTGTACTGTTGGGAGTAATTGTATGATAATATTGGGAATTGTACTGTTGGGAGTATTTGAATGATAATATTGGGAATTGTACTGTTGGGAGTATTTGAATGATAATATTGGGAATTGTACTGTTGGGAGTATTTGAATGATAATATTGGGAATTGTACTGTTGGGAGTATTTGAATGATAATATTGGGAATTGAACTGTTGGGAGTATTTGAATGATAATATTGGGAATTGAACTGTTGGGAGTAATTATATATGATGATACTGGCAATCATACGATGTTGGAAAAAATTGATTATGTCCAAATGAAAACAAATGTATTGAGTGTATAACTATTAAACATCTTAAATGATCGCTAATATTCAATTGAGGATATGGTATCGTGGTTATCATTATCATCGTTGTCTTTATTTGGCTTTCGTAGCATTTCAGGTTTTGTATCGTCTTTATTCTCTGTTCTTTTGAAAATTGAACTTTAACTAAACGGACAATTAGCATTAATTAGAACATTGGTTTCTTTGACCTCCTTCCTTCATTTTTCTGTCGGAGACTCTTGACTATCGAGAGGAGAAAGTGTTACACTGATTGTCGGAGCTTATCAACTGTATGCATTGATTTAAATAAAACAATAAATGTAACGGAGATATTTCCCCAAATTTGATAAGCAACCTCCGTTTAATAAACTGTTCCATCCGTCTCAATTTCCCTGTTGTGTTTTTCACTCCGATTCTGATTCACCTCCCCCCACCCTTATTTTTTATTTATTTAGCGGAAGCTTTCCTGCTTGTTGTTACCATTGTTTGCCCAGCACACAACCCAAGCACGACCATCGATACTTACTGTTGCGTTGGCAGATTGGAATTCACCTGTTCGGCTTTTTTTTTTTAAAGATTATTTTGGAAGGTCTTAAAAAAATGTCTAATATTTTAGAGATGATATCAGCTCGCTGTTTTCCTCTGTGCTTTCTCTAACAAAAAACATTTCCTCCTTTGCCTTTTGGCTAGGAACAGTGTAGTATCTGTTTCGATGGATGTTACACTCTGTAGACCGGTATCGTCTTAACCTTCGGGCCTTGATTCCGTCAGTCTGAGGTATTGCCCTGTACAGTTCTACGGGGTCCACCCTCCCAGGCTTTACCTTCTCACCCTTTGAGAAGAGGTTAGTTTGTTGCTAATCGCCTGAGGCGCCCCTACCGGGGAATGCCGACGGGGCTGCACAGGCATTTTTTTTTAGGCCAGACTGCTCTTCCTCTTGGGCGCTGGCTTTTCAATCCCACTTTTCCGACCTTGTGTCACATCTTATCGCTGTGGGAGGTAGATAAAAACAAAAAAGCAGTACTGGCCAGCAGTATACTATTACAAGAAAGACATCTGCATAATTCACTTTTAATGATAAATGTATTATTTCAAACGAAATATTATGTAAGGTTTAATAATATTAAGCAAAAATTCTTTCTTCTGTAAAAAAATAATTGTCATTGTCAGTTAAATATTCTATAAATCAATAAAACGAATATTTCTTTTTATTCATTAAAAATTCTAACAATTTATATCTTTTTAAAACAATAAATATTCTCTTACCGTAAAAGAATAATTGTCGGCGAAATATATATATTTTTTTTTAATAAATGAAACGAAAGTTTTAACCTTTTTATTTAATTTACTTGTTACAATTTAAACAGTTTCAAAATAAAGTCTCTTCCTTCTTACCATAAAAGATAAGTGTCAGCTCTTCAAAAAAGAGGAAGATGGGTGATAACGTACATACAAACATGAAATTGCCATAGCATAGTATTATAGATTAGATTCAATCCTGCGTTCACTGTCAACTTTGAAGTCATTTATTACAATGAGTCACGAAATTTCAATAACAAAGAAAAAAAGATTTTTTGTTTATTTAATTATTTATATATTTTTGTTTAAAATTGGAAAAAAATGGTAATGATTTTATTTTTTTAAATTTTCATCTTATCCTGGGTATGATACAAAACTGTATCCGGTGGTAAGGCCCAAATTTGGAATATTCATTCCTTAGTCGCCATTATTCCCAGGTCCATTCTGATCCTGGGCATGTATCAATAATAGACTATTTATTTACAAAATATATCAATCTATATTATTTGTATAGCAAACATATGTGCAATATTTGGAGGTGTTAATAATTTGATATTAATAACTTGAAGCATAAAAACTTTTACCAAAATGATTGAATTCAGAGTGAAATGGCCCGAAAAAGTGTTGATATGTCCTAACCCTAAACCTAATAGAGATTTACACCATGAATAAATTAAACACTTTAAAGATATAAATCTTTACCAAAATGACTGAATTTTGCATTAAATGACACAAAATGGTCAATATGTTGTAAAAAAAAAAAATAAATAAATAAAATAAAAAACAGAAAATCTTAGTTAAATACACATTCAGTTTAAATAATCTTGAGACACCTTAAATAAACCTTCATTTCTTCATTTGACAATTTTAACTTCGGTAAAATGGTTTGAAGTTGTCTGTTCATATTGGTGAATTCCATTCTGTTATAACAGCAAAAATCAAATCCGTAAGTATCGTCAATATTTCTGTCCGAACCTACTTTTCTTTTTACTCACAATGTCAGGTGGATTATTATCCACTCTGCGATAAATATCGGAATTTTCCTCCAAAACAGATAATACAAATTTCGACTGCATTTGGAGCAAACAAAGATTGATTAAGATCTGGAAGGACCCGATGAAATGGACAAAGTCCCAATCAAAATGTTTTGTTTTCTTTTTCACTTCACAATCCGGCCATTTTAGCCACATAAAATCTTTCCTCCAATCAACATTGCACTCAGTTATTTCCCCTTTTTTTCTTCATTTGTTGCCAGCCATTCAGATGATTGAGACTTGCTTCACTTTTTCATTCCTTTCTATTTATTTTGACCGTCCAAAACAATTTAAGAAAAAATAAGTTTGTATATATATTAAAAAAACAAAACAAAAACTTTTCCAATCATTTAAAAAAAAAAAAAACTGTTCTTTTTTCTCCAAAACAAATTACCAAAATTACTGGCTTTTCTACCCTTTTCTTTCAAATTGGTCTTCACAGCTAAAGATCAAAAACAAAATCTTGCTCCTTTTTCAAACAAGCATCAAGTCAACTCTTTTTGACAATTTTTTTTTTCTTTCTTTTTGTACACAACTTTATGCTATTCTGTTATTAATATTTTAATTTCCGACAAATTTGAAACTGTTCTTTATTTTCTTTTTTCTATAATGGCTCTGCTATTGTGGATCTTAGAAGCCGATATTTTCTTTCTTCCTCGTAACTAATGCAATATAAATGATCATTTTGTACCCAGTTTTGTGTTTTCTCTCCTTTTTCTTTCTTTATTTATTAATGTCGTATGGTGATACTATGGACTGCCCCCAGCCCTTCATACTATGGACTGCCCCCAGCCCTTCATACTATGGACTGCCCCCAGCCCTTCATACTATGGACTGCCCCCAGCTCTTCATACTATGGACTGCCTCCAGCCCTTCAGAGCAGAGACACCGGGCAATGATAGTAAATGACTCATCAATGCACATAAAGGCAATTGGAGATAAAAGTAAAAAGTAAATTCGACTGAATCAGTGTGTTGACCGGCTTGATTCTGATGTCAGCATTCTTGCAGGAAAGACCACATAATGGTTACCAACATCCCTAAATGAAAGTTGTATTATGGAATCGACTGGATTCGAACTTGGCACACCCAAGTCGTCAGTCCGCGTCGTTATCCACTTAACCACCGTCACCTCTCCAATCAGAGATAGTGAAGAGTCAGCTGGGGAGTGGCTGAGGAGATAAAAGAGCAGACATAGAATTTCCAGGCATGACTAATAAAAATGTTTTTTTTGTTAGTTTACGGAGTTCACGGCAGTATGGAGTCAACCTCGGGCAGATTAGATCAGGCAAAGCCTTAACAGATGACAAGATGAGCTGACGACTTAGAATACTGACAATGGGGGCCTCGACAGTTTGCGATGGTGTCACACACACACAGAAATAAATAGACAGACATATCTATACATAATGTATCTGAGTTTGTTTTTCTTGTGAGTCTGCGTAAAGCAACGCAGAATCACTCATTTGTGTGTACTTGTAAACCAGTGCTCGCTCCCTCGACGATCGGCAAGAATAGATGAGGACAACCACTGCACACACAATGGTGGGGTTGGCTGCGATTGTCGAGAGGGACTCACGTGGTCTTACAATACATTTCCAACTGAATACAAGACGACTAAATCGAAATAGGTGAACATGTACGCGTCTGGCGAATAGCGACACAGAATAAAATAAGTTCAATAGTAATTTAATACAAGCATGTCTGTCGGTGTTCGTTAAGGATGGAGAATGTCTGAAACAAAAGTTACAGTGGAGTTCTTACTGGCAACATTACAAGTACAACTGAAAAAGTTGATATTTTACTGTCATAATTGCAAATCCATTTTTAAAAACCCACACATGTGACGGCTTAATCTAGAAAAAAATTTTGCTAGTTGTTTGGTTGATTTCTACATTTTATTAACAAAGAAAAACAAAAAGTTTCACGAAAGAATAAGCAACAAAATGGTTTATTAGAATGGAGAGAAGTGAAAAGTCTGCTGCCGCTTGGTAGATGAATATATCTTCGGTGAAGATAGCATCGTGGGATGTCGGTGACAAAGGTAGAGAAAATGAAGCTGGTGCCAGGGAACCGTCTGCAATCTCTAAAAGGACAAGTCTTTTAAGGAACTAATGATATCAATGCGCCCTGCGAGCTGATTGGCCAAACATGACAGCGACACTGATGCGCATTAAGTAAACCTCATTTGACTGCTACAACAGTCGATTTGTTAAGTGATATTTTCAGTTTGACTACATTAAAGAAATAAAACGTCCTATTTGTGCATTTAAATTCAACAGTAACAGTTGATTTCTGAAAGATGGGAATTCAGAAGTCTATGACTAGACTCCAAACGTTAAACAAAAAAAAAAAAAACTCAGTTCGGTTCAATTCCTGTAGAAGCACAAAAACCCTCTGTGTAACTTTGAGCTCCAATGAACGAAAAATAATTCGGCTCACCGCAGAATCTCACTCCACACTCACTGCCCTTCTCATGATTTTCTTCTCTTTTTATTAGCAGATTTTCCTTCAGTTGATTCCGTTTAACCAATCAGAAAAAACATAATCCGCTGGCTGACTATTTGTCGTCAAGGCGAATCCACGTATTATTGTGCAGCAACCAATAGATTTGCTACTTCGAAGTTGCGAGTTCAATCCTCACTAGAAAACTAGTAAGCCAGGTAAAGGCGGACCCTTTTACTGCGGGGATGAAGTAAGTCCGGGTTATCTCCACCGCTCGATTCTGGCTCAAGATCATCAATTCCGCCACAAGTTCTTTTTGTCATCAGCACGAGTTACGTATTACGTAAAATATAACCCAACTGAATGCATCAAAATCTTTATTTGAAAAAAAGAAGAAAAAAAAAAAGAAAAGAAAAAAGAAAAAAAGAAAAAAAAAAGAGAAAAAAAGAAAAGAAAAAAAAAAAAGAGCTCATTCAGCTGTAAAACGTCAAATGGTTTTGTCAAAATACCTTAGGGTTAGATTTCGTTTTGATTTCGTTATTTTATTAACCTCCTCTTTAGGAAGTTAGACACAAAGTCAGATGCGGGTTTTGATGAAAGTGTTTGTGGAACGAACTGGATTCGAACCCGGCACACTTAAGTCCTCAGTCTGCGTCGTTAACCATCGTGCTTTCATTATTTTGAATATCAAAAATACCAATTAAAATAATTGTTTAAACCGTTTGTTAAATACATTAAGATATCTAATAGGTCCCTCACTATCCATCAAACTCCAGCCCTTGTCGCGTCGCCGCAATGTTGCATCCTTGTGCTTGTTTTACAAATACTTTAATGGAAGGTGCTCCGATGAACTTGCTGCTCTGGTGACCCCCTCAAAGTAAATACATTAGACCAACCCAACAATCCCATCCATTCACTGATGGTCCTCAAATGCCGGAGAGCCTTCTACTCCAATAGCTTCTTTCCTCGAGCTGCCGGCCTTCGGAATGCCCTCCCTGCTCCCCCGACTGTACGACATGCAGAAATTTAAAACTAATGTGAACTAGCATCTCCCTACACAGCTCCCAATTTAGGATGATATATATTATAATATAATATATATTATAACATAGGATGATATAATATTATAATATATATTACTAGTGGAACCCGTCGCCCGGCGTTGCATGGGAGAAAGTACTACCTATTGCATGACGTCGAATAAAAAAGAAAGGCCTATTGTTATTTCTCCCCCCCCCTCTACCGTGTTGGCGAATGTTATAAATTTTTTAAAAAAAGAAAAAAATGGTAGAGTAGAATGGGCGATCATGAAACCCGCCTTTCTAACGACTGTGCCATGGTTTCGAGGTAAAAAATGAATGTGAAAATAGGTTAATTAAGCTAAGATTATGGGCATGCGTGTTAAGATTCAGCAATGACACGGTTTATGTCATTTGAAGTTGATGAAAATGACTGGATTTGGGTAAGTTTCCTATAATATGCGTGTTAAAGGTGTATGATTTTGAAAATGTAAATGTCTCAGGGTCTACCAGTATCTTGGCGCTTATTGAATTAAATAAGATGTCGATTCGATCAAGAAATTGTAGCCGCCATGTTGAATGAATAAATATTGCAGGAACTGTGTTCATTAATTTCATTCGCTTAATTCCGGAATGAATATAAATGTAGAAGTTATAGGTAGAATTAGAAATAACGTAATCTGATATTTGCGGAAAATCATCGGAGTGAACGGGAGCGGTCATTAAGTCTTTGCGTATTGCTTTATATTATGTAGTAAATTAATACCAGGCAAATAATAAATAAGAACTGTGTTTATTAGTTCCCGGTGTCGATGAGTAGAGTGACAGTACATACTTGGTAGGAAGGTAAGTTTTTGCTACCACCTATATGGAGTTGGTTTTTCGGAGAGACGTGGATGGTGGGCCAAATGTAGTATTTAGTGTTAGCTGGAAAAAATAATAACAAATTTAGTAAAACACACTCGAGTGAATAAGTGTAATGTAATGGTGAGTTTAATAGCCGGTGATGCATGTGGTTATTTTCCTATTCTCCGAGAAGGTACAGGGGAAAAAACGTCTCTACTTTATATTATAACATGTTATAATATATATCATAACATAATATATTATATAACATAATATCATGTTATGATATAATATATCATAACATGATATATTATAACATGTTATATTATATATTATTATATCATAACATGATATATAATTATGTTATGATATTATGTCCTCAGTTGTTCAAAACAAGGTGTTTTCAAATAAAATAATTTTGTTTTTAACTTCTTTAAGCCATGGAGGTCAAACCACGATAAGAAACGCCATTTTTCATGGTTAGACCTTTCAGTACGCTTACGATTCTACTGGGTATAGACTTTTTTTAAATGTAAAAAGTCAGCCCATCTGGATGAAAGCGCGATATGTTTCTAAAATATATCATTTATTTGAAAACTGTTACATTAGCTTCTACTGTTCTGCGATCAAGCACTTTATTGATTTCTTTTCAATATAACCTCTCTCTCTCTCTCTCTCTCTCTCTCACTCACACACACACGTATGAGAGAGAGGTTTTTAGTTAGGTGTTTACATCGCTGCCGCCATCATCTTAAGACGTATCTGACTTTAATATAATAGGTAGTGGATTGCATCAGGAGTCGGAATGGTAGAATGATCCAACTATTTTTTCAGCAAGGGGAGAGCACCACTCCTTTCTCTGGATTGCTCCACTAACCCTTGATTTTCACCTTATAATGCCGAGTGTTTAGCAAGGAGGCATCAGGTACCATTTTTATGAAATCATCTGTCATCATATATACTCAACCTGATAATGTGAGCTCCGACATTGCCTTCGATGTGTCCATAAATTTTATCATCACACAAATACTCTGAGTCTTTGCCCAGATGGAAAAAAAAGAAAACAAAAAAAAGCAAAAAGAAACTAAAAACATGAAATCTGTATTCATCTGATAATCACAGAAATGGGGGTAAATGACGGGCGTGGGGGTACGCGGACGCGCGTATGTGCACATGAAACAAACAAAGTTGACAGGAGGCAATAAAGTAATAGAGAACAATGTTTTTTTGATCACTGACAGCAAAGGTCCTCACGGGGAAGCCCTTTCTTTTTTTTTTCCTTTCTTTATTTATTTAAAACCCACCAACAGACAATAATCCTTTCTGCATATATATGTATAATTATATATATATGTGCAATATTTAAAAAAATAAAATAATGTAGAAAAAAAAAATGAGGAAAATTTAACATGAAAATAAAAAGACACTGAGGTTATAATTTTCTCCCAATTGACACTGTTCTGAAGGCATACACAAACATACTACTTACTCACGCACACACACAACTTTTCAAAACTTTATTTTTGATAGTCGTGATTATGATTTAAAAAAAAAACAACAAAAAAAAACAACAAAAAAAACAACCGCTTAATCTTATTAATGTTGTTAATATAATTTGGCAAACACAGGTCATCAGACGTATTATTCCATTGGACAACTGTGTGGTCATTAGCCAACACGAAGATAATATGGTCATTTCAAAGGAGAAACTTGCAACACTTCTGTAGTTTTCTAGCAATAATTGATATTAACCTGATAAAAAGATATCTTAAGAGTCTGACATATTGCGGGCTTCTTGGTTAGGATTCAAAGAATTTTCGAAGCAACTTCTGTTTTTATGAGTAGATCGCAGAGACGAGTGAAAGAACATCAAAAGAGGCGAAACTCAATATATGATAAAGTTGTCGATTCCCTGATCAGTTTTAAGAGCCAATCAACGTGTTGGAATTCAAACAATTGGAATTTACTTATATTAAACCAAGTCTGGTAGAAGGACACTTTTTCTTTTTAGAATATTTAGACCAGAATCGCAGGTTTTATGAAAAACGGGTGGGGTGGGGGGTGAAATACTAAAATGATATCTTAGACCAAGCTCGCTCTGTTTACAGAAAATTCCATAAGGAATCAAAATAATGAATTAATTTTTATCGTTTGAATATCATTTTCTTCCGAAATTTTTTCAAAAGATAAAATTGGATGAAAGAATGGCACTCCTGAGGAATTATGGAAGAATATTTACAAAATTTCTTGATACAAATATCAATCGCAAAAAGATACCTTTCGAAACATTTATCACAGATACAAACAGCTATTCTTCCAAACTTCTGACACAACAGGCATTTTCATTGGTTGAGAATTCGTCATTCATTACCTGTCAAGTTTTGCAGGCTTTTTGGACCATGGAAAAAAAAAAAAAAGGATTAATTCTAAATGAAGAGAAATATGCTGCAAAGTTTTTTCTTAGAGAGAGGGGGGAGGGGGGATGATACAAGATAATTCTTTTTCTTAGAGTTGTTACCATGGCGTTCTTTGCTTCAGGCCATTTTATTAGGCAAGTGAGATTCATCACAAATGTTTGATTTTCAGAAATTTTGGAAGAAAAGTAAGTCAACTATATTTGTAAATGCATCCTAATCCATACCGACATGCAGCAATGTCAAAATATGCCGATCTTCTCGACAGATTTGTATTTCAACCGATCGCTGTGGAGACGAGTGGAGTGATTGACTCCCACACGCGACTTCTTCGGCAGCCCTGATCTATTAATGACACGCAACACCGGAGACAATCGCGAATTGTCTTGGCTTTAAGAGCGCCTCTCTATCGCCATTATTCGTGGAAACGCCTTTAGTTTGCTCCGGACATTCGAAGAAAACTATTGACTGTGGTACAATTATATATAAGGAATCAGGATTTCTTGATATTGAACTAAACAATGTCCAAGTGACGAACAAGGGATTTATTAATTATTTATTGAATTATTAATCTTATAGTTTACTTTTTCACCGAATCTATCAGTGTAATATATTTGTTTCTTATTTTTTTTTTTATTTGTGATTGACTAAACATTGGTATTATCTTTATCCATACCTGAAGACAAGAAGATGTGTTGAAGGATAAAAAAAATGAAAATACGTTTTACCAGACATTTTTATTACCTTTTTCTTTTGTTTAATACCAATAAAAAGTCTGGTAAAAATTTTTTTTAAAAAGGCCTGGTAAAAAAAAAAAAAGAAAAAAAAAAGGTCTGGTAAAAAAAATGTCTGTCTGGTAAAAAATATGATGCACATACGTACTTTAATTCATCTATCTTTCAACACATTTTCTCATCCACAGGTATGGGGTCAGAATGTTATTTTCAAATATAATTTTCCTTTAAAAAATCTCCGAAAAGCAAACATTTGTGAATAGGCCCTCAGTCGTGCATCCTGTGAAGTGGTCTGGAGTATAGAACACCATGCGATGATGCATTGGGTTTTTTGTTCATGGTTCAAAAAACCAAATGTTTATTCGTTTTACTCGGAGGTGGTGAACTGGATAGTGGTGCGGACTGACGACCTGGGTGTGTGCCAAGTTTGAATCCAGTCAGTTCCATATCATCATTTTTACTTTTGGATGTTGGCAACCTTCAACAATAGAATCGAGCCAGTCCAAAAGTCGTACGATGCCAATTCATATGAATTTACTTTACTACATTATTCGTTTTTTGGGGTAGAATGGGTGTTTTTGTTTTGGGTTATTTTTTAAATGTTCATTTTAATATATCTGCTGAAGCATTTCAAAAAGAAAGAGAAAAAACATTTTTTGGTGCTTCTGTATTGTAGGGCCGAAAAAAAAGATTTTTATCTTTAATTTTGAAGAGTCAAATAAGGGGCAGATAATTCAAGATTTATCTAAAAATGGATTTTAAGACTCTGAACTTGCAAGATATTTAACCAGAGATAATGCCAAACTAAAAGACTTCTTGCAAGCGCACAGATTAATTTCAAGTGTGGAAACCTGCATCTGTGGCCATGATATGCGACTTTTGCCAACATTAAAAACAACTGATGCGTTTCTGTGGCGTTGCCCATGTGGTTATTGTGCAAGGAAGATGTCCCTTAGGAAGAATACTTTAGAATACTGCGTTTACTTTCAGCAGCCTCGTAACTCTCACTTCCCTTACTTTGTCCTTTAGTCCTCACATTCCATGAACGGTGTTTCTGACAAAGGGGGAAGAATTGCTGTTTTCTGGGTCAGAATCTATCCATCTAACACTTATCGTTGGTTAGTTTTTGACCTTGAAGTAGTATTTTTTTTCTTAGCTCCTAACATCAAGTGGCTTCATGCCTTGTCTGGGGCGACTTCCATAAAAAAAAAAATTAAAAAACAATAGTATATTTTCTAATTCAAAACTGTCCATCAGAGAAGTAATTAAATTTGTTTATATTTGGGCTCGTATATATTCTTTTAACTTTATTTTAAGTTAATTACAATAGTAAAATTCATTTTTAGATAAATCGTAGAGGAAAACTTTGAATTATCTCCCCCTTATTTGACTCTTCAAAAATAAAGATCAATTTTTTTTCGGCCCTACAATACAGAAGCACCAAATTTTTCATTTTTATGGAAATACATTGAATTCTCTCTCTCTATATATATATATATATATCTCTCTATCTATATATTCCATGAAAAATGCCAGTATACTGAAATCATATGCACTTAATAGGGTTAAGATGAAAATTCATATAAACTAAATGTACAAAAGCAAGGAAATTCCCAAATTTTTACACTTTTATTATCATTAATTAAGGGTATGACTACATATCAACCAAACTATTTCATTATCACATCACTACAGTATAAATCTCTATGCATGAGTGGATGAAGTGTGTGAGGTGCGCTGAAGAAAAATTCCTACCAGTAAAATACATAGCCCTGTTGTGCTCGCATACCCTTAATGACAATAAAAGTGTAAACATTTGGGAATTTCCTTGCTTTTGTACATTTAGTGAATATGAATTTTCATCTTAACCCTATTAAGGGCATATGATTTTAGTATACTGGCATTTATCATGGAATGTCACTACTTTTGTAAAAGCTATGCCTCAATACAATGGTCATTTTAAAGGTTTTTTGGAATTTTCTGGAAAACTAAGGTATATGGTAAACTGAAATTAAAATGCCATCAACTAGATCCTAGAACCTCTATCTCTGCCAAAAATCAGCTGAATCCATCAAATAGTTGATGAGATACAGGGTGGCACATACGTACGTACGTATGTACACACGGATAACACAAACTCATGCCTGACCTTTCTGGGTTTCCTTGACTAATGATGCTGAAATTCTACACACTTATAGAACCTATCAAAAAAAATTTTGTGCAAAGTTTTAACTAATTTGGTTTATTCGTTTTTGAGTTATGATTGATCAAAGAAATGAGATTTCTAACATAGGCCGTTTTTGAAGTCTATTAAGGGATAGAGCGCTCTTGCGCCTCCCTTGATATATCTATATCTCTCTCTATCTATATCTCTCTTTTCCAGCCAAGTCAGATAAGAAGTAAAAAGTACTTAAAATAGCAGATGTTATTCAAAAAGGTTAGAGCAGCGTTTCTCAACCTGTTCACCGTTGTGTAACCCTTAAAAAATGTACATGTCTGAAGGAATCCTTGCACAAAACCAAAATTATATCCCATAGATTTCTCGTAGTTCACACACTATATATTTTTGAACAACTGGTTTAAGGAAAAATTTGTCAAAGTTTTCGGCAATGCTTAATAAAATAGGTTCCATCCACTGACTAGCGAAGGTGATTTTACACTAAATATATTCCCAATGGTTGTAATATTTTTAATAACATAATAGGTTAGATATGATAATGTTGATGCTCCTGCTGTTTCACAGTTACATGTTTAAAAAAATATATAGCTAAAGAAATGTATAAACTTTGCTATGTACTTACGTGGTAGCTGAAAAGAAGACTGTACACCAAAAAATACGCAAATTCATCCAGTATTTATTAAATTAAAAACGATTTTTATCAGTAATCACCATCTTACATTTTTCAATCTTAAAAAAAAACAAAAAAAAACGAGTTATCTCCCTTGCTTAAACTGGTTACCAAATGTCTTACGATACGTAAAATCGTTTGTTTTTTTTCTTCTTCTTATAATTTAATAAATACTGGATGAAATTGCGTATGTTTTTCTGTACAATCTTATTTTCAGCTAACACGTAATTGCATAATAAAGTTTATACATTTCTTCAAATATTTTAATGTCGGGGTGAAAAAAAAGAACCCTGGGGACCTATTGCAGAATCTTAGGGTTCCGTTGAGCCCCAGTTGAGAAATGCTGGGTTCGAGCCAATGATTAAAATAGAGCTGATATTTATCAGAAGTGAAAAGAGTTTCTCAAAAGAATGATCAGACTACTGAACTGAATTCAATGTCAATTTGGTCAAAGAGTTTTAGAAAATTCTAGGAAAAAAAACAAAAAAACTATCGGTTTTTTTTTTTTTTTTCTCTTCTTAATTTGAAATTAATTTTGTGTCCTGTTGGTCATTTTCTTTTTCCGCTAAGGCCGTTTGGCTTGTGCATAGTAACCAGAACAGCATTCAAATCGGTCTTTCACACTCATGCACACGGATTTTGGTCAGCATAAATATCTCGACATGGAAAATATCCGTTTTCAGCAATTGGGAGTTTTTTTTTTACAAATGTCTAAACTGATAACAGGCCACAAAATGGAAGTGCAGGAGAGCAAAATTGGTTTCAGGTGAAAATTGTTGCTAATCTAATTTCCTGTGGCATTTCATCGTTCACGCAAACCAAATTATGTTTTCAAACAAAATGGAATGGATTTATGTTTTGGAGGAAAAACAAAATAACATGATCGGAGGATTATTATTATTATTATTATTATTATTATTATTATTATTATTAAAGAGAAAAAGTTTTGTTTTTTTATCTGGACTCATATACTGAAAACACTTAACAACAACTGTGATCTTTTTGAAGTTGTAAAAATATAAAAGCACACGTATGTTTTAGCGCCTTCAACAGTCCTGCATTATATCATTCAAGATATCGCTATAACATTAAAAAAAAAAAAACTTAATAAAAAAAAAAACTTTGATAAACATTTGATAACACATTCTTATTTAAAACTTGAAACTAATCCTCCCCCCGCTTAGGAAAAAAAAATTCTTTTTCCTGCAACCTTGAGAAAACTATGTTGTCAAAATTTGTTGGTACACAATTATTTTTCTTTTCTCCATAAAATTACAAAATATATTTAAATATGCATTGTTTTTGGGTTCTTTTTTTTTTTTTTTAATGATATTTTTGGATAATTTGTTTTTTGTCGTTAAACTATGTAAAATAGAATAAATATCTGTTTAAAATGTGGTTTTTCTTTTCGCAAATGTCGGTAAATGTACAAGACATCATTGCAATAAAAAGTTTTAAATAAAATATCTTCTTTTTTTTTTTTTAAATCTGTTTCTTTCCCGTGAAGAGAAAATAAATGAAAATAGATAAACAATGAAAAGTTTATGAATTCATTTTGGGGATTTTGGGGTGGGAGGAGCCATTAATAGTTTCAGTTTAACAAAATTGATTTTTTTTTTCATAATAAACCCCTTATTTTTTCGTCTTTTTTATATTTGTGTTCTTTGGATTTTTTTTTTAATAATAAACCCCTTATTTTTTCGTCTTTTTTTATATTTGTGTTCTTTGGATTTTTTTTTCTTCTGATAAAAAATGCACTCATTTTTTTTTTATTTTTACAGTCTCGCACCTTCCGAACCCCAAAATTTGTTATGAAATTTTTATGCGGAATGAAAATTAAAAAAACAAAACAAAAAAAATACTTCTTAATCAATCCCACCCCCAACTTCATATTGCGAACATGTCTTATTTAAATATTGACAAGGTTAATATGATTTTTTTTTTTTTTATAATAATAATAATAATAATAGAAAACCGTGACTAGTTAAATAGAGCAGATATTAACACTTAAAATCACCCAGATAAAATGATCGCAGAACAAGATTCAGTGTTTTCCCAAATATTGATTTCATGATTCATGGAATTGACCAAATAGTCTTGTAATACAGACATATTGCATATTAATTTGCTCATTTTAAAAATTTTAAATAAAAAAAAAAATTTTTTTTTTAATTAAAATTTTTTTTTTTAAATTAAAAAAAAAAAAAAATTTTTTTTTAATAAAAAAAAAACATAAAAAAAAGCTTATTAATGTTGTCAAAAATTTTAAATAACCCAAATTCCCAATATTTGGTAATAATAAAAAAAAAAAAAAAAAAAATCACTTCCCAAATAATCAATAACCCTAATAGGCAGGCTTGTCAACCCCGAAAACGTTTACTTTCGTCGGCTATAAAAGGGCACTCAATTATAAATTCATGGTGACTTAGATAAAATCACAAAAAGTGTTCAGTCAATTTTCACAAGCGTAATTCTGTAACATTAATTAATTATTTACATTTTAATTCTCTAATTTACGCAAAAAAAGCCTAGCTCCGAAATGAGATTAGCCAATGAGATCATCAGAATCGCGTTTACAAAATAAACAAACAAGATGGCGATCTCCAGCGGAGAAGATACGATGTATGTAAACATTGACCCAAAACATTGCTTTATGTGTATTTTTCCTTCGAAAAAGCACAAAATTTTATCATTTTCAGTTAAAACATGGACTCGCTTCTTAGAATATGTGGATAAATGGAAGAATTTGGAAGGTCCACAAGCAATTATCGCAAAAAATTACTCAGCGCTTCTAACAACTACTGCTAAACAAATGCCGACAAATGGTGGATTTCATCAAATCTGTTACGCACGGTTTACGGATTCACAACGAATTGGTCGTGCCCTAAAAAGTATAGAAAACAAAGTTGATGCTGTTGCTTCTAAAGGTAAGTTTACATCTTTAGTAGTTCTTATTTTTAATAATAACAATTTCGAAGACAGACCATTGGGGGTACAGTACTTTTGTTTACAAACGCACTGTCTCTGTAGATAAGATTATTTTGGAACTTTAAAAACAAATAATAATAATATATTTATTTTTAGTAGCTTATCTCTAGTTTAATAATTTTGGTTAAAGTAAATATTAAAAAAAAAACAACTTTCTTTTGCAATCTATTTAAATAAATAGGTAATTTACATTTCTTAGGTGAAATGAAAGGTAAATCATTAATTAAAAATTATTTAAAAAATGTAGTGTTAAAAAAAACTGTAATATTTTGGTGGAGATTTTGGCCAGGAGCAATGTGTAGTATCTGTTCTGATACTACACTTCATCTTTTCTGTCCTCGGTCAGTGCGGGAGAAATCCTTCTAGACTGAGGTAATTTTTGTTTTTGTCCCAATCCAGAGTATCCCTTTTGGGGCATTTTCCACACATTAAAAACCGACTTTGTGTCTAACTCTACCCTCGTGGAGAGGGCAGTAAATAGGGACTCTATAATGTTCATGATAAGTTCGACGTAATTCTATGTTGCACAAATTAAATTTGTGCAGAAGATTTTATGTTGGAAACACTTTTCTCTATGGTTCCAGTCTTGATAATATTTGGTCTGCATATATCATTTTTCTCTCAGCATATATAAAACTAACCACGATCATAGATTTCATATAAATTTGCTGCTAAACACCGGTTCTGAAAATCATTCATATCAAATTGTTATCTTTTCAGTGTCCACATCTCAAGTTGATAACAGTAAAGCAGATGCTGAAAATGATGAACCACCAAGTAAAAAGAGCAGGAGTCTTCGCTCCAGTTTTGAGTTATCTTCAGTACCAGCAAGGTCAAAATATATTTTACCGAAGATATGTATTCTCTGCCAGAAAGAAAAAACAGTGGTATGCAGATTCACTGGTAAGAGAAAAAAAGAGTTACTTGTTACCTGCTCAACCATAGATGCAGTCAAGTTAAAACAGGCTGCAGAAGAAAGTGGAAATGAATCGCTGCTCATGCAGATAAAAGATCAAGATTGTGTAGCAATTGAGGTGAAATATCATAGGACATGTTATCGCACCTTCACTCGTTACTTGTCCAAACCAACTAAAATACAGAATCCAGAGGAAATCTCGTACAATGAAGCATTTCAGATATTTTCCATGACAGTAAAAACCAAAATCATTGACAATAAAGAGATCATGAGACTAAAGAAGTTGAATGAACTTTTCATAAAACAAATTATGGAAACTCATGGAGTTGATGCAAGGTCTTATAAGACAACTTATCTAAAACAGAGGTTGATTAAGAAATTCCCTCAGCTATGTTTCCATCGACCTCAAAACAGGACAGAAGGGTATATTGTTTATGCAAATGATATTGAAACATCTGCTCTTGTTGAGGATAAAAAAATAATTCAAGAGACAATGCTAACAACAAGTGAAACCGACTCAACAACAACTGAAAACGACACAGATGTACCATCACAAAAAGGCATTGGCGAACAACCAAACTATTCATATATGGATCCAATGCATCTGCGAAACATGTTTGTAACATCCATAGAACTAAAGAATGCAATTAGAGAAGTAAAAACCTCTCTGCCATGGCCACCAACTTCAGAGGTATTGAATTTAAAAGAAGCAGAAAAAATTGTTCCACATATTTTATACAACTTCCTCGCGTGGATAGTGGGTGCCTCTGACGAGCCACAAACAGATAAGAAAGTGGATGTATCTGCACCAATACATAGAAAGCTTCTTTCCATTTCTCAAGATTTGATATCCTTGGCATCTAAAGGACGAACATTAATGCCTAAGCATTTATCACTTGCCATGGCTATTCGCCACTTGTCTGGATCTGCCCAGTTAATTGAATTGTTGAATGGTTTTGGACACTGCACATCTAATTCTGTTGTCCTGAATCATGATACAGCATTGGCTGAATTAGAAATCTCTCGTGGAGAAAATTCTCTTCCATCTAACATACAGCTAGGCATTCCGACAACTTTGGTGTGGGATAACAACGACTTTGGTGAGGAAACTTTATCTGGACGTGGAACAACCCATAACACAAATGGCATCATTATCCAGAGCAGTGCAAATCCTCTTAATGATAAACCCTCTTCCTCTAACATTACAGTTGTGAAGAGAACTAAGAGAAGGTCACTACAACCACCAGAAGTGAAGTTGGCAATATACTCCTGGAAAAAGAAGGAAGGCCCAGTGCCATTTGCTAAACATGTTTCACTCCTTCAGTCTGATAATGCACCTTTGCTGCAATATCCTATGCAGCTTGACTTAGCCTACTACATGATGAGATTTAGCACTAACAGCATCTTACCATCTTGGACTGGATTCAACCAGCTTCTTTCCCAAATTCAAGTTCCACCAAAGTCTGTTATAGGATACTTGCCTGTAATTGATAGCAGCCCAACTGAAATGGATACTGTTTTAACCATTCTACAACAAAGTGTTAAAATTGCTGACAAGCTGCAGTTGGAGACAATTGTCATTGTGATGGACCAAGCTATCTATGCAAAAGCTCAGCAAATCAGATGGAGTAATCCACAATTCATGGAAAAGTTGGTGATAAGACTTGGTGCTTTTCACACAGTAATGTCCTTTATTGGCTGTTTGGGAAAGCGCTTTAGAGATGCTGGACTTCAAGATATCATGATAGAATCTGAAATTATCGCTGTAGGTTCAGTGAATGGAGTATTTTCAGGAAAGCATTACAACCGAGCAGTCAGAGTACATAAGCTGGTGGCTGAGGCAATGCAGCAGATGCGATTGACTACTTACTTGAATAGCATTCCTGAAGTGGAAGCTGAAAAGGTGAAATCATTAATAACAGCCTTATCACAGTCCTTTCCAGGACCACAGTATCAACAAATACTCAAGGAAGAAAGATTTCGCTTGTTCATGTCTTCTTATCAAGACTTCATACAGGCCAACAACAAAAAACAGACTTTTGCATTCTGGAGTTCATACATTGATATGGTTGAAGTTCTCTTACTCTTCCTTAGAGGCACTCGTGAGGCAAACTGGGAACTCCACTTAGCAAGTGTAAGAAAAATATTACCCTGGATGTTTGCTTATGATCACGTAAACTACAGCCGATACCTTTCTGTATACTGGCTAGAGATGCGTGACCTTCCCTTCATTCATCCAGAGATATATAAGCAATGCCTGGAAGGTGCCTTCGCTGTTCAAAGGAGCCAAAATGCCTTTGCCACAATTTCTTGTGACCAAACTATCGAACAAACTGCTAACCGAGACTCAAAATCAAAAGGTGGTGTGACAGGTTTCAGTACTAGCAAGGGTGCAGTCAACAGATGGATATGGTCCCATCATGCTAGAGGATCAATCACCCGTGAATGTGAAGCCATGGCTGGTAAAGGAGATCATAGTGAAACTCGATCAGATCTCTTACCAAGTCGTATGAAACGTGACAAAACTGATGTTGACAAGATTGTTGACACAGTCAATAGTATGGTAAATCCATTCAACTATGAACAAGATGAGCTGATCCATATTGCATCAGGAGTTGTTGCAACTGAATCTGTTCAAACTGATCTTCAGTCTGCAAATGCGAGAGGTGAATCTGAGTTCACAAAATTTTGTATAGATCGTTTACAAACAAAAACAGTGGACTTTTTTGCCAACATAAAAAAAATGCATCTCAAGACATTCACCAGTATGTCTAAGAAATCCAGACATAATGTACATGGAAAGGAAATCACTTTGAAAGCTGACAGAAATCTCCTCGCAAGATTGGTTGTGATAGGCAGATATAGGAACATCAATTTACAAGAGCTACTTTCCTATTCATTGGGTCCATTGCCACTGTCACTTGCAGATTCTCACGGATTCTTAGTTAAAACCAACAAGGTGAACTTACTTCATGCACTTGAAAGTCTACCTGAAAACTCCCTATCCAAGACTCCAATTATAGGTGGCATATATGTAGTGGACGGTATGGCATTGTTACATCAACTTAATGTCAACAAACTACCTGGAGAGAGAACATTTTTCAACCTCGCTCTTGTAATCTTGAAGCGACTTGTAAACTGGGCAACACACAATAGTTCACAAGAAATCCACTTTGTGACTGACACATACCAGCAGATCTCCATCAAGAATCTTGAACGGGCCAAAAGAGCAGCTGGTGGTTCTCAGGTGATGCGAATTCATGGCCAATCCCTTCCCCAGCAATGGAATAAGTTTCTCTCAGTTGGAGAGAACAAGGAGTCACTGGTAGAATACCTTTTTGAAACCTGGTCCAATGTTTTAACATCAGCATTAGCAGGAGTGAAGGTGTTCTTAGCACACAACAGCAAATGCCATTCATTCTCACCTGGGAAGCATGCTAATCATAAGGTCACAATAATAGAAGAGACTAACCTTTGCTCTTCACAAGAAGAAGCAGATACACGCATATTCTTACATGCTTCTTTTGCAGCCAGTAACAGTGCTAACATCATCATCGTAAGTCCAGATACTGACGTCTTTATTAATGGAATCGCTCTGCAATCCCTTATTCCTGCACGGTTATATTTCCATACAGGAAAAACAACAAATTTGAGGACAATAGACTTAAAAACAATAGAAGTTTGCATTGGATATGATGTCAGCCAATCGTTGATCGGTCTACATTGCTTCACTGGATGTGATAGTGTGAGCGCCTTCTATGGAAAAGGGAAAAAAAAAGCTCTTAATTTCCTTTTGAAAGAGAAGGAGTTTTGCCATGCCTTCAGAAGTCTTGGGGAGCAATTTGATGTACAACCAGATACAGCAGCAGCTCTTGAAACGTTTGTTTGTAGATTGTATGGACAACCAATCATGAGTGTTAATGAAGCGAGGTACAACTTGTTCAGACTGCAAACAAAATTAGAAATTACGATGCCTCCAAACCAAGATGCCCTGAAGGAACATATTAAGCGAACTAACTACCAAGCAGGTAAGTTGTAAATAATGTTAATTTGTTTTTGAGATTTCCAAGTAAATGATAAATGTTTAATTGTTAATAAGGAAAGTTAAAATCTTTCTTTTATGATAAATGTAAATCTCATTTAAACATAAATGATAAAACCTTAAAAAATATATGACGATGTTAAAAAATTAAAGTAAATTCTACATTAGCAATGACTGCATTTCATAGAGGATATTTAGCATTCCTTAAGAGTTTATTTTAATTTATTTTTTCCTTTATATATTTCAGGTATATATAAAAGGAGTCTCCAACCATATCCAGATATACCAGCTCCTGATGGTCATGGATGGAAGATAGAAGATGGGGAGCTAGTTGTTAACTGGATGAATCTTCCTCCTGCCCCAGAAAGTCTCCTGGAATTGTCAAACTGCTCTAGCAAATGCAAAAAAAGCCAGTGTCATGATCTAAACATATGTACATGTTTGCAAAACAACGTACCATGTACAGATATATGCAAATGTGCCAAAAGCAACTGTTGTGAAATCGGTGCATATAGACTTGTAGATGATACTGATGATGACACTGATTGTGATGGTGAAATCTAATTACATATGTATATATTTTATACCCAAACACTAATTTGTTTTTCTTAATAAACTGATATTTTTGTGCATATATGTTTGTTTTATTTATTTCTTCTAAGACAGTGATTTCATGCCACAATTGATTGTTAAAATAAAATGAGGAAAATTGACTGAATTACATTTTTTGCAAAATGCTTGAGTATCTATCACCATTTTCTTGGGTTTAAGATGTCATATCTGACAGATACAAATGTATGAGTTATCCTGTTAGCAACCTGATATCTCCTTTCAAAGAGTAACCAGGAATTTTAAATTCTGTGTTGCTTTTTTAACACATTTTACACGTTTGCTGTGATGAACTAAACTTCTAAAGAATATAAAATCGCACAGACACCACAGTGGAAAATGACTTGCCTGGTGACAACAATGCAATAATAAACTGATGTAATTTATTTTTTTGTAAGGATATAAGTGTATCTACATGATAAATAGTAAAAAATGCTAAAAAAAACTGTGTATTTATTTTGATAAGAAACTCTTGTATAAATATTTTAAAATAAGGTTGTAAAATGTGCTTTTTCCACCACACTTTCTCAATCATTAAGCAGATTTCAGATAAAAAGTGTAATATAGCTTATACCATAGGATGCAGAATTTAACTAGGAATAAAATGAGCTAATTTATATGTTCCTATGTCTATTGGTATTTGTACCAGGAAGGTTTAAGTAAGCTGTCATATTTTTTTTTTTAATCGGCGGCCATCTTTAAAGATGGCCGCCGTACTCGTAACTGAACCACATTTAAGCTTGTGAAAAATAGCATGGTATTCTTGGGTGTATAGGCTTCCATTTGCCACCTTTATATTTCAGTGCTCTTACCAAGCCGACAAAATCAAAAATCTAGAGGGCTTTTGGGGTCTGGGCCCACAGTCTATAAGCCAACTCTTTTAATTATTCGATCACGATAGTTTCGCTCCTTGGTCGTTTCTTCTGTGGTGGGGTCACCTGTTGCGGTAAGGTGCTACTTTCAATAATACAGTCATTGTCTGAACTATCCCGATCGGAAGCGGATCGCTTAAGGGCCGTGCTCCCAGACGGCGTATCCATGTAGGCTACAACGGTGCACTCTGTGCTTATATGGGAAGGAGTTGTGGTCGTAAGGGGAGCCTGTGACCAGATTGGATTGGCCATATCTTCTTTATAGAACTGAAATCTTAATTGATCTTCTGATTGCAAATATGATAATGATGATGACGAAGATGACGTTAAGTCCTGAGTGGCAGAGGGGTGGTGGTGGTGGTGATGGTGGTGGAGTGAGGTGGTTAGGGATGACGATGAAGTGGAAAGGGGTTGTTTCGTGCTGCTGCTGCTGCTGTTGCCACCCTGACATCTGCTGGGCACAAAACCTGTGCTAATCTGTGATATGTTGGAGATGGTCGAAGTGTTGGACGTATTGCGTATCGGAAAGTCAGTCTGGGAATTCTGTTGCATTTCAGCCACGACATTTCCTGCAGCCGCACTCTGGGGACAGGACACAGTGGCCGAAGGAGCCGTGGTGATTGTTGAGGAAGAAGGTAACGATGCCGTGCTGTCACTGGAACTACTGCGCGCATCCATAGAGTTGCGTTTCTGTTGGCGTCTTTGAGCAAGCGGTGCATTGGCAACGTCCTGAAGCCGGAATCCTTCACGCGTCGCTCGGTGGAATGCATCCATAGTTTGTACAAGTTGCTGCTGCAACGCGTTGCTGGTCGAGAAGAGAACACCGGGAGTGTGAAGAGGCGTCTGCGAGAAAACGCGGTCATTGTTGCCCTGAATCCATTTGTTCTTGAGAAGGCTTTGCATTGTAGAACGTTCTTTTGGATCAACCGTCAATAATCCTAAAAATAAAAATAAATAAAAATTAAAAAAATAATGTTAATATATAAACTTAGGTATGTGTATATGTTTAGATATTTGTATACACACGATTCACTCCTAAACTAATTCATTTTTTTTATTTTTCAGAGCGGATGAACTGTCAACAAGCAGCAAACTTCTTTTCTTGTTCTCAATTCTAACGAAGGCAAATAAATATTCGGTCTTTCCTAACCTCTTATCAACTTCTTGGCACTTGCAGAGACAGCGTCCCATTCTTGACCGGTAAATTCAAATTCTCCTTCTTTGATTCTTTTAATGATTCCAGCTGGTGTCTCATCCTGATGCCTCGTCTGGAATGGCGCCTTCCCTGATAACATTGTGTACTACAAAGCAGAAAAGAGAAAAAGGATTTCTTCAGAAAATCAACAACAATAATTTACTTCCTTTTAATCCGTCAACACTGAAAAAGCCGCCTTAACTAACTGCGCTCTATTCTTTCTTCCATAAAATAAACATTCTGAAAATCTAATCTAACGCAATATAAACATTTTCAGAAGTGAATGTATTTCTTCAACACTTCATCTTGACTAATGTCCTAGACATTACTATTTGAAAAGTTTTTCTTTTAGGATTTATTACCACCGTTAGATCGTTACCCGTTTGTTACCACCGTTAGATCGTTACCCGTTTGTTACCACCGTTAGATCGTTACCCGTTTGTTACCACCGTTAGATCGTTACCCATTCATTACCACCATCAGACCGTTACCCATTCATTACCACCATCAGACCGTTACCCATTCATTACGACCATTAGGTCGTTACCCGTTTGTTACCACGGTTAGATCGTTACCCGTTTGTTACCACCGTTAGATCGTTACTAATCATCATTATATTCGGTAACTGGATTTAATTACTTATTATTATTTTCAGTTTTCGTCTTCTGGTCTCCTACCGAGGCTCAATGTTTTGTGAATGACTTCCAACGTTTCCTATTTGTTGCCGTTTCGCTTGTGCATATCGCCAGGATCAGGTTGTCATCAACTGATCCCCGTTTCGGATGACTAACAGTGGGTGAACATAGCCGTACCAGTTGAGCTGAACTTAAAACCATTTTACATTTTCTGTTAACATGGATTTTATTTGGGTTTTTTTGTACGTTGACTTGTTTAATTGCCGTACTTTGATTTTTGTACTGTTGCTTTTTATTAACAAATCATCATTTGTCAAGGCCAAAAACCACTCGAGGCTAAGAGTTAATGCATTGACAGTTGAATGATGATTAATGTTATGGGAGGATTGAAAATCTCCACATACCAAAAGATGGCCAAATGTTTAAACCCTGTCCGGTGGCAAAAGCTGCGGGTGGCACGAGGGGTGTCAGTACTGCCTTAGTCACTGAAACCGTTATTCTCCCTGGTTGGTTGTTGATGCGGACATGCTATCATATTTAAAATACCTAAAACGTGTATATTCTATCTTGCTTAAAAAGAAAGAGGTGGACATTAAACGGACTTACCAAAATGACTCCGAGACTCCAGAGATCACATGCCTCATCATAACCTCCATTTTTATTGCTCGCAGTTGCCTGACTGAGAACTTCGGGTGCAGCAAAGTTCAATGTAAAACACGGTGTTTGCAAAGGTTGGTTCCCAGGTTTCAGTCGGGCAAAACCAAAGTCGACAATTTTGATTTGAGCATCTTCACTTTCGTCTTCGAACAGAATGTTCTAGAAACAAAGAAAATAAGGGTTTTATATTATATTCACAAACAATGGTAACTTCTAGATTTAACCAATTCACTTCCATAACTGATTGAAAAACATGGCATTTAAACATTTAATCTCAACAATAATCTATTTAGAATATTGTCGAATAGCAAAAATATTTAATCCAGCTTTTTTTTTTTTTTTAAATTTGTGTTCATTTTATCTAGCTGAAACAAAGAGAGAGAGAGAGAGAGAGAGAGTGAAAGAGAGAGTGAGAGAGAGAGAGTGAAAGATAGAGAGAGTGAAAGAGAGAGAGAGAGTGAAAGAGAGAGAGAGTGAAAGAGAGAGAGAGTGAAAGAGAGAGAGAGTGAAAGAGAGAGAGAGAGTGAGAGTGAAAGAGAGAGTGAAAGAGAGAGTGAAAGAGAGAGTGAAAGAGAGAGAGAGAGTGAGAGTGAAAGAGAGAGAGAGTGAGAGTAAAAGAGAGAGAGAGTGAGAGTGAAAGAGAGAGAGAGTGAAAGAGAGAGAGAGTGAGAGTGAAAGAGAGAGTGAAAGAGAGAGTGAAAAAGAGAGTGAAAGAGAGAGTGAAAAAGAGAGTGAAAGAGAGAGTGAAAAAGAGTGAAAAAGAGAGTGAGAGAGAGTGAAAAAGAGAGTGAGAGAGAGTGAAAAAGAGAGAGAGTGAAAAAGAGAGTGAGAGATAGTGAAAAAGAGTGAGAGAAAGTGAAAAAGAGTGAGAGAGAGAGAGAAAAAGAGAGTGAGAGAGAGTGAAAAAGAGTGAGAGAAAGTGAAAAAGAGAGTGAGAGAGAGAGAGAAAAAGAGAGTGAGAGAGAGAGAGAAAAAGAGAGTGAGAGAGAGAGAGAAAAAGAGAGTGAGAGAGAGAGTGAGAGAGAGAGTGAAAAAGAGAGTGAGAGAGAGAGTGAAAAAGAGAGTGAGAGAGAGAGTGAAAAAGAGAGTGAGAGAGAGAGTGAAAAAGAGAGTGAGAGAGAGAGTGAAAAAGAGAGTGAGAGAGAGAGTGAAAAAGAGAGTGAGAGAGAGAGTGAAAAAGAGAGTGAGAGAGAGAGTGAAAAAGAGAGTGAGAGAGAGAGAGTGAAAGAGAGTGAAAAAGAGTGAGAGAGAGTGAAAAAGAGAGTGAGAGAGAGTGAAAAAGAGAGTGAGAGAGAAAGAGTGAAAAAGAGAGAGAGAGAAAGAGTGAAAAAGAGAGAGTGAGTGAAAAAGAGAGTGAAAAAGAGAGTGAAAAAGAGAGAGAGTGAAAAAGAAAGACTTCAAAATGTCCTTGTAAATTCAATTTTTTTATCATTATTTCTGAATTAATTCAGTTTATTCTTAAAATTTCTTCAATTATTCTTTTGATTGTCTTGTATTCAGAGTTTTTGTTCAAATGTGTATGAAATTTCAATTTCCATGTTTGATAAACGATCAAGATCGGTTTGTAGTATATTCTCTGATAATGGTTTTTCAGCAAGTAATTTAACATCAGCAGAAAATAATTCCACTATCGACCTTGCACGTAAATTAGTAAATATTGAATGTCTAACGCCTGCTGCAACCTGATTGGTTAATAGTTTCATCAACTCTCGGGCGTTTCCGAGACCTGCCCGAACGTTGACGACGCAAAGTCACAGAAACACGGTGCGTTCTCTATAAGAGAACCTGGATAACCCATAACACAAAGTATCACGTGTGTTGTTATCTTTGCTCATGTGTTGAATAGACTATGAAATAACTTCATGTATACATTATATGCTGCAACTTCGTATATATATATATATATATATATATATATATATATATATATATATATATATATATATAGTACACATATTGTATTAGTTTCTGTAGATGTAAATCCGTTGACTTAAGGGGAAAGTTCTTCAAATTCATCTCACTTCCTTGTTTTCTTTGGTCTGAAGAGGTTGACTCTCTGTGAAGAGTAAAACCGAAACATGTATGCACATATGTAACCAATAATGTTTGTATATAAAAAATTATACTAAAAAACAGCTCTACTTGTTATTGAGCACTTTTTATAAACACTGGAGTTTCAACGGATTTACATCTACAGAAACTAATACAATACGTGTACTATATATATATATATATATATATATATATATATATATATATATTGTACACATACTGTATTAGTTTCTGTAGATGTAAATCCGCTGACTTAAGGGGAAAGTTCTTCAAATTCATCTCACTTCTTTGTTTTCTTTGGTCTGAAGAGATTGACTCTCTGTGAAGAATACAACCGAAACAGGTATGCACATATGTAATCAATAATATTTGTATATATATATATATATATATATATATATATATATATATATATATATGTATGTATGTATGTATGTATAAGTAAAAATTAAATAAACATTAAAAACTGTCTATGCGGATCAACCTACGTTTCGACGCTTATGCGTCTCATTCAGGACTAATGTCTATTTAATTTTTACTTATAAAATCTTTAATTTATATTGAGCACTCGGTGCAACTTCGTAAAAGCCTCAATCAGGAAAAACAAATAAATAAATAAAGATAAAAATATGCTGGTATTATGTATGTGACCGTGACGGAACAAAGTCGTCGTACACCAAAAATTACGTCAATTGAGCAAGTAGTTTTTTTTAATCACTGATAATCAAATTTTGTCATTTTTTTCCATGCTCGCTTGTCTTTGAAAAACAAGGGACGTAAGTCAGCTCAGTGTTATAAGCCCAGCTTATCGTGATAGTGAGCGAGATAAAAAAAAAAATGGCAAAAATTGATTTTCTGTGATAAAATAAATATATTTGATCAATATACATAATTTTTGGTGTACGATATTTTTGTTCCGTCTCGATCACATACATAATACATAATTTTTGGTGTACGATATTTTTGTTCCGTCTCGATCACATACATAATACATAATTTTTGGTGTACAATATTTTTGTTCCGTCCTGATCACATACATAATACATAATTTTTGGTGTACGATATTTTTGTTCCGTCCTGATCACATACATAATACATAATTTTTGGTGTACGATATTTTTGTTCCGTCTCGATCACAGACATAATACAAATATGTATTTATTATTTGTTTGTCCTTATTGAGGCTTTTCTGAAGTTGCAGCCATTATATTACTGCGGCTATTATGTGATGTGACAACAAAAAGCGTGAACATACAAGTAATAAGTGACCTGTTTTCATGAAAAGGCGACCTTATAACAAGTTCGGAGATATTAACATTAAAAAAACGAAAGTGCACATACCTCTGGTTTCAGATCCCTATGAACGACTCCTTTCTGATGCATGAAGTCCACGGCTTCAACGAGCATCCTCATGATACGACCAGCCTCGGGCTCTGTAAAACTTGTCTTCTTCCTGATACGATCTAAGAGTTCTCCACCTTTGAGAAGCTCCATTACAATATAAGTATGAAGCTGGAAAAAAAACAACAAAACAAATATAACATTTTTGTTTCCTCCCCCCCCCCCCCCGAAATAAAATCGAGGAGTGATGATGGATTGCCAACAAACAAATTTTTTTTTTTTAAATGAAAAAAAAAAAAAAAAAAAAAAAATTATATATATATATATAAACGTTCAGACCGACACTCTTGGAATTTAATATCGCCAAGTAATTCATACATACATTTTATATACATACATACATATATTTTATATACATACATATATTTTATATACATACATATATTTTATATACATACATACATACATATATTTTATATACATACATACATACATATATTTTATATACATACATACATACATACATATATTTTATATACATACATACATACATATATTTTATATACATACATACATACATTTTATATACATACATACATACATTTTATATACATACATACATACATACATTTTATATACATACATACATACATTTTATATACATACATACATACATACATACATACATACATATACATACACACTGAATAGAAACAGTGATTGATTGAAAAACTACTTTTGTTTCGTTTCTTACCTCATCATGAAATACATCAATGAGTTTTACGATGTTGGGATGATTTTGACACAATCTGAGCATCTTCACTTCAGACGTATAGTCAACACGACGAGAAAGGATTTTTACAGCAAACTTTGTTTTGGTCACTTTGTGTTCACAACGCCTAAAGAAGAAAAAAAAAACACATTTTATTTTGGTGGCCATTTTGAAAATTTAAATAGAGAACAGCAGTTGTTTTTTTGTTTGTTTTGTGTTTTTTTACTTGATATAACACTAGGTGTACCTACCCGGTGTTGCCTGGGGCTCATTTTTGTCATTTTAGTTTTTAAAAATTAATTTTAATAATATGTAAGTCATGAAGAGATGTAAAAAAAAAAAACTCAAACTGTAAGGGAGATAACTCATTTTTTATCTTTAATTTGAAAATAAATATGAATTATCTCCCTTACATTTCAAGCCTTTTAGGTTATTTAAAATTGTCTCCATTTTAATCATTTTTCTGGCTGGAATAATTATTTTCAGAAAGAAACTGGAGCAAATTACACTTTTTTAGCGTAAAGAACATACTGCAACGTTAAAAAAAGAAATCGTCAGATGCATTGCTATTTAGGTCTAGGGTAACATGGAAAATCTGACAACATACATACATATATATATATATATATATATATATATATATATATATAAAATAAGGAGAGGTAGTTTGCTTGAAACATTCTGTGTAATACGTATATATATGAGTAATAGAAGGCTATCACAAGGCAAGAAATGGGAATATGTCGGCATTGAGGAGAGAAAAACAAGTGATTTTTATATATATATATATATATATATATATATATTTTTCATTTTTATAGCAAATCTTACTTGATTAGGCAAGATTTCAACACTGTGATGTAATGTGTGTGACAGTGTTTCATGATATATTTTGAGGAAGACCTCTTTATCAAATAGTGGGTGTTTCAAATCTCAATCTAAAATCTCAAATTTCAATTTGAAACACCCACTATTTGATAAAAAGGTCTTCATCGAAATATATTATGGAACACGGTCACACATATTACATCACAGTGTTGAAGTCTTGCCTAATCAAGTAAGATTTGCTATAAAAAAAAATTATAAAAATTTAAAATATATATATATATATATATATATATATATATATATATATAAAGAAAAAAAAATCACTTGTTTTTGTCTTACTTCCCAACACTGACATATTTCCATTTCTTGCATTGTGATAGCCTTCTAATACTTCTCTCTCTCTCTCTCTATATATATATATATATATATTAGTAGCATGGCTACCTGGCGTTGATCGGGAGAATGGACAAAAAAATAATGGTTAAAATGTGTAACCATTTTCTTTAAAAATAAAATTATCCCCCTTCCCTCTCATACAAATACAATTACACACGAAAGGTCAAAGGAAAATAAAAAAAACATTTTTTTAAAACGACTAAATGCCCCCCCCCCTCTCTCCCAACTAATTTGTTCCTGTTAACCCCCTAAAAGAATGAATATTACAAAAACATATACGTCCATATTCTGTCCGAGGCAGGGCTAAAAAAAAAAATATATCAGCTTTGTGGGTGTGTCTTGTGTAGTTTCTGACTTTTAGATGAGCACGCGCACGCACAAAAAAACTGTCTTTTATATAATAGATTATATATTAAATTTAGATTAAAAAATTTTTTTTATTTAAAATAAATATATATAAAAAAAATACAAGATACATTTCAGTAAGTTGCTTGTTTGCATTGAACATAAAACATATTTGCATCGCAGAAATGGTATATTTACCTGCATACAGAATAACTGCCTTCTCCCAAGATGCCGCCTTCCAGTTCATAATTTTGAAAAAAAGGTGAATTCTGAAAATGACAAATATTTTGTTTAATAATAGAATCTAATTCTGTTGAAGAATGGAATAAATGGAAAATAAAAATAAAGAATATATAGGAGAAACTTATCGAGAGAAAAGTATATTTGGATGGCGAAGCTATTGAGGTTGTTCAAAAGTTTTGTTACCTTGGTGATATTATTGGAGCATGGGGAGGAGCAGGTGCTAGTGTGATTGCAAGAGTTAGGAGTGGATGGAGTAAGTTCAGAGAACTTTTACCATTACTAACTAGCAGAGCGTTACCACTGTTGATCAAGCGAAGAGTCTATCAGGTATGTGTATGAAGTGTGATGATGTATGGAAGTGAAACCTGACCAGTGAGGGTTGAGGACATGTGTTACATGGAGACAAATGATATGAGAATAATACGATGGATGTGTAATGGGAGTCTTAAAGATAGGCTTAGATCTGATGACCTCAGAGGAAGATTAAATCTGGACAGTGCAGAGAGATGTGTGCGGAACAGGAGACGTCATTGGTTTGGTCACATTGAAAGAATGGATGTGAGTTCTTGGGTTAGAACGGTTTGAGATAGCAGGATAAGTTGGCAGGGGAAGGCCAAAGAAAACATGGGATGAAGTTATAAGGCGAGATTTGAGAGAAAGAGGGATAAATAAAGACCTGGCCAGAGACAGGTTAGTTTGGCAGTCAATTTTTTTAGGAGAGTAGAAAGTAGACCTTGGGTTTACTTTCGGCAGCCTCGTAACTCTCGCTTCCTTTATTTTGTCCTTTAGTCCTCACATTCCATGAGCGATGTTTCTGATAAAGGGGGAAGAATTGCTGTTTTCTGAGTCGGAATCTATCCATCTAGCACTTATCGTTGCTAGTTTTTGACCTTGAAGTAGTATTTAAAAAAATATTTTTTAGCTCCTTACACTAAATGCCTTTTTCATAGCAATTTCCAATAAAGGGGGCTGTTGGAAGAAAGAGAGAGAGAGAGAGAGAGAGAGAGAGAGGGCAACAAACCTTAAAATGACTGGCAGCCGTGATGGTTTTACCTCTTGGTTGGTTGACAGAGTTTAACTTAAGGAGGTCATCACTAATTGCATTGTCAGAGAAAATGACAGATGGGGCGACATAGGAATAACCCTACGGAGAGAGAGAGAAAAACATTTTTAATGCATTTCTATGCAACAATCACCAAACAATTGATTCTTTTTTCTAATTATCAAAGGAACTGAATTGATGTTTTTTTTCTTCTCTCAAAATACAAGAAACAATCATCATAATTGACAAAGGTAATGGAGAATCATTAAAAAAAAAAAAAAAAAGTCATTAAGATCAAATTCTGTGATCAACATCTTGTTCCGGAATGTTTGAGATGACGATTCTCATCTTGATTATTTTCACAATGTTTCGCTGAATTAACCTCCGACCTTTTTCAGACACTAGGAAATCTTTACAAAATTTCGACCTGAACCTTTTATGAAGGGTTCACTTCAAAATTCTCTATAGGTTCTCGAGTTCGAAAAGATGCACCTGAAGAAGGTCAAAGGTTACATCGGCCGAAATGTGAAAATAACAACTAACATGAAGATAGTAGTCCAAATCTTTCTAACTTGTTCTTATAAATAAACTAGCTGTCCCTACCCGGGGTTGCCCGGGATGCACTGAAGTAATTTTAGTTTTTAATTTTTATTTGTTTGCACATTTTTAAAACTTAAGGTAGACAACTCCTATTATATTCTTCAATCTTAAAATATGAGTTATACCCATTGCTGATTTTTATTTTTTAGGTGACTATTTAAAAATGTTTCATATTAGCAGTAATCTGGGCCGGATTAAGTAATTTTAAAAATAAATTGTAGTTAAGTACATTATTTATATTGCCAATAACATGGTACAACAATAACAAATAAAAATTGGCTAATCAGAAAGAAAGTTTGATTTGTTAGCTTACACGCTATTTGGGTCTGACTCTGAAAATCCAACCAGATAACTTTATATGTTAGGTGGCCACTTACCATTTTCAACAATATATAAAATGCATTGTATTGTTTGGACTACTATTCTTATCTTGGTTGTTATTTTTACGACGTTTCAGACCGATGTAACCCCTGACCTTCGTCAGGTGCATCTTTTAAAACTTGAGAATCTTTATGTCGAACTAAATCCATTATTTGCGACCAAAACATTTGTTAAGCAACCATAATCATTTATCAGTATTTACTAAATTTTAGTCTATCTATTTAACGTATTTCATGAATTCATTTTGTTTTTTATAAATATATTCATCAAAACACTCATTCAAATAAATCAATAATTAATTAATCAAAGTTAAGTTTGTATAATTTGGATTATTCGGACTACTGTTCTCATCTTGAATGTTATTCTCACAATGTTTCGTCCGATGTAACCTCCGACCTTCTTCAGATGTATCTTGTGGAACACGAAAATCAGAGGTTACATCGGCTGAAACGTTTGTGAGAATAACACTCAAGATGAGAACAGTTATACAAATTATCAATCCTCATCTCAAAAATTCAGAAACATAATATCAAAATTAAGGATTTTAAAAAACTTTCTTATAAAAATTTTTAAAAAAATACTTCATTCTGAAATAATTATCTAATAGATTTCTCAAATAATTCAATTTAATCAAAAAAAGCTAATATATAAATCTTTTAAATATTTAGATTGCGAGACAACGGTGAGTACTAAACGTTATTAAATTTAATCATATTTGTACAGATTAAATGAAAGGATTGAGGAAATTATGTTTTACCATTAGATAAAACTTATATCAAAATATATAAAACTAGCTGTACCGAACCAGTGTTGCCTGGGATGCATTGCATTCAAATTTGTTTTGTAAATATTTCTATCTTCTATAATTACACCTTTTTATTTATTCGGTTTCGTATCTAAGCTAAAAAAAAAAGCAAATAAGGAATGTTAACTCTTACTAAAATATAAATTATTTCCCTTAGCTGATTTTTATTTATTTATTTTTTTATTTTAGGTATTTATTCAAGAATGTCTCCAATATTAGAAAACTGCCGAAGGAGATTAGATATTTTTAAAAATAAAAATACGTTAGTTTATTGGCAATAACATGGTACAAAAAAAAAAAAATGGGAATTGGCTAGTCAGAATCAAAGTTTTATTTGTCAGCTTAAATGCTATTTAAGTTTAACTTTTAAAATCTAGGTAATATTTTATTTATTAGATAATATTTACCATCTGTTGGAACTTTCTAGATTCTTGTGTCTTGGATGAGGGTGCAGATATTTGCACGTCATAAACATTCATAGAGGATTCAAATTTGAAAAAAAAAAAAAGTAATAATGCGTTTAATGTCTTACTTTGAATATTTTTTCACCATTTAACGGAACAACTGCCGGGGAATCTGCTGCTTCCATTTTGGTAAATTCTTCGGAGAAATTACTCACATCCAATTCGTGATTGATTTTGGGCTGAAGAGGAGCAATGATTTCCTTTCGGGCTAATTTGTCCCAATTCAAATTCTGAAAAGAGAAAGAAATGAAAAAGATACAAATTCTATGAAGCATTAAAAAAATAAAATAAATAAATAAAATAAAGCAAAAGATGAGACAACGTTGGAGGAGGGGGGGGTAGGGTCTCTTTCCTCATAAAACAATGCCAATTCTTGTGATGTTCGGTAAAAATAGGAAAGAACAAAAGAAATGGTACAACTAATAGAAATAGTTTCTTCTCAGATATAGAAAGGATAGAGGAGGAGGAGGAGGGGAGAAGAGAGAGAGGAGGAGGAGGAGGAGAGAGAGGAGGAGAAGGAGAGAAGACATGGGAGAAGAGAGGGGAGATTAGTGGAAAGAGGGTGATGGGAGAAATTTATTCTCAGATATTGAAAAGATAGGGGAGAAAGGGGAAGAGATGAGAGGAGAAAAGAGAAGAGAGAGAGGGGGTGAGAAGAAAAAGAGGGGAGAAGGAGGAGAAAAAGAAGGGAGGAGGAGAAAAAAGAGAAGGAGGAGAAAAGAGAGGAGGAGGAGGAGGAGGAGGAGAAGGAGAAAAGAGAGGAGGAGAAGGAGAAAAGAGAGGAGGAAGAGAAAAGAGAGGAGGAGGAAGATGAGGAGAAAAGAGAGGATGAGGAGAAAAGAGAGGATGAGGATGAGGAGAAAAGAGAGGATGAGGATGAGGAGAAAAGAGAGGATGAGGAGAAAAGAGAGGATGAGAATGAGGAGAAAAGAGAGGATGAGAATGAGGAGAAAAGAGAGGATGAGGATGAGGAGAAAAGAGAGGATGAGGATGAGGAGAAAAGAGAGGATGAGGATGAGGAGAAAAGAGAGGATGAGGATGAGGAGAAAAGAGAGGATGAGGAGGAGAAGAGGGGTGGAAATTGGGGGAAGAGGGCAAGAGGCAGAGGGAGAAGGGGAAAGAGATTGGAAGAAGGGAGGGAGAGAGAGATAGGAAGAGAGGGATGGGGAGAGAGAGATAGGATAAGGGAGAAAAGAGAGAGGAAGAGGGGGGAGAAAGAGAGGGGGAGCGAGAGAAAGAGAGGGGAGAAAAGGGGGAGATAAAGAGAGGGGAGAAGGGAAAGAAAGAGGGGGAAGAAAGAGAGGGGGGAGAAAGAGAGAGGGGGGGAGAAAGAGAGAGGGGGAGGGAAAGAAAAAGAGAGGCGGGGGGGGAGTTGGTACCATAAGAATATTATTTTGTATTTAAGCTGAACATTAACCAATACATTTTTAGTCAGGGTTGCTATCCTGAAAAAATAAAAGTAATTCAGCTTTTTAATTTCTAAACTAAATCATTTTAAAAGTTACTTTGAATATATGTCTTCTGGTTAAATTTTACGACTTAAAATAAAATTAAAAGAAAACAACAAAAAAAAGAAAGGTGTGAATCTATTTACGTCAACTTACAGCAAAGAAGACATGATTCTTTATTTCTCCAGATCCATTGTAACCGAGTCGTTTGGTTGGATCCTTGTGCAATAAAGCTGCAATAAAAGACTTGCCTGAAGCAGTAAATTGCGGAGGAATTGGTGGATTCTTCTTTAGGATACGCCTGAAAAGAGAGAGAAAAGGAAAACACATTATACAGTTTTGAAATCCTGTTTTAGGCATTGAATAAAACTAAATTCAATTTTTAGACATTGAATAAAACGTAATTCAATTTAAGGTCATTTTTTTAGGCATTGAATAAAACGTAATTCAATTTAAAGTCATTTTTTTAGGCATTAATAAAACGTAATTCAATTTAAGGTCATTTTTTAGGCATTGAATAAAACGTAATTCAATTTAAAGTCATTTTTTAGGCATTGAATAAAACGTAATTCAATTTAAGGTCATTTTTTAGGCATTGAATAAAACGTAATTCAATTTAAGGTCATTTTTTAGGCATTGAATAAAACGTAATTCAATTTAAGGTCATTTTTTAGGCATTGAATAAAACGTAATTCAATTTAAGGTCATTTTTTTAGGCATTGAATAAAACGTAATTCAATTTAAGGTCATTTAAAAAAAAAAATTTTTTTATTAATTGGAATGTAAAATTAAATTTATATTTGTAAAGTTTTTCAATAGAATTTATTTTCATGTTTTACTACTAAACTGTCCCAACTCTGGGGTTGCCAAGAAAGATGGCAGATATAAATAAATACTTATAAAAAAAAATTTTTTAAGACATTTTATTCACACTCAGAATTACTGAAGCATGGGACGAACTCCATCGGTTGTTGGCTGAACACTCATGCTTCCTGAAATTTTCTAAAACTACACCTGATGCTCTCCTCTCCATACATATGCACTTTTAATGAGTTGTAGTGCACCTGAGATGCACTTTTGACGAGGAGTAGTGCACCTGAGCACTGCAAACAATGATTTTGTTATTAATCAGAAAAACCTACCCGCCCTCCATGCAGCGATTAATCGGAGGAGGGAGGCATATAGTTTTAAAATATGATTTTACTCAGAAAATTCCATAATTTTAACAACAAACTTTAGTAAATTTGTAGATTAACACCCTCAGCTAAATCACCCCCCCCCCCCAAAAAAAAAAATAATGAGATTCTACTTTTTTTATGCACATATAAACACCCTGAAAAACTTGGGAGAAAGAATAAAAATATACATATATATATTTTAAAACTTAAAAAAGGCATTCAAAGTTTTGTATATAAATTTAACATAAAATAATCCACAATTTCCAGGTTATTCTAACTTATTAACTAATATTTTTTATCGTAAAACCACACATAATCGCTTAAAATAAAAAAGTGAATCCCCCTAAAAAAAAATAATGCACAATTTATTTTCAAAAGGTAAAATTTTTTTTAAAAATTGGTTAACTGCATTTATTAAAAAAACTTATTAATTTACAGGGGAAAGGTAAACACAACTAAACAAATCAATTGCTTAAAATAAAAATAAAATAGAGTGCAAGAGAGAGGGGTCGAGAAAGCGAACAAGCTAGTCATCCTCTCCCTCCCTTTTCTCTTCTCCCTCATAGCGAGCGCTGGTTAGTTAATTTAAGAAAGTGTTTTACTCATTCATCCAGTTTTTTTTATTATTAAATCACTTTAATTCCTGTTAATATCGCCGAAACTATTGCATATATATATAGTAAAAATAGAACAATACAATTCCAAATTAATAACACCAGACATTAATTTATTATGAAAAATAGTTATGTAAATTAGGCATTCAAATAACTATCTCTTAATCGTTCATCTGTACTATATATACAGTATTTTAAATATGTTTAAATAACAGTAACCCGTTTTGATGGTAATATAGGAGTGATGAATGAAAAAACTTCTGAGTTTATTCATTTAGATAATCCAATTGTATCATTCTTATCTTATTTTCTTCTTTATTCAAGAAACTTATGAAAATAAACAACTTGGAGAGGCTTACAAATAGACAACATATATAATTAATCTATTTTATAAAATTATTTATCTTGAAAAAATTTTTAAATAATTTTTAGTCATTTTCTTTTCTGTTCTTTATTGAATTTAAGTTTTATGTGTAGTTTCTTTACCATATTGGGAATTTTTTTTTTTAATACTCATTAGTCAACACTTATCAAGGCCAAAAGCAATTCAAGGATAAGGGGTAATAAGATGGATGGATTGAATTCAGTGTCATCATACTGGATTTTGACGTCCGATTTACATTGTATTGGATGGCTTTTAGAAACTGACTTCCAAACTAACCTATCTCTGACCAGGTCTTTATTACTCTTTCTCTCAAATCCATCCTTATAACTTTCTCCCATCTTTTCTGTGACCTTGAGAAAGAGGGATAAATAAAGACCTGGCCAAAGATAGGTTAGTTTGGGTAAGGTAAGATATTGCTTAATGGCACATCAATCCTTTTCGGGTCATTTCATGCGATGAATGTGGAAGGGAATATCCTTCATTTGAGTCTTAAGTCAGTGGGTCATTCATAGGCGTATTAGTTGAGAGCTTTCGTATTTTTGAATTGTTTGAGGTTAGATGTATCTTGTTGCTCCTGTTTTAGGGCCTAAATTTTAATTTTCGTTGTTTTGTCTGTTTTTTTTGTGTACTGAATTTTTAGATGAGTTCCAAAAGGTTTATTTTCTTTAAAAAATGCAATATTTTGTAAGGTGTTTAATTACAAAATTAAATCCACTAGAATGCATTTCAGTTTGTTTGTAACAAGGTTTTAATGGTTTAAAATGCGTGGTCCCCCTCTGTATGTGACTCGATGTGGCGAGTGTAAAATGCAATAAATTTGGGCAATTTGGGGCATTTTTGACTCCCCTTTGACCCCCTGAGGGCGCGAACCAGAATGTTTCTGAGGTCAAGGATGCTCATTTTATATCCAGAACAATTGCCTCTACATTTTGGCCAAGTTTCAGAAAAATTGAATGGATGGATCAAACGTAATGGGAGAAAAGGGTCATTTTTTGCCATTTTGGGGGCTTTTGACCCCCTGGGGGCACTAACCAGATTTTTTCCAAGGTCAGCAATACTTATTTTCTATTAGGAACAATTGCCTCCACATTTTGGCCAAGTTTCAGAGAAATTGAATGGATGGATGAAAAGTTATGGGGACAAAAAATGTCATTTTTTGCCATTTCGGGGCCTTTTGACCCCCTGGGGGGCTAACCAGATTTTTTTTCAAAAATCGGAGAATGTCACTTTCTAACCTGACCAAAGTTACAACTTCATGCAAAATTTCAGAGAAATTCAATGGATGGTTGCGGAGAAAAATCCGCACGGACGGACATGCCTTAAAACATAAGTCCCCCGAGATTTTATAAATCGGGGGACCAAAAAGCCTCTCTTTATTTTTAACATCCAAATTGCAATCACGAGTGCACAATAATCGGATAAGTTTTTGGTGTGTGAACACAAACCAAACGGATCAGTGATAGAAACTTTTGTTTAAAGTTTTTTGTCAAACATTCAAAATGACATCAGTTAATCAAATATTGTTAAAATTTAGGTTTTCAATCTTAGCGTTTCAAAACATTTTAATATCAATAAGATTTACAAATGATTGTTTGATGACATAAACAATGTCAAAATTGAATTCCTAAAAATGAGGAGTTTTCATAACATGGGTTACATTTGGTGATTGACATTCTTTCTGGGAAACGGTATCTGCGTCTTCAAAAATAGTGTCCACTCATTCTTTACCCAGTTCAATATTTTTCATCATTCAAAAAATGGTGAATTTATAATTAACAAACTGTCCCTACCCGACGTTGCCTGGGATGCAGTGAAGCCATTTTAGTTTTTAATTTTTATTTATTTGCACATTTTTAAACTTATAAAGAAAAAGAAATAACATTTTAGTTGTAAGAGAGACAAATCTTATATTCTTTAATTTAAATTAAAAAAGTTTGTCCACCTACACGTACATACACGTATTGTCCATAAACTTATATCTTGGTTACGTGCTGCTTCCAGTTGATACTCAGCATCCGACGAATAAACCATGTCTCGACAGAAAAAAGTTTAGTTTCTAATTTAGGACATATAGACCAATTCTTGCATCCATAAAGTAGAATGGACCAAACGTACACTCAAAGTATCCTCAATCTGGTCTCCCGCGAGATGGTACAAGACTGAAGAACAGAAGACAGTTTCATAAACGCACTCTTTGATGACTGGGCCAGTCTAGATTTTACGTCTGCCCTATACCTTCCATCTGAGGTTATCACTGACCCAAGGTAGTTAAATGATTGTACTTGCAAGACTGCAGTATCTCCGATCTTGTTTTCACAAGCGGGCATTCAAGTTTTTCCAAAAATCGTCAGGCAAAAGGTCTTTTTAGCATTCAGTTGTAATCCGTATCTTTCGTTTTCTTGGGCGATTAGTTCAAAATATTTATATTATCAAATTTTCTGGGCAGGATTAATTGTTTTAAATAAATTGTAACAAAGTATGTTACTTTATTGTCAACAACACGGCACAACATTAACAAACAAAAATTGGCTCGTCAGAAGCAAAGCTTCATTTGTCAGCTTAAAAAGCTTTGAAAATCTAACAAGATTGTTTTAAATAAATTGTAACAAAGCATGTTACTTTATTGTCAACAACACGGCACAACACTAACAAATAAAAATTGGCTCGTCAGAAGCAAAGCTTCATCTGTCAGCTTAAAAAGCTTTGAAAATCTAACAAAGTAAGTTTATAAGTAAAAAATAATAAAAACAAAAACAATTTTGTTAAATATATTAATTTGAATGGAGTCTTACTGTGAGATTTCTTTGGATGTGTTTCTTTCGCCGTCGACTGTAAATGGTGAAGCACCGGTCAACAGTTCATAGGTCAATACACCAAGGGCCCACCAATCAACAGACTGCAAAAAAAGAAATGGGATATTATATGATCAGACACTTGAAAGGGGTCTAGCACGGCTCGAGAGAATAACAGAGTAAGAAATGTATTCTATAATATATTTCTTTTTACTTACAACCAATTAAATTCATCGATGATTTGTGAATACCTAGCATTTTATGATGGGTAACCATCATACAGGTCACTTCATGGCACAGGTGAGAAGCATGAACTGGCTACTCTGGTGCCCCCTCGACGTAAATTCACTAGACAAACTCGATAATCAGCTAAATCCCATCCATTCACTGTGGAGGTCCCCAGATGCTGGAGAGCTTTTTACTCCAATAGCTTCTTTCCTCGTGCTGCTGGCCTTTGGAACTCCCTCCCTTCCCCCTGTTTCCCCGACGGTACCGACATGCAGAAATTTTAAACTAATGTAAACAGACATCTCGAGAACACAGCTCCCAATTTAGATATTGACATAAAAATGTTGTTTGGGTCACGACAAATGAAACGGACCGTAAAAAAATACATCTCACAGAAATGTTATGTTTTTTTGAAATGTGAAAAAATAAAAATAATAAAATAAAAACATGGTTATTGGAATATAATATGAACCTTATATATATATATATATATATATATATATATATATATATATGAATGACAACTTAGAAAGATTACAAAATCATGACATATTCATCATTAAGTCTACACGTTCCAAAATTCAACATAAACAATTGCTGATGAAGGGATTTAATAAAATTTATCAACAAGCAGAAAACCCAACCTGGGACGGACATTATTTTTTAGATTCAATGTTAAATGTATTTAAGAATGATTATATGTAATATTTCTTATCAACTGCAAATTATCAAATAAATAAATATAGGAACTTACAAAGTCATGTCCTGCAGAACTGCCACGCACGACCTCCGGCGCCATGTACTCCATCGTACCGCAATAGGAATATGCACGATGATTCTGAAACAAGAAATAAATTCACCATTATTTTCGTGTTCCTAGAAGAAAAAAAAAAAACAGAAAAAGAAAAGATAGAATTAAAATTATTTTACACTTATAAGACATATCCCATAATTCTAATTCGGTTTACAGAGAGATTACAAACTGAGGGTTCACATAAAACCATAGTAAATAAAGATAGAATCTGATCCAAGGAGCGTGTCAGATAATGCCATAGATGACAACAGAATAGATTCCACTGAACCCACGTCCCCCCCAAAAAAAGAGGAGGTAATTCCTGGGAGGATGGTATCATGACGAACGAACATATACTCTCCCCCCCTCCCCCAATCCAAAGGAGGAGGTAATGCTGTACATGACAACAGAACAGATTCCACTAACCCCACCTCTCCAAAAAAAGAGGGGGCAATGCCTGGGAGGATGGTATCATGACAAACGAACATACACAACCCTGCTCGCTCCTCCTCCCCTGAATTGACCACTGGGAGATAGTACATTACTCTGATAATTGAGCATTATTAATCGAAGCAATAGTGTAGTTTCGGTTTCAGGCAGACAGATACCAAATCTCCATTAGTTATACATTTGTGTAGTTGCAATGCACTGCCATCTGTCAAATGATTAGTCATTAGTCTAGATATATATATATATATATATATATATATATATATATATATATACAACCATCAAATCTGGTGCTACCAGATAAGACTGTCTGAAGATATCGGCTTCCTGATCTCAAAATGCACCAAACATTGATGTTTTATTGTTTTCTTTTTCTCTTTTCAAAACTCAATCATGTTCTGCAAAATCCGAAAAAAACAAAAACAAAAACAAATTTCTCCCCCCCCCCCCGTTCACTCAACGAAACACCATGAATGAATACTTGAACATATAAAGAACTTGAAGCATAAAACTTTTACCAAGATGACCGGATTCGGCATTAAATAACCCGAAAAGGGTTGATATGCCGTCAAACAAACCAACCAAACAACAGCCACACTATCTAGACGAATGACTAATTAGTTGACAGATGGCAGTGCGTTGCGACTCAACACAAATATGCAGAGAAGATAGAATACAGAAGTGACTGAATATGGATGCTAACACGCTCGGTTTGGACTGTAATTCCTTTTAAGGCACGAATATATTTTGGGATATTTTTACATGTTTTTTTTTTCTGAAAAGAAGCAAATTTTATCGGTTTACGATATGAGAAACTTTGAACATCTGCATTCTATGCTTTTGCCTTGTGCCAGTCTATATAATAAATAATGTTTTGGAAGCGTAAAAAAAAAATGTATTATTTGTTTGAAGATTACTCACTTGTGTAATTTAATCTGAATGCCATTTTAAATCTATAAACTCTTTTTTTTTTTTTTTTAACTATTTTATCGCATAAGAAATATTGAGCTTGTCTTCTTTGCAAATTGGATAGATAGCTCCAAGTAGATTTTCTACATGAGTTTTAAATAATTATATAATTTTTTATAATCTCTCTCTCTCTAATATATATATATATATATATATATATATATATATATATATATATATATATATATATATATATATATATATATATAAACCATCTTTAAATCTCCTTTCACCGGACACTTTATCAACGGACATTTACCAATGGACAGACTCCATATTTTTACACGCACACTCTTACTCCCCGTTACTTAATATTTGTTCAAATTTTGAATTTTGGCTTTTCCACTGCCAACTTATCTATCTATATAATTCCTCTGATGATAAGATTTTGATCTCTGAAAAGACATGGATTAAGGAAAGAAAAATAAACATGTTTTTACCGAGTACACCTTACATTGAACAATCGAAGTTGAAATAGATTTGTCATTCGTACATATTTATCTCTCTTCTTTCATATATATATATATATATATATATATATATATATATATATTTTTCATTTATTAATTTTCCAACGAATGTTAAGTCTGCAATATCTTGGATTTAGTTAGTTTGTCTGGGGATTTAAACTGCATTTTACATTTTTTTTTTTTTTTTTTTTTTATGACTCAAAGCTTCTTTAGACTATATATATATATACACACACACACATATACACGTTTCTGGGTAGCTTACTTGCCATAAGTATGTTTCATACTACTACTACTACTACTACCATAAATACAGAAATATTTGATAGCCTGGTGATTTCCATTGGGAATGAAGCGAAAACATTTCTGTGCAGCTTACTTGCCATAAATATATTTTTATATTACCATTAAGCTCTGCTAATATATTGAGCACTGTTGAAGAAAATACTGAAAAAAAAATATACATAATATATGGTTTTGTAAGTGTATATATATATATATATATATATATGAAATATAGTAATATGTGTGTGTGTGTGTGCATATGTTAGAGTTGTCAAAAGTATCAATATTTTGTTCAACGTACGGGTAGTTCTTGGAAAGAAACTTTGTTCATGGAAATTTCAGGTACACAGAAGAAGGAAAGGAAAATTATTTACAGTGGTTGTAACTCGACGAGTTTTTGTTGTGAGTGTTTTACAGGGGGGACCATAGATTGGGGCTACAGTCTAGCACCTGTCATGAAAATTATGATAGAGTAGAGAAAGACTAGCAACCTCTCTTCTGTGAGAAAGGGGCTGTAGGGAAGAGAACATCGACCACTAGATTTCAGTCGTTTTTGTACTCTGTCAAGGCCGGAAAGCAGCACCTCCCCAGATGGGGCAATGTTTGAAATAAATTGTTTTAATTAGTCATAATTTATAATTGACTGAACAAGTCTCCAATCTCTCTCTCTCTCTCTCTCTCTCTCAGGTATCAATGTATTTCTATCGCCTCCTCTCATTATGTTTATTCAACTACTCTAATATTTCTTAATGTCTCAGAATTTAGCGAAATAGTGCCTCTTTTTTCAGCATCACCATCTGATTTACATATGTGTCTGTACACACCGCAAAAACGTATGTAAATTAGATGACAAAATCATAAATCTCTTTAATTCTATCTAAAAAATAAATATAAGAGTAATTATAATACTCATTCTTCTATATAATAATAAACTAATTATATTTCTATATAATAATAAATTAATTATATTTCTATATAATAATAAAACTAATTATATTTTTATATAATAATAAAACTATATTTCTATATAATAATGTTAATATAGCAGTAAATAGACTTATTATTTTTAGTTATGCAAGAAAATTTTCTTAACAGATGTCGGAGTTTATGGATTTTCGAATCAAATCAAAGTAGAATAAATGGTGGTAATGGCTGTGACCCAACGGGTCACTGGTAAGTCTAATACCATCAAAAAAGTGTTAGATACTCATTCAGGATTGTCCTTGCTAGTGAGAAATCAATGGTAAACGACCGTTGCGATAATGCAAAATGATTTGCAATGGTTATAGAAAGAGGTGGAGATTACTAGAAATCTGAGGAGACTTGTTGTCACTCAGATTCCAGGGGAACACCAACGGTTATTGTCAGTGAGCAATCACTAATAACCACTTGTGTGAAAACGTTTAGTGAGTAAATAAATAATAATAATTAATAGTAGTAATAAATAATAATAGTTATATTAATAAATAATAATAATAATAATTAATAATATAGAATTAAATAGATTTATTATTTTTAGTTATGCAAGAAGAATTTCTTAACGGATATGACGTCACAGTTTATGAATTTTCTAATGCAATCAGAGTAGACCAAATCGTTGTCGTGACCCAATGGGTCAGGGGTGCGTCTAGTACTATACAAATGGCACGTAATGTTAAGTTGAGCCACATTACTTAAAAAGGCTGTAAACGAACACGACCGAAAACATAACCTCCTTGGCGAAGGTAATAAGAACTAATACACAAGTGAAGAGACTTATCTTTAGTCATGCAAAACAAGTCACAGTCTATGAATGTCCGAATGAAATCAAAGTGGAATAAATAGTGGTAGGTGTTGTGACCCAACGGGTCACGGGTACGTCTGGTACATTTACATACGTGGCGAAAATTTGTGGTATTATCATCAGACTTTTTATTGTGATATCGATAGTGTCGAGGATCATTTTTTTTTTTTTTATACTAGTATTCTGTTATGATTTACTAGCAAATATATTTGCTAGCCTGAGAGGATGGTATCGTGGTGAATAAACATATATTACACTGATCCCCCAAAGGACGAGGTAATAGCTGAGAAGACAGTATCATAAACGAACACTGCTCTCCCCCTCCCCAAAAAGGAGGATTTAATGCCTGGGAAGATGATATCATGACAACAGAACAGATACTACACTGCAAAAAAAAAAAAAAAAAAAAAAAGGAGAAGATAATCCTTGGAGGATGGTATCATGAGGAACGAGCACATACTGTACTGCGTGGGAGGAATGTATATTTTTTGTACTCGTAGTAGTTAAAATTCTGGCATCGTGACAAACCTAGCGTGCATACTTTTCTCCTTTATTCGTAGAGATTGATTTTCTTTAATGTTTCATTTCCTTTGATGACTCATGATTCAAGTCAATTCCAGAATTGTATGTTTGATTCTGACGTTACCTGCTTTTCCTTTTGAGAGACTTGGATGTAAAAGATAACAACGTTGCTGAAATCAATCTGAATGTTTGGCAGAGACACAAAGAATAAGGAGAAATTAATTTAATATTATACATTTGATATTAATCTCTCCCAGCACGATGTAGTAATGTGCAAAATACAGTCTCTCCATAGTGAATGAGATCCTTCACAAGGTTAGGGTTAGGGGTTCTCCATAGTGAATGAGATCCTTCACAAGGTTAGGGGTCTCTCCATAGTAAATGAGATCCTTCACAAGGTTAGGGTCTTTCCATAGTAAATGAGATCCTTCACAAGGTTAGGGTCTTTCCATAGTGAATGAGATCCTTCACAAGGTTAGGGTTAGCGGTTATCCATAGTAAATGAGATCCTTCACAAGGTTAGGGTCTTTCCATAGTGAATGAGATCCTTCACAAGGTTAGGGTTAGCGGTTATCCATAGTAAATGAGATCCTTCACAAGGTTAGGGGTTCTCCATAGTAAATGAGATCCTTCACAAGGTTAGGGTCTTTCCATAGTGAATGAGATCCTTCACAAGGTTAGGGTCTTTCCATAGTGAATGAGATCCTTCACAAGGTTAGTCTTTTAATGTTCAGAGACAAATCATGGTGGATCTACAGTTGTGTTCCTTACTGACAAGAAAAGGGTTTTTTATTTTCTTTAATTGAGCAAGCAATCTTCATCGCTGAAAGAGAAAGCCCAAATTTGGTTAATAATGCTGGATTTATTGATAGTCAATAAAAATAAAATAAAATATTTACAGAAGTTCAATTCGGCTGAACAGTTCTTTGAAGTGTCAAGCTCTCAGCGGCAAATTGAATAGAATTGATTTTAGGCTGGTGTGAATTGCATGTGTGCATCAGAGAATTTCAATTTCTGTCTTTTATGGAACCTTGTGTCTCAAAACAGCAGCACATATGGGGAATCTCATTCATTCTTTCCCCCACAATATTATGATTGACAAGTGGGTTCAGGAACGGTCACTTCCACTTATTCCATGAAATAATATTCCTCTCTTGCAAAACCTGCAAGGCTGTTATTTTTAAAAAAAAGAAGAAAAAAAAGACATCCGATGGTGATTGTTGTATGGTTTGGTTGTTTGGTTTTACTGCATATCAACCCTTTTCGGGTTATTTAATGCCGAATCAGGTCATTTTGGTAAAAGTTTTTATGCTTCAAATTCTTTAGATCAAGTATTTATTCATGGCTTTTGGTGAGGAAAATTGTTGTTTTTGACTTTGCAGAACATGATTGGGTTTGGAAAAGGAAAACAAAACAATAACATCAATGTTTGGTGTATTTTTGGTCAGGAAGCCGGTATCTTCAGACCATCTGATGGTGAGGTCAACCACTTATCTCATATTAATTTAAACTAAACATCCTTACCTCCGCACTGTTTTGTGAAAACTAAGAGTCAGATTTCCATGAGAAAATTCTGATTTACAAGAAAATAAAAAACTTATTGTTTGTTTTTTTTGTTCGAAACTGCTTAACCGTTTCTCTTTGACTTAGAAACATTGCTTTACAATTTGCATCAAAAGTTGCCCAGTTACATTGGTACATCTTCAATAAATTATCAAAAACTAGCTGCACCAAGTCGGCATGTAGTTAAGTCATTTTAATTTTTCATTTTTATTTGTTTGCGCACTTCTAAACTGAAAAAGAAATACCATTTTAGTTAGTTTTTATATTCTTCACTTTAGGAGAGTAGAAAGTGGAAAACCTTGGGTTTACTTTCGGCAGTCTTGTAACTCTCGCTTCCCTCATTTTGTCCTTTAGTCTTCACATTCTATGAGCGATGTTTCTGACAATGGAGGAAGAATTGTTGTTTTCTAGGTCAGGAATCTATCCATCTAACACTTTTTATTGGATGGTTTTTGACCTTGAAGTAGTATTCTGTTTTTATAACTCCTTACATTAAGTGGCTTTATGCCTTGTCTGAAGCGATTTCCATAAAAAAAAAAAAACTTATTCCCCATGAAGTTTTTTTTTGTCATAATTAAAACAATGGTTCCCATTTTTCCAGTTGTCCAAGCAGGATTACATATTTAAAAAAATAAACTGTAGCGAAGTGTGTTATTATAGTGGTAAAAAAATGGTACAAGAATAAAACATGAAAATTGGCTAGTCAGAATCAAAGTTCGATATGTCAGTCTAAATGCGATTTAGGACCAACTTTTTAAATCCCACAAGATAACTTTATATATTAGATGAAAAAAAACAAAACATTTTATTCAGTTTAGTGAAGCTAAAAAACAAAGAAATGAAGATATATCCCTATTTACTTGCCTCCCCACGAGGGCAAAGTTAGACATATGGTCGGTTTTTAATGTGGAGAAAATCCAGCTCTCCATAGAGGGCCACTCTGGATTGGGACAAAAATAAAACTTCCCTCAGCCTAGAAGGATTTTTCCTTCACTTACAATGAACAGATGAAGCGTAGTATCGAAGCAGATACTAAACTTTGCTCCTAACCAAAAGGCCAAGGAAATAAAACTATTTACCTTCTCAAAAGGTTAGATACAAGTCCAGGCCTTCAAAAAATGCCTGAGCAACCCTGTCGGCATTCCTCGGTAGTGGCGCCTCAGACGATTAGCAATAAACTAACCCCTTCTCAAAGAGAGATGGTAAAGCTTGGGAGGGTGGATTTCCTAGAACTGTATAGAACCATACCTCAGATTGACAGGAGGACCACTTAACTTCAGAATGGCTCAGACTCTGCTAAGAAAATGAAGAAATGCCATTTTTAAGATCGTTTTTATAATCGTTCATCGATGCCGTCTTCAGCTAGTCGAACATATTCATAGGTTTTTTATCAAATTTCTTGTTTACAAGAAATGAAAAAAATGTCCCTATTTATTTGCCACTGGACGAGGGCAGAGTTAGACACAAGGTCAGTTTTTAATGTGGGAAAAATCTATCTCTCTAAAAAAAGGCACACTGGATTAGGAGAAAAAAATAAATTGCCCGAGTTTAGGATTTCTCGTTCACTGATCGAGGACAAAACAGGTGAAGTGTAGTATCAGAACAGATACTTCACTTTGCTCCGAGCCAAAGGAAATAAAAGGAATGTAATTTTTAAGATAAGTTTATAATCTTTCATCTTGAACTGATGCAGTTTTCGGCTCGTCAAATACATTTATAGGTTTTTCAGAAATTTCTTTTAGCAAGAAATCTATTTACACATTCGTATGATACGTAACTGAATGTCGATATCAACTTGAGGGAGATAACATCAGATTGCCTGAATTAGACAAAATCCTAAACGAAGCCATATCTAAAAGTATCTAACCTAACCCTAACCTACGCCCCCCGCACACACGCTGAATGATTATCTGGACTAAACACAAATGCCCATCAATCTGGCTGCGCTTGTCACTAAGCCAAGTGAAAGACTAATCTATTTGCCGATAGATTTATAAATAGTTCCAGACTTGTACTATTTATTAGTCAGAGTGTCATTTAGTCGGCCAGACCTCGTTCAATTTCATTTCAGACCTCGTTCAATTTCATTACCTCAAGTTCTTCTTTGATAGCCGATATTTCGATGCAAAAAAAACAAAAAAAACGTTGTTTTTAAATATAATTGTCGGAACAATTCAATCTCCATAATTCAAGTTTATTGGTTAGTTATTAGGTTTTATGGCATATCAACCGGCGTTGGATCATTTTTAGCCCAAACCATGCATATGGTTTGTATACGATCGGTTTATAGATTATTTTGTTCTGTAGGCGTATATTTTTTTAAACAAATGGTCCCTATTTACTTGCCTTCCCCTCGATGGAAGTTAGATACAAAGTCGGTTTTTAATGTGGGGAAAATCCAGCTCCCTAAAAAGGGGCACTCTGGATTAGGACAAAAAATAAAATTGCCTCAGTCTAGAAGGATTTCCCCTCAACTGATCGAAGACAAAACAGATGAAATGCAGTATCAGAACAGCCAAAATTTATATTTAACCCATAGATGGGGGCCACGGTCTGGGAGTAATGGTAACTACGCTCCTCAAAGCTCCCAAAATGGGGCTTCACTTCTGGATGCCTTTTTTTGTCATACCCAAGACAGTTGAGGGGGAAGGACTTCAGTAGTTGATAGGGTTGGGAAATAGGGTAGGCAGAAAGGGCTTGAAAAGATGGAGTTATGGGGATGGGGTGAGATTGGGCGGGGGGGGGGGGGAGAACACCTTGCTTAAGGGTGACCGAGGTAGTTTCGTGTCGTGCTCGGGACAAATTCTATTTGACTAAATGTTTCAAAATGTTCCGGGGTTCAACGGCTGATTGATTGAGATAACTTCCGGAATTGTCCCAACCCACAACATATGCAAATCAGCAAGAAACGTTTCATTTTTTATCTCTTTTATATAGCAGAAATTTTGAAGGAAAAAAAACAAATAAACTTATTTTAAATAGAATATTATTTAGGTCAAAATCATCAGGCGCCAGTGGGGGGGGGGAGAAAGAGAAAGCGAGAGATATATATATATATATATATATATAGAGAGAGATAGAGAGAAAAATCTTTGAAGAAAAATATTGCAGACACTTTTTTAATTCTTTGATTTTTTTGCTATTTTTGCATAAAACAAATGTCAGTTATTTCATTATTTTTGTTTTGATGGCATACACGTCATATCAATCAACGATTAAGCCCTAATGTTGAGAAACTCCAAAATCTGAATCAGTTTCCACTTTTATAAAAGTGCACAGAAAATTAGTTTCTACAAAACAAATAAACTAAAAATGGCCTGTTAATAAAATCAGTAAAAAATATTATCGATTTTGAAGAATCAATAAAAGCTATCTATTTATATACAAGACTAAAACTCTGTGGATCTTTTTTGTTATCCTGTTTGTCTCCATGCACACTTGGTGACGTCAGCAAAATGATGACGGGGAAGGGGAGGAGAGAAAGGGAAACAGGGAAGAGAGAGGGGAGGGACGGGGAAGTGAGAGAGGAGGGACGTCGGAAAAAATGAGGAGGGGCAGAGGGAGAGAGGGAGGGTCTATCATGACATCACAATGTATTCTGACTTTGCGAAATCCTTTGACTTTGTAATCCTTGCAAAGTAATAACCATCAACAAATGTCAAAGTTCAAAAATGATATATTTAATAACATAACAAATACTGACCCAACGGGTCACAGGTGGTCAAGTGTACTAATACATGTTTGAAGAGAAAGATTATTCAACAACTTCCAGTTGATAATTTTACATTGTTATTCCTTCTACACAAAGGAAAGTAGGTATTCGAAATGTCATAGAGTACAGATAAAGTAATCTTCAGTTGAGGAGGTGAAAATAAGTCAAGAGACAACAAGAAAAGTAACCAGAAATTCCTTCATCTTTTTCCACTGTTTGTCATTGTGGGCTTGAAGAAAATTATTTGTACTGCAACATTTAACCATCCACTAGAAGTCGTAGATCATGGGACATGTTTTTTTTAATGAAATGTACGAGTATTGCCAGCCGGGCTGCAGAATTGGAGTCGCAGCAAATTCATTGCTTTAGGAGTTTGAGCAGGAGTCGGTCCTTTTAATATTTCAAGAGAGAGTTGAAGGGTTTCTATCATGTATAATTTTTTTCTTGATTGAATTCTTTCGATTTCCTTCATTAAAAACAAAAAAAGGCGGTTGAATTGATAGAGGCACGAAAAGCTTGCCGATCGTCTTTAAAATCAAAACGCTATAAATAACACAATACTAGCTGTACACATCCAGCATTGTCTGCTCGTCTTTTTAGTTGCAATTTTTTTTTTTTTTTTTTTAAACTATGCCAGGTTTTTCTTTCTTTTTTTTTAAATATTTGTTTATTCCAAAGGGAAGTAACTCTGTATTGATGAATATAGAGTTACGTCCCTTTTTTTTCTTTAGATGGCATTCGTATGAAAATAATTCTGATCCGGACAAAGTATTTTCTGGAAGGAAGTAAATCGAATTACATTTTATTGTTCTTTAACCTGCTGCAACGATCCACCAAAACAGCTGATGAACCAGAATCAAATATTGATTTTGTAGGAAAAAAAGTATCAATAACAAAGATCGAGAAAGGGACTGACTTTAATTTACATACATTAGGAGAGTTTGAATTACCTACTGGAGAGTTTGAATTACCTACTAGACACAATCCTCATGTGTCTTCGGTCTCTCTGTACAAAGGTTTGTCAGGCCAACCTGACATGAGGATACTTAACCCTACAAGTAAATCCTGACCAAATATTCAAAATAACATAGTATTCGAAGCCCAAATAACATTCCCTCGACACGGCTATACACTTGTTCATATGAGGAATGGTGCACCTTCTAGTAATCTTACCTCAAGTAACAGCACTTAGCATGATACTCCACCAGACTAGATGAATTCTTGTCCTGGAGTCCAGTAAGACCAAGAGACAACAAGAAAGATATACTATAACATAGTTAACTGGTTAATTGGGGAGAGGAAAATTAATGTTCTTCACTTCTTTACTGACTCAATGTTTGAAAGATAAAGGAGAATTTTAATGGAATATATGAATATCTATGTATCTCATATAGAGATCAAGTGTTAGCCCCAGGATGGGGCCCCTTGATTTCTGAGAACTTTGACTGAAGTAAAATAAAACAAAAGAGTATTTCAGGAGTCAGACCTTTCAAAATTTCAGGAGTTTCAATTGGAATCGGAGTCAAGGATTTGGGATACTTACTCCACAGACTTGAGCGCTAATTGTGAGAGAAGTTTCTCAAATCATGGATCAAATCAATCTTTTGAGTTTGACCATTAAGCCAAATATGATCTCTAGAATTGAATCTGATGGTTCTACAATTCATTTTGTTAGAATGAAAGCTCAAAACATTAAATCATAAATGTAAATTTAAAAACAGATTTTATTTAAATTAAAATATATTTTTATAGGGAGGGCCTGTGGATGAGTGGTTATAGCACTTGTCTTTGGGCTGGACGACCCGGGTTCAATCCCACTCACGGCATGCGGATTTTCGGGTCTGAAAACTCCCTCTGTTCACCCAGCAGTAAATGGGTACCTGACTAAAACTCAGGGAAGGTTCAAGGCAGCGGAAGGAGAGCGATGGGCTCCGCCTTCTATATGCTGTGCCCTAGACACGGTGATTCTTAACAAATCACTACCGCTACGGCCATGGGCAGTGTGCGATGTCGGCAACGACACTCGTGCGCGTCCAGGCTATGCGACCTTTACCTTTTACCTTTTATATTTTTATGTAAAAAAGCGTAACATTGATTATCTTGACCCTCCCGTTTTATTTAAACAATAGTCTATTTAAAAAATAGTCTGCAAATAAAGGAGAATTTGACGAACAAGAATAGGCTTTTATTCCTGTCCCAACAGATGCCAAGTTCAAACAGAAGCCAGTGTGTGATGTACATCCGCCGTAAGGGATAAAATGTACACAAATGTCTGATTTCTAGTTTGTTTATTGCTTATCCGGAACTGTGAGCCTTCCCAGTCAAAAGGTCAACACCGTTGTGGTTATTCTGGCCCTTGAAGTGCTTGCAACAACAATCTTTATCAACAGTTGAAACAGGAACACTTGAAGCATGCCAGGAGTGGTTCTTTAACAGCTTACCGAAAATTGAGAGATCAGAAGTGGTCAGCTGTAGTGTGCAATCTTATGCCCGTTTGCCTTGACCAATATGGTCAGAGATTAGGGAACTAGAAAAGAAAAACAACCAAGATGTTGCTTTCACTGAAGTAGATGGACCAATTGCAATCTAATTTTTTTTTAATATTTAAGAGTCATAAATAATAAATATAATAGCAATTAAAAGTGTCAGGAAGGCCATGATGATTTGTAAAAAATACTTTGTCATTTTCTTTACTCTCAATTATATCATAACAAATAAGCTATCTACAACGTATATTGATTTTAATTTCAACTTTAAAAAAAATATATATTTATAAAATCTAAAATCGATTAAAAGTAAAAAAACATAACAAAATCTTATCTAATATAGAAACAATAAAACTTTTTCAGAATTTTTTGAGATAAGGATTGATAATTTGATTTGCCCCACCCTTTCTTCTTCTCTGCACCCTCTCTCTCACAGACATGATGTTGCTAGTCTCAGTCTTTTCTATAAATACTATTATGGCATGTGTTCTTTAGAATTGTCTGATCTATTCCTTGCTTCCAGCTTGTTTGACTCATTGGTTTAGTGGTCTCCATCAATTCGCTGTTTTGATAACTCATTGTAATTGTTATGGTGCCATACCTATATGACGAACAGTTGGACTCGTCCATTCCTAATAAAATACTGGAAGCATTTAGGCTTCTCGTTATTGGATTGAACTCCAGTCTATCCTGACAGTCAGGACTGATATACCACTTCTCGTGTTCTCTGTACATATCTTTTCTTCAATATATATTGTTCACCTAACCCTGTGTCCGTGTCTTCATTTCGGCCCCTAAACAGGGTCACAACAGTAATACAGTTTCCTATTCCAGTAGCTTCTTTCCAAGAAGCTTTTCTCCTACCTATAGCCTTGGTCTTTTCAAAACTAAAGCCAATAGGAATATCGCAAAGACAGGAGATGCCTATTGGCGTTAGTCTTGAAAAGACCAAGGCTATAGGTAGGAGGAAAAACAGTCAGCAGGAAGAGAGTTCAAGAATGCGATAATCATCTTTCGTTCTTCTTAGCTCCTTACATCAAGTGGCTTCATGCCTTGTCTGGAGCGAGTTCCATAAAAAAAAAAAAAATGAAAAAAAATTTGTAACAAAAATAATAAAAATTAATACTTCTATCTGACTAGTTCAAAAAAAGACTCCCTAGTTTAACTCGAAAAATTCCCAAGTTCGAAAAGATGAATCTGAAGAAAGTCGGAGGTTACATCGGCCGAAACGTCGAATAGTACTCCAAATAACCAAAATGATGCATAAAATCAAAATATTTCGAGGAAGCTACTTTCTCTCTCGACGGATCCAGGTAAAATGAAAAATGTTAACTTACGGTGTCACCAGGTAAAAATTCTTTGCTGAGTCCAAAATCTGTGAGGACAATATGTCCGGAAGAATCAAGTAGAATATTTTCCAATTTAATGTCTCTGTAAATGATACCAAGCTGAAACGAAAGAGATGGAGGGGTTATATTAGAGAGTCGGACAACAGAGATCAGTGTTGAATTTCACAAGGAACAAGCGGAAAAATATGATCAATCACTGTTTAAGAAAACAATCAAGCTTAAAGGCAAAGAATATTACAGGATTTTTAATCCACTGAAATCTAAATGGGTCACATAACACTAATAATTGCATCAGTTATGTTAATAACAAAACAAAATCTTTCTTAAATCACAAATATTTTTTTTTTTCTTCTTCTTCTTTGTAATTTAACATGTCTTTTCCATGGCGGTATGAAGCAATACATTTACGTTTCGATGCGCCATTGCTTGAAGTCATCTTTGACCGAGTAACTCCAAATCTTCTGTGGTCGTCTGCCCTTGTGTGTACATCCTTTTTTCCAACCAGACAATATGCATAATTGAAATACACCTTAAATTCACTAGACTAACTAGACAATCAACTAAATCTCATTCATTCACTGTGGAGGTCCCCAGATGTCGGAGAGCCTTCTACTCAAATAGCTTCTTTCCTCGTGTTGCTGGCCTCTGGAACTCCCTCCCTGCCCCCTGTTTCCCCGACAGTACAGACATGCAGAAGTTTAAAACTAATGTAAACAGTCATCTCGCTGCGCAGATCCCAATCTAGGTTGACTGCCCCCTACCTTCTCCCCTCTTCTTTTTTCTCAGTAGCCCCTTACGTCTACAGTGGCGTCCTGCCTTGTTTGGGGTGAACTATGTTAAAAAAAAAAAATACTATTCTTAAAACAGTAGTCATTGTGCAGTTCATTTGCATATACAGTTTTAAAAGCTCATGCTAATAACTGTCCAGTGTTATTTGTTTTGTTTCATTTTAGTAAATGTAATTCATTAGTATAGTTTCGTATATTAGAAAGTGTTAGGTCAACCTAACAAATCAAAATCGAGTTATTTCCCTTGTAGCAAGTAAGAGTTATCGCCCCTGGGATTTTGGAGGAGTCGTCTGCAGACAGTGAAATGTAAACAGAACGGTCTCACAATCAAACAAGCATCTCACGTTCAGCGGTTTTTCTACATTTCAATTTAATCAGTGTGTTTTGTTAAATAAATCCGTTAACGGTTCTACTTCGTACTTCCTTCATTTTTCTGAGTTGTAATTGAACCGAAACGTATAAACATCAAGACGTAACAGAAAGTCATTTTTAAAAAGGATAAATTGTTAAATTTATTACACTTTTTTTGTTTCAATTGAAGGTTAATTTTCCAGAAAGGTCATTCAAATAAAACTTTTCAAAATTTGATTAAAGTTTTTTTTTGTGTTCACTTTGTATTTATAAAAGTCAGATTTTTATTTTATGGTTAAGAAATTTCAAAGAATTTATTAAAAAAAAAAAAAAAAAAAAAAAAAAAAAAAAAATGTTCCTCACAATATAATATGTTTGTTTTCATGATTTTTTTTTTTGTTTACTTTAATTTTTTTTTAATCAAGTACATTTTTAACCGTATTGCACAAAAATGTTCTTAAAAAGATTTAAAGTTAAAAAAATAAAATACAAAATCCTCATTTGTTGTTTATGAACACATCAACATTTGCTTTAGTTTTTATTATTTTATTCAATTGAATATGTATATATTGAGGGAAACAGTAAATTTTAACGTCTCTTCATCCAAAACTGGTCAACTCTGATGGAGTTTTATTCCGAAATTAATAAGATTAAAGTAAAAACATAATAATAAATTAATCTTGCATTAATATTCTTTTATTCAATTGAATATGTATAGATTGAAGATATTTATCTACCTTCCACTGCGGTAAGGTGTGACACAAGGTCGGGAAAAGTGGGATTGAAAAGCCAGCGCCCTAGAGGAAGAGCATTCTGGCCTACAAAAAATGCCTGGGCAGCCCTGTCGGCATTCCCCGGTAAGGGCGCCTCAGGCCATTAGCAATAAACTAACCTCTTCGCAAAGGGTGAGAAGGTCAAATTAATATGTATATACTGAAGCGGACAACAAATTTTCTGTGACAAAAAAGTTAGTCTCTTTATCCAGTTTTTGGTATTTAGGGTGTTGCGAGGGTTAGGGTTAGGGTCCTGGACTCAGAGGTGGGCAACACCGGGCAATGTCTCACGCCTGCTATCCATGCAGCCCTGTTCAAAGGATCGACATCTGCCAAGTTGCGTATAGTTATTTAACTCGATTTTCCTTGTGCTACAACCCTAACCACACTCTCTTCTCTAGTGCCCAGGATATCCCGTTGAGTTGATGCATAATAACGAGCTGGTTCTCTGTCTGTCTGTCCGTTGGCGAGAATTTTTGTAAACGTAAGCGAGGGGGGGGGGGGCGAATAATTACTATTTAATTAATTATTTTTATCAAGTCAGCGTTCATAATATTTCTATACCTTTAGAATTAGGAAACTATTAATTAATTTATTTATTTAGATTAAATAACATTAAACAACATTAAATAACATGTAAATAGAGTAGAAATAAAGTTCAAGACGAGACTGCGATTCGTACAGAAAACGTGTTAAGAATCTTACTGAAACTAATACTCTTTCAACTTCCTTATATACTGTACATGATCGAACGACCCGAAACGCTGAATAAGACATCCGCAATCTCAAACTTTTAATAACAGCATGATTGATGCGATCCTTTCTTTCAGTTTGCAGCTGCACATCCACCGGATCATGGCACGATGATTACGTCGAAGCCGCTGCAGATCAAAAGTGTTCGGAGCCCACGTCTCTCTCGCGTGCAACATAGCAAAGCGAACACAGCTTGAAAAGACTTTGCCACAAATCTTGAAGGAAATATGCTTAGTTGTAAGGATTCGCAGCAGTTTCCTGAACGTTTCCCATGTAGCACAGCAGCGAGCAGTGATAGTGCGCCCGCAACCACCACCGGCATACAAGTGGGAAAATATTTTATCGGTGAATTCTATTTATTTGTTTAGCGTAAGATAAAAAAATAAATAAAAAAAGGTGAACATCTCTGGATATTTACAATCCATGTAATATAGGATGAGTCAGAAATCACTGATGCACTGAATTCCTCTCTAAAATTTTAATAATTGAATTTCGTTTTAAATTCTTTGGAATACTATCGAATAAGCACCAAAGTTACAGATTATATTTTGCTCAATGTCGGATTTTTGCTCTTTGCTTAACTGCCTATAGACTACTAGGGATCCACCTCTTAGTCGAAACAGGGGAGAGGAGGCATATCCCATGCCCTGAAGGCACCACAGCTCACAGTAAAGCTCAGCATTTTCAAACCATTCCACTAAACTAATAAGATGGTTCTCCCTATACTGTCCAGATTTAATTTTCCTCTGTGGTCATCAGATCTAGGCCTGTCTTTATCACTCACATTACACATCGGTCGTATCAGTCTTATCATTTCTCTCCATGCAACACATGTCCTCAACCCTCACTGGCCAGGTTTCACATCCATACATTACACTGTACATATGCCTGATAGACCTTCCTCTAGGTCGACAGTGGTAACGCTCTGCTGGTTAGTAATAGCAGAAGTTCCCTGAACTTACTCCATCTACTTCTAATTCTTGTAATAACAGTAGCACCTGCTCCACCCTGTGCTCCAATGGTATCATCAAGGTAACAAAACTTCTGAACAACCTCAATAGCTTCACCATCCAAATCTACTTTCTCCACATCTGAGTTCTCATCCATCTCCATTGTCTTACACGTATCTTTTCTCAACGTAACAATAATTCCACTGCACTTCTTGTATACCCAATGCTTACAGGTACCACAAAAAATTGAATTACACCCGACTCCATTTCCACAAACTGAGCAGGGGAATATTCATCTATCTTGAATTCTGTGATGTTATTTTGTTTTTCCCATTAAATATCGCATGTAGCTGGTTTGTACGTTTGTAGGATTGCATGTAGGATTGCATGTAGGATTGCATGTAGGATCGCATGTAGGATTGCATGTAGGCAGGTTTTATATTCAACGTAGCTTCCGTGGGTTCGTTTACAGCCATTTTCGCTTGAGTAACTGGAATTCTACTGAAGAAATATTCAGCAGGAATCACCAAAAGTCTGTGGTTTCTACTTTTTAGAATCTTCTGTTTTTTCTCTCTCCAAATTTCACTTCCATACATCATCACACTGCGTAGACATGCCTGATAAAGTCTTCCCTCGGTCGACAGTGGTTACGCTCTGCTGGTTAGTAATGACAGAAGTTCTCTGAACTTACTCCATCCACTTCTAATATCTTCCTATACTGTCCAGATTTCATCTTCCTCTGAGGTCATCAGATCTAAGCTTGTCTTTAAGACCCACATTACACATCCATCGTATCATTCTCATGTCATTTCTCTCCATGCAACGCATGTCTTAAACCCTCACTGGCCAGGTTTCACTTCCATACATAATCACACTTCGTACACATGCCGAAATAAATTCTTCCCTTGGTCAACAGTGGTAATGCTCTGCTGGTTAGTAATGGCAGAAGTTCCCTGAACTATCTCCATCCACTCCTTACTCTTGCAATTACACTAGCACCTGCTCCACCCTGTGCTCCAATGGTATCATCCATTCTTTCAATGTGACCAAACCAAGAAAGTCTCCTGTACACATCTCCCTATACTGTCCAGATTTAATTTTCCTCTGAGGTCATCAGATCTAAGCTTGTCTTTAAGACTCACATTACAAATACATCGTATGATTCTCATATCATTTCTCTCTATGAAACACACATATCCATAACCCTCTCTTGCCAGGTTTCACTGCCGTATGGCATCACACTGTGTACACATGTGTGATAGACTCTTCCCTTGGTCGACAGTGGTAACGCTCTGCTGGTTAGTAATGACAGAAGTTCTCTGAACTTTTCCGAGTATTATTAGTCATGAGTGTAAACTTTCAGTCAAAAATGATGGAGGGGGGGGGATATGCTTCGTTAGTGTTAACATGTGTCTATATAAAGTTAGGTATGTGAATATGTTTATATATTTGTATGTATTGGATTCATTCCTAAACTAATACACTGATCATTATGGATTTTGGAACACAGCTTCTAGGCGTAAGGGTGGGTAATGTGGGCTTTATTTAGTTTAATTTAGTTTCATGCAAAGGAAGCAAAAAGGGAATAGAAATCTTTGTAAAAATTCAGACACCTCCGATTTTGGTGAAATTTTGGCAATAGGCATTAGACATCAAATAATAAATGTTCCCCAAATTTCCGGTTTTTAAGGGACATAATAATGGACATTCAAATATTTCAGATTTGCATTAAATTTGATCCATAGACACTAATTAAGCAAGATTCCCTGAGTTTTAATTTCTTCTTAAAACCCGTTAAGCTAAAACCTTAAATCTTAGACATTTTCTAGAATCAAAATCATGTAAAGTATTTTGATAAAAACTAGAATCAGGATTCTAGACATAAGGTTTAGTAGAAATATATCTCGATTCTAATCTTTGTAAGGGGGACATAAAAGTGGTGCAAAACTATTCTGTTCGAGAAATTAATTTTACCTGTACTGGGACGAGTATCCTAGTATTCATATAAAATAACGTCTCAGTGAAGTTAAAAAAAGAAATACGAAAGAAAAAAAAAAAAAGTAAAAAAAAAAAGAGAAAAGAAAAATGTATTAATCGGTGGAGAAAGGGGTAAAAAAAAAAGAAAAAAACCGACGGGTGGAGGGCAGACTTGCTATTTTACTTGCTAAATTTTGTGTGACGCGGTGGACATATATTTATATAAAAATAAATACACATTGATATTTATTATAGAGTGGAGAATGTTCAGCATATTTGATATCCAGCCAATGTTGGGTAAATCTACTATACACATACAATGTTTTGCATCTTATTATTAATTAGACAATTAGAGTCTTTGCTATGACTGATGGTGCCTTAATAGAGCTATACATCCTGGCAATTTTGTGGGGATCACTTCCTCTCCCAGATATGATTGGTCTTAGCGGTTTGTTGGTTTTATGTAATTAAGCTAATCCATATATACAAGGAATCATAAGGTGGTAGTCTTATTAATGAGCGACAGATTTGTATATCTAATTAACGTGTCTAAACAACTTCCGGCCGGGCAACCTTTTTTTTTTTTCTTTCTCTTTTGCAACCGAGTAAAGAAAAAAAAAACGAAAAAGAAAAAAAGAAAAAACGGGAAAAAAAAAACGGAAAAGAAAAAAAAACAGAAAAGAAAAGAACGGAAAAGAAAAAAAAAGAACAGAAAAGAAAGAAAAAAACAGAAAAGAAAAAAAAAACAGAAAAGAAAAAAAAACAGAAAAGAAAAAAAAAAGAACGGAATAGGAAAAGGAAAAAGAACAGAAAAGGAAAAAGAACAGAAAAGGCAAAGGTAGAAAAGAAAAAGGGAAAAAAAGAAAAAAGAAAAAGAAAGAAACGAAAAAGAGAAAAGAAAACAAGAAAAAAGGAGGGGAAAAAAAGATTGCCCCTATTCTCTTCATCTTGTATATATCCCATCACGCATACTTTTCCCTTTTTTATTAGCCGTTTCTTCTTTTCTTTTTTTTTTCTTTTTTATTTTTACCTTATTCATATTGTAATATGAATTCTTCAGCACTTTTTAGGCTTGTACATATCTGAAGGTATACATTTTACCAAAATATACTGATTGAACGAAGCTGATTGAATAAATAAAAATCAATTATCTCACACATTGTATCATTCAAACATTAAAAAAATAATAGCTTTTCCTCTTAATTCTTTAAAATGAATTTTCGTTCTTATAATAAAATCAAAATTGGATTGCGTATTTAACGGCATATCAACTCTTTGGGTAATTTAATGTCAAGGACCCACTAAAGGTATTGATTACAACATTTTCTCATCTTATAAAAAAAAATCTGAGGCAAAGGAATTTACCCAAATTCTTTGAAATAGGTTTTATCATACCCAAAGTTGGTTGTAATTTCAAAAAAATATATAGTTTACCATAGTTCTACATGAACGTTTCTAAAAAAAATATGTAAAAAAAAACCCACTAAAATCACCTTATTTTTAGGAATTTTTTTTTTAGGGATCTGGAACCTTCAAAGTAAAATTTTTCAGCAACTTTACCTACAAGCAGGTGAGAAATGACAAATGCATTTAGTAATATACTAGATGTATTTAGCTTAAACTACCCGGCGTTGCCCGGGAGTAAAAGAAAACAATGGCCGACTTGTTTACGAAGAAACGGAAATTAATTTTGCTGACTTTGATTTCGTGATCAAATTATTTTTTGAAATAGGAATTTTTTAAAGTTCGTTTTAGTACTTGGCGTTAATCGATTAATAGTTAAGAATTAATGTGTAATTAATTAATGTGTAATTAATTAATGTGTAATTAATTAATGTGTAATTAATTAATGTGTAATTAATTAATGTGTAATTAATTAATGTGTAATTAATTAATGTGTAATTAATTAATGTGTAATTAATTAATGTGTAATTAATTTGGAGGCGAGAAACAAACAGACACACACACACACAGAATATTCTCCTTATTATTGCCATTTCAGCAACGTTTCCATGTGTGACTTTTCAATCTACCTTATTCACGTAACCGCGTGCTACACACAGCGGCATTTCAACTTTAGTCGTCGATAACATCAAGACGAATTTCAACTTGACTGCGATAAATATGTCTCAATCAAGGAGGATTAAACGAAAAAAGATAGAGAAAATATGCTTATACTTTTGACAAGGGTGTATATCACCGAAAGTGCTCAAGTTTTTAAAGTAAATAAATAATTTATTTTAAAAAACATAAATGAATTGCGTTGTCCAGGTTTTCAAAATATTTTTTCAAAATATTCTCCTTATATTTATATATATTTTTTAAGAACTCAAGGGAGAGAATTCGGTATAATTTCACATGATAACTTCGCTTTAATCTGTTTCAGAGAGTAGGAAATAAGTATTTTAAGAAAAAAAACTGAAGCGAAATAAAATATATTTGCATCAATAACATGGTGGAAGGAAAATAATGAAAAAAAAAAAAAAAAAAGAAGCTAGTCGAAACCAAATATCGGTATGTCAGATGGATTGCTATATGGGTCTGAATTTGAAAATATGACAGGATAACTTTATATTTTAGATATTGTATCGGTATAAGCACATAAACCATTGTAAAGGCAGCACTACTTTGGAATTATATGCTCAACTGAAACGTCTGGAAGGATGGTATTTTTTTTTTTTTAATTTTTAAAAAAATTGTACAGATTTTACTCTTTTAGTCTTGAATAGTGAAAAGCAAAAAAACAGAAAAGAAATGCAAAAAAGAAAAGAAAAGATAAAAGAAAAACGAAAAAAAGAAAAGGAAAGCACAAAAGAAGAAAAAAAAGAAAAAGAGAAAAAAAGAAATAGTAAAAAGAGAAAAAGCAAAACAAAAAAAGGAAAGGAAACCAAAAAGGAAAGGAAACCAAAAAAGGAAAAAGAGAAAAAAAAGGAAAAAAGAGAGGAAAAGAGAAAAAAAAGGAAAAAAGAGAAAAAAGAGAAAAAGTAAAAAGAGAAAAAAGAAAGCAAGAAAGAAAAGGAAAAAAAGAGAAAAGGAAAAGGAGAAAAGGACAGGAAAAAAGAAAAGGAAGAAAAAAAAGGAAAATAGAAATGTATGCCCCTCTGCCTACTACTAAATGATGATTATCCCAGATTTCATAACGTAAAAAAAATGGTAGCACATCTTTAACTGATTATCTCAAGAACTTTCCAGAATTCTGTTTCTATTGAAATATTTTTTTATTTGATTCCTCATAAAATTTTGATGCAGAATGATGTAGAACATGACATATTTGACCAATTCCTGAAAATTAGACTTTTCAACGAAAATGATCACTTTGTATAAACGATACATCAGAGGTACTTCTTTTAATGTGAGATTTTTGAAAGCAAACTTAACTTGTTGACCCAGTTACGGGTTTCAAGCTGAAAAGCGTAACTCAAAATATGTAACCTCAGAAAATATATTTTCCAACCAGCATCATCTGTCAAGTCTTCAGGTGTTCTCAGTATGAGAATTGTTTTTTTTTGTTTTTTTTGCCATTTTAAAAAAGAATGAAGATTAATAAAAGTTTCGATCGTTGTAATTAGATTTGTCCCAAGTTGACATTCACATTTTCGCATAAAGTCTTATTCTATAAAGGTAGAGATATTGAGGTGGCCCCCCCCCCAAATAAACTTGTTCAAATCATGTCAAATTTATTATCAAAAAATAGCAAAGTGCAACAAGCCATGTAAAAAAAAGCCAGACGCTATTACATCTATATACAGTTTTAATGGTTGTCCAAGGCCACTTTCAACCTGGATATGGTAGGCACCATCGCAACCTCCTCTGGCAGGCTGTTCCACAGAGTATTGATTTACTCCTCTCCAGGAGTTAGGCACAAGGCCAGTTTTTATCTTACTCCCACAAGTAAGATGTGACCCAAGGTCGGGTCGGGAAAGTGGGGTTTAAAAATTGCCTGGGCAGCCCTGTCGGCATTCCCCGGTAGGGACTCCTCAGGCAGTAAGCAATAAACTTACTCCTCCCAAAGAGGGGAGGCGAAGCCTGGGAGTGTGGACCTCCTAGAACTGCACAGAACAGACCCATAGATCGGTGTAAATCAAGCCCCGAAGGCCAAGACAATACCAGTCTATGGGGTGCAGTATCCATCGGAACAGATACTACACTTTGATCTTAGCCAAAAGGCTTTTCCACAGAGTAGAAACACGGACAGAGCTTCTGTTGAGATGAAAGTGACGATAGTACGTCATCTGCGATTGACCGTGGAGACTGCGACTTGGTGCTGGGGTTAAAAACTCCTCTAAAAGATAGATATAAATTCCCGGCAGCGTACGTCAGAATCAGGTCCGCTCGCATCCTCTGACGCTCAAATGAAAACAGATTTAGTGTTTGAAGCCGTTCTTTTGTAGGTAAATGTGGAGAGTTCCGTCACGATCCTGGTTGGCAACTATTGACCAGGAGTAGAATATCTTTTTAGCAATTTTTAGGATTCTTCATAAAAATGTCCTTTGGAATGTCTGACGTTGCTACAGTGTCTGAGTGTAGGAATGTCTGACGTTGCTACAGTGTCTGAGTGTAGGAATGTCTGACGTTGCTACAGTGTGAGTGTAGGAATGTCTGACGTTGCTACAGTGTCTGAGTGTAGGAATGTCTGACGTTGCTACAGTGTCTGAGTGTAATGTCTGATGGTTGATATGCATAACACTTTTGCTGAAGAAAAGAATCAGGCAAGTGCCGTCAATAGAGAATAGAAAGTCGACCTTTGGTTTATATTCAGAAACCTCGTAACTCTTGCTTCCCTTATTTTGTCCTTTAGTCCTCACATTTCATGAACGACATTTCTGACAAAGGGGGAAGAATTGCTGTTTTTTGGGTCAGAATCTAACACTTATCATTGGCTAGTTTTTTTTTTTACCTTGAAGTGGTATTTTTGCTTTTTATCTCCTTACATCAAGTGGCTTCATGCCTTGTCTGGAGCGATTTCCATTAAAAAATTTACAAAATAAAAATACAAACACGATAGAGAACCACTTTGATTAAAGTCAAAGGATTTCGCAAAGTCAGAATACATTGTGATGTCATAATTATTGTTTAATAATCATTTACATCATTCCATTTCTCTGACCACTTCTCTCCTTATTTATGTTATTCGCTTCCATCCCACCAGCAAAATCATTCATGTACAGATGAAGTGTGCACAGTGACAAGCAAGTTCTAGTAGTCTACTACTCTCCCAGGGGTCTAGACGGTTCATCTATAAGACAACCCATGACTCTTCTCGAGTCAAGGGTCGTCTAGTTAAAACACGATGAAGAGTCTCTTCTCTCCCTCTTTGGTTTCATGGATTAAGTAATTCTTTAGTGATGTCATCCACTCTGCACAGAAGGGGGGGGGAGGGGGTAAACAAAAAGCAAGAGCAAGACTTTTAGTTATTTTATATATATATATATAT
>OY744518.1:212742064-212817064 GCA_963556195.1 Sepiola atlantica
TCTTGAACCTTTTTTAAAACTTATTCAAAATTAAAAGTATGTAAAAAATAACATTAGAAACAAATGTTCCAACATTTTTAGTGTTCCCTTTCCAAGACGACCGAACAACATATTTTGGAAATTTTTTTTTACTACCAATAAGAACAATAAACATAAAAATAAATCCCTACGCCGACCTCATAAATAGTTTTAGTAGGTAACAAAGACAAGATATTTTCGTTTGACCGGTGACCGTGTGAATAAAGCCTTCAGTTCAAATATTTTATGCTGAATTGCAGGGTTCGAATCTCACACTAGACAATTGTTTTTTTTTATTTGTTTTTATTTTTTTGGGGGGGGGGGGGGGAATGTCGCTATAGAATTCCAGTTATTTTCTAGCTGATGTCATAAACCTGAATAATGCAAATGTTTATTTTTTTAAATATAACTAGTCTAGTATAAAAACTCTAAATAAACCAGTTTTTCTCTGCTTATTTCAATATTGTTTCCATTCGTCCTGGATTTCTTGTTGTCACTAGACTCATGTAATGCTGGTTCAAGGGAGGTACAGTTGGTGATTGTACAACCCTTACTTCACTATAGACTCCTTGCACAGGCACCCTTACAAGACTGAGAAAAGGCCTCTATACTTCTCAATAAATATGCTTGGATTCCATCAGTCTCTCAGTTTTATGATTCAGCCTCCTCTATGGATGCAAGGATGTGGCCGATGAGAGCTGCAGGCCTTTACAGACTAGAGATCGTTGATCATTACTGTCTGCGTCACATCCTCCATTATATAAGTCTAGGCATTATCGCGTATGCACCGAGCCGAACAACAACTCAACCTAACACAAGATATTGCACACACATACATACATACATACAAAATAAATCTGCCATGCAATTGCTACATGTTAAATTAATTCCAAAGAACTTGAAAAAATATGGATGGTCACTGTTGATGCAAGGATGTGCACGATGAGAGGTGTAGACCTTCGCAGATGAGAAGTCTTTGATCACTTCTGTCTGCTTGCGTCCTCAATTTGAAGTCTATTGTAATTTTTCACTTGCAAAAAAAATCTTTCCGACAAAAAAAAAGAGTTTAAAAAAGATGTCTCACCTTGTGCAAGGTTTCAAGGGCCAAGACAATCTCGCCAATGTAAATCCGAACTTCAGCTTCCCTGAACGTCTCTCGGTTGAATAGGTGAGTGAACATTTCACCTCCATTCACATAATCTGAGAAAGAAACGAAACAAACTTATAAAAAAAAAATCCATCTTGTCACAATCCTTCTTTATTCGTTCAACCGTCTCGATATACTTTATTTAATCAAAAGATCAACGCATCTAATAACAAAATATTGTTTTACATTAATTATCCATTAAACATTCAAATATTTTATTAGCTATCAGTGATAGAATGTTTGGTGTTTATTCATTATCGAAACGAATCAAATTTCCTTCCTTATTTCTGGAAAGTGAATCGAAAGGGGAGATAATTCAAACTGTCTTAATTCTTTTCTTAATTTTTCGAAAATGGATGTCAATGCGTTAAATCTTCAAGACATTCTATATCTAACGAGAGATATGACAAAGTTAGATTTTTTGCAATTGTACCCAGCGTAAAACTTTTTAAAATAATTTATATTTTTATATGATGTTTAAGTTAAATAAATCAAATTTATTTCCATAATACCGTTTCTTAATGTATTTTATTACAAAAATACTGTTTTTTTTACTGTATATTCTTACGAATTCTCTTGCTTCTTCATCTGTGTTACAGTTTCCCCGTAATAATTTTTTTTAATATAATCGTTTCATTATGAGTCCCCATAAAAAAACGAATTCTCTCCCCTTTTGATTCACTCTTCTAGGAATAAGGAAGGAAATTTGGTTTGTTGGTATAATGCAGAAGCACCGAATGTTTTCTTCAAAAACATTGCAAGAATATTTACAAAAACTTTTTTTTTTTTAAAGAAAATAAGCCGACTGACAATATTTTTCATTTTATAAAAAATTTAAAAAAATTAAAACTTGTCTGTTTTGGAATTTTACAGATGAGGATTGATAATTTATATTATTCGGACTACTATTCTCATCTCGATTATTATTTTCACAACTTTTCGGTCCGATGCAACCTCCGACCTTCTCTAGGTACATCTTTTCGAGAATCTATACAGAATTTTAAACTGAACCTTTTATTTCATACATGAGGGGTAGATTGTTCTTGCTCCATCACCCATAACCAGGGATAAGTATTAAGTAATTTTTATTTTGGTACTTATATCGAATATGAACCAGTTTCCTTGAACTTTGCGTTGGCAGCGTTCCGGCATGTTACGTAAACACCCGGCGGTGAGGCGGCTTCCGGACGAAAGTTGTGAGGCCGCCATTATTGTTCTATCTTTGAGCTTGTAGAGGAGCACGAATAAAATAGCCTCTCCGTTATCTACGTGCAACGAAATCCGTTATTTACGTGTTTACATTCTTCTTTCTACATATTAACAGTCTTTTATTTTTGTACTAACAATGGCAAGTAATACTAAATAATAGTAAGTAATAAGTAATTTAAAAAAAAATTTAATACTAAGTAATAATAAGTATATAAAATATAAATAATATAAAAATATAATATATACCAAATATACAACAAATATACCAAATATAAAAAATATACCAAATAAATAACAAATATATATAATATATAACAAATATATATAATATATAATATATATATATTATAATGTATATTTGTATAAAAATATATATATATAACAAATTAAATATAACAAACATACCAAATATAAAAAATAATATATAAATAATTTTTTTTTTGATAAATACTAAGTAATACTAATAATAGTAATAATTCAACCAGGGTTTTTTATCCCGCCTAATAAACCGGTATCGTCCGGGCCTTTGGGTCTGGATTTACGCCGGTCTAGTGGGGGGGGGGGGGTCGGTCCTGTGCAGTTCTAGGAGGTGCATCCTCCCAGGCTTTGCCTTCCCTCTTTGGGGAGGAGTAAGTTTATTGCTTACTGTCTGAGGCGCCCCTACCGGGAATGCCGACGGGGCTGCCCAGGCAATTTTTAAACAGCCAGAGTGCTCAAATTCTCGAGCGCTGGTTCTTTCCCACTTTCCCGACCTTGTGTCACATCTTAGCTTGTGGGAGGAAGATAAATAGAACTAGTAGTAGTATTAGTAGTAAGATTATGCAAGGTCGGCATTTTATTTGGAAAATCTTTCGATTCAACTTACCAAGAATGAGATGAAGTTTAGCATCTGTTTGAAAGGCATAGTGCAAAGTGACGAGGAAGGGAGATTGTCGAATGGCTTCTAAAACTTGCCGTTCAGTCTTTGTATGTTCGGTGGTCTTATTCTTCTGAACGATGCTGGCTTTCTTCAAAACTTTCATGGCGTACAACTTGCCACAATCAAAACCATTCACTTTCCTCACGAGAAACACTTTCCCATAGGCTGCAAAAAAAAAAAAAAAAAAAAAAATGAACAGAAAATAATTTTTTTTTTGTTTTTAGACGTTTCAAAAGAGAAATTATAAGAATTCTAAGAATGAGAGTTCATTTCCAATCATCATTGTCTGTTAAGAATAAATCAAGTTATGCCAATCGGCCTTGACATCTACATAGCAGAGATGTGTGTGTATGACCAGCCATCAGGTCTTAACAGTCTATCTCCTAGAACAACAAAAACAAACAAAAAAAACAACACGAAAACAACGATATCTAATCAGTGGGTTAACTCAGGATGTTTCAGTTACAACGTACATACGTATATTTTGATGTTTAAAAAAAAAAACTGGAGTGGGGGGGGGGACCTTACCCCATTGAGCTATAAATTTATTTTTTTTTTTTTTTGCTCCTCATTCGTGGGTTGAGCTCTCGTAAGGAAATTAACGGTTTCCACTTAGTGTAAAGCATTACTCTTTATAAAAGAATTGAACTCTCTCGGCAGTTAGTAATGCAAATGTTAACAAGTATAAGCATTATAATTTCCTTTAATTTGGTCGAGATGGTAAAACGGCTGCCTGTGGATGCTTTGCATACATACATTATATGTACTCCACTCAATAATAAAGAACAATGTGTATGTGTTTTTTTTTTTGTTTCCTGTTAACTTTCCAGTTTGGAACATTTTCTTTCTTTAATATTTATTCTATTTTTTTTATTTTTTTTAACTTCACCGGTTATTATAAAATAATTATATATATAAATTGAGATATTTTCCGACAAAAAAAAAAAAAGAAGCAAAATTGTTTTGATCTCAAGAAAATACGACCGTTTCATTGTTAATACAGACGAGATATTTATAAAAACAAAGCCTGAGTTTTATCAAGAAATAAAGCTTCAGATTTAAAGGAAAAATGAAAAACATACTTCAGAAATTGTTTACGAAAAATAATATTCGTTCTTTTTTTCTTATTTTTTCCTTTTTTTTAACATGCGGTAAACAAAGAAACTACATATTTGCCATTTAATATATATATATATATATATATATGCAAAGTTCCGCTCAAGCGTCAAACACTCTCGACAATAATGACATTTGCCCCTGCCTCTTGGGTAAATGTACACTGATTTCAATTACTGTCTGTGGTGATTTCTCGTGGCCGCGTGGGCATAGACGTTAAGCTTGTGATTCTAGACTGAATCTACGAATTGCGTTCGATCCCATGCGACCACCTGCAACCGCCACTCCTGCACTGATGAGGGTAGAAAACTCGAAACGATATTGTCTGTAGGTACAAAAAACACTTTAATATTTAAAAATACAATATATACATATGTATATATGTGTGTATTTTTTTATTTTGTAACACAAAGTACTTATAATAGCTCAATAGTTTAAAGCTAGAGCTTTGCTATATTCAGTATTTTTATGTAGTTCAATACCACATCATTACCACAGAGGACAGATTCATGTCATTTTTTTCACAACTTATTTTTTATTTCGCAGACAATTGTTTCGGCTGACATCAAGATATTTGCAAAATGCTCCTATGCATTTTGTTTATTTCTTGGTGTGGCTATCCTCAGTGCAAATTGTACAAAACAAATTCAAAAAACTTTAAAAACATGCAAAAACACACACACATTATATATATATATATATATATATATATATATATATATATATATATATATATATATATATATAAGAAGCAATGTAAAATAATGAAGCATGACCACAGATTTTTCATGTCATCTCTCAGGTCTTAATAAAACGCAAAAACTTCCTAACATATTTATTTATTCATTTTTACCCCAGTTTTATATTTTTTAATCACGGGAAGTTGATAAATGTTTTACTTTACGCAAGGGAGTTCTCAAACTGTGAAAACTCATGAAGGTTACTTCACATACTTAATAATGTGGCTTTGGGTGGAGGGTTTGCTAAAGACTGATAGTAGTAGTAGTAGTAGTAGGGGGGGTGATCACCAGCAGGAAACCTATTTCCTGCAACTATGACAGCTTTAATTGATATTTTTCAAGAGAAATTTTATAATATATCATTTAAAAACAAAGTCAGATTAAAGTTAATTATTTTATTTTAAGAGAAGTCAGATAAAAGATAATATCACACTCACCCAATTCTCGTCATTTTTATGACTCTAATCACAACTATAATCTTTTTTCTTTTTTTTATATTATCCGTAATTACATCAAACCAGTTGATGCAAATAAATACATGAGATTTATCTTCTGACATATAGGCTTATCGCGTCCGATTTGAAAAGTCAGACCCAGATGCAATTATATTGACTTCTCTCCCTCGAGTTCTTCAAAAATAAACATTAATTTCATAACTTCATATTAATTACATATTATTAGTAATCGATTAGTGTCAAGTACTAAAACAATCTTTCTAAAAAATTTCTATTTCACAAAATAATTTGGTTATGAAATTCAAGTCACCAAAATTAATTTCCAATTGTTCGTAAACAAGTTAGTCCTTTAAAAAAAATTTTTTTTTATGGAAAATCGCTCCAGACAAGGCATGAAGCCAGTTGATGTAAGGAACTAACAACAACGAAATATGATTATCACAAAGACAGGAGATCCCTATTGGCCTTAATCTTGAAAAAAACAAGGTTATATGTAGGAGGAAAACAGTCAGCAGGAGGAGAGTTCCATAAGTCTGGAAATAAGCTACTGGAATAGGAAGCTGTATTACAATGAGGTATCAAAACAACGAATTGATGGAGACCACAAGACGAACGAGTCAAACGAGCTGGAACAAAAGATATGGAGAATAGATCACATAATTCCGAAGAACACATGTCATAATAGTATTTATAGAAAAGACTGAGACTAGCAACATCACGTCTGTGAGAGAGGGTGCAGAGAAGAAGAAAGGGTAGGGCCAATCAAATTACAGACACGTTTCTGCACCTTATCAAGAACCCTTAAATGGGACAGAGATTCACCAACCCAAATATGACAACAGTACTCCATACATGGTCTGATAGTAGATTTGTAGAGAGAGAATAGCCTCAGGTGTGCGAAAGTGTTTGGAGCGATAGAGAGAACCGACTTTATATGATACCTGTAGTGTTTGTTTTTTTACCCAGACGAAAGCGATCCAGACACAATAAATAGAGTAACAACTAAACGGTAGCGAAGTGTTAGGGTTATGGCCCCAAACGCATGACGCGTACTTCTGTAACAGACTTCTGTTTATACACTTTTGTTAATTAGATTACTGTGTTGTCTTCATTATTACCGGCCTGCCAGGCCACAACAAAAAACAAGTAAAATTTTGTTTTCTGATTACAAAAAAAAATCTTCTTTGTGAGGACATTTATACAGTATACATAGCAAAACGGACCCTACATTTCAAAGAAAATAATTTGAGGTCCTAGAAATTTATCATGCAACTAACCAAATTGTCCGGTTATAATGGTTTGTAAAATTGAATAAAATCATTAAATTGTTCATATTTATGCAAATCCATGCAATCCAATGAAAAATAGAGCCAAAGGGTGACCCAAACCCCGGTCATCACCTGGAGTGTCCAGACTAAACCACTCAACTGGTCATGGGAAAAGAATATTCAAATTTAGATTTATTGGCAAAACATATGAAAGTGTAACAAGCTGTGTAAAAAGACAGAATATATTTACATCTATATACAGTTTGAATGTTTGTCGAAGGCCACTTTGAACCTGGATATGGTAGGCATTGTCATAACCTCCTCTGACAGGCTGTTCCAGGGAGCGGAAACACGAACAGAGAATACTGCCTGTATCAAGGTTTCTACTCCGTGGAACCGTCTGCCAGAGTAGGTGGTGATTATGCTTACCATATCCAAGTTCAAAGTATCCAATATTTATCCTAGGCATAACTCCGATCCCCACCCTTGAAATTCCCAACAACTGAGTGAAGTGTTCAAAGAATTATTAATCCATTTTGGTAATAGTCGATATCGAAGCGTCACTTTTTGATTCTGTCGTTAAAATTAAAAGTCTTTGTTCTACATCCAACAGTGATTTGCAATCATCAGATTTAGTTTCCATTATTTAAAAAAAAATCTCGCTCTTAAAGGGTTTCTTGTTGGTTATTTTTCGTAATCATTTCTGATTTTGATTTTCTGGAAGCCATTTTGTTTCACAGCACATCAAACATGTTCTAAGTTATTTAATGCTGAAGATTAACACTTTTCATTTGCATAATAAGCAAAATGGCAATCAGAGGGGATTTATTCTGCCAATAAAACTGCAAACGGTTTGCGGACCCTTTACACGTTTGCAGGGGAACACACACGACGAAGGGTTAGGGTTAAGGGTTAGGAGGAGAAAGTAGAAAGAGCTTTGAGAAAAAGAGAAAGAGAAAAGCAGTAAAAAAAAGAGCGGCACAAGGACAACACAGAAACGTATGAAAGGGTCAACTGGCTGTCAAAGACATGCTCCTTTATGTGTTCCTCTATGTCCTTTTCCCTGAGTTTTCCTCCTCCCCCTCCCTTAATTTTAATTTTTTAAATTTTTACTCCTTTTCCTTCCCAGACTTGTTCCCTACAAATATCCGTGTGGGGATTGTAAACTTTTTTTACCACTATGTTTGCAGACTTCTCACAGGCTCGGACCTTGTTATATTTGATCCCAAACATAACTACACCCTTTTTTTGTAAAAAATAAAAATTAAAAAAACAAAAAGAAGAAAAAAACACCTTTTCTATTAGTTCATTTTACCTCTGGTGATGCACTGAATAGTACGCGATGAATATGTAAAGTTTTTTTTTTTGTTTTTTTTGCCATCGCAGAAATCCACCGGAAGAGCTCCACAAGAAGTGGACGGACATCTTTCAACGGTCTTTTTCTTTTAACGTGATTTTACTCTTGTTCACAAGTCAGCCATTGTCACAAACTCGCTAACCCAGTTCTCACGGTCACGCGGGTCAACTGTCTCCAAATTTCACTCTGTGTGGTCATGTCTAATTACTTGCTTCCAAGTTTTTCTTGACCAGCCAACCTTCCTGCGATTTAAGACATCCATGCTTCTGCTACAGTTTATTCAGGAGGATGAACGCTCCACATGACGATACCAGCGTAACTGTATTTCAAAAATGTTACGCGATGCTAACCTGAACTCATATCATACATACTGGAAACTCTGTAGAGATGATGGCACTTTTCCAGAGAAGATTATTCGGAATGATGACGCAACATTCAACCAACATAATGCTGTGTGCGAGTGGAAATCCCAGTCTAATTCTCGAGAAAGAAGTCGTATCTATTGATGGCACAGCTTGGATTGGGCTTCGGGCTTCACGTTTGATCGGCACATTTTTTTTTTTTTAAAAAGAACTGTGATTGGCATCCACATTGAAAGAATGGATGAGATTTCTTGGATTAGATGTAGAACAGTTAAGGTAGCAGGGCAAGTTCACAGAGGAAGGCCACAGAAAATATGGGAGGAAGTGATAAAACTGGACTTTAGAGAAAGAAGGATAAAGACCTGGGCAGAGATAGATTAGTTTGGAAGTCAATTTCTTAAAGTCGTCTAACGAATGCCACCATGTAAAACAAACGTTAAACCAAAGAAGAAGATGAAGATGCTGAAGATGAAGATGATGATGAAGATGCTGATGATAATGATGATGAGCAACAGTTATGCGGCAATACTTAATGGTTTTCTGACGAGAGTAGTAAATCGGACACATAGTTCCTGCAAGACCGTGCACTTCCCCAAACAGCACTTTTGCATGCAATTGGCATCATGATTATTTTCCGACACACATAAATCAACCATTACGATCCAATAGAGTATCCTTCTCGCTCGAATGATCTTAAAATTTTTTCTTTGGGCTGTGCTGAAAATCTCAATCACGCTAAAAAAAACAAAACAAGGAATATTCAACAACTCACTACAAGAATTATGAATTCTTGTACAAAAACCTGTGCCAACTTGAGCACAACTCTGTCTTTCATGGAACTTCTAAGAATGGTCGGCATTTCGACTACCTACTCGAATTGTGCCATAAAAAGCCTTTATTTCACGCACATTTAGTGACGTAAATCTTATATAAATTCTATTATTTGAACTAAAAATGTGTTGACTGTCCGGTTACTTCTGATTCCCCTTTTTTCTCTTTTTTTTTCTTTTTCTTTTAATTTTCTATCATTTGCTGGGGACGGGGCATTCTTCCAAATGCTATACGATCACCTGCTATTTACAGACTCCAACCGAGAGCTCTTTTCAGGATTCTGGCTGTTCCCTTGAGTGCAGTTGTTTGGATTTCTCTAGCACTTGGTTCACCAGGTATACTTGCCAAATACTTTTTCAAGTTCTTCTTCATAAGTCCAGTGGCTCCTATGATAACTGGAATTAACTGGATTCACCCTGTGTGTGTGTGTGTGTATAACAATGACGGAAAGTATACATAGGGACTGCGAGAAAAAAAAAACCCTAAAAAAACTTGCACTCGCATATGAATAAAAAACTTTCACTCGCATGTGCATAAATATTACTTATTATTCAGACTTTTTTTTTTTAATTAATGAGACATTTCTAATGATCAGTGATACCAGGAAATTGCAAGAAAGTGGTAAGTTAAATACATTTTATTTCTATTTATATAAAGTTAGGTATGTGTGTATGTTTATATATTTGTATGTACGGGATTCGCTCCTAAACTGATTAATCGGTCCTTATGAATTTTGGAACACAGGCGTAAGGGATCATGATGTAGGCTATATTTAGTTTTATGAAAATTTCATAAAAATTCAGATGCCTTCGATTTTTATGAAATTTAAAAAAATAAGTATTAAGACATGAATTAATAAATATTACCCAATTTTCAGTTTCTTTCAGTTTTTTTAAAAAGATTTTTAAGGACCATAATATGGGCACAACCTTCTGCCCCATTTGAAAATTCAAATATATCAGATTTGAATTGAATTTGAGCTATAGACATTAGACACCAATTAAGTAAGATTCCCTGAATTTCAATTTCTTCTTGAAGACCCTTAAGCTTAAGCCTTAAATTTTAGACATTTTCTAGAATCAAAATCATGTAATGGATTTTGCTCAAAAATAGAATAAGGATATGATACTAAACCTTATGTTTAAAAACATAAGGTTTAGTATCATTATATATTGATTTGAATCTTTGTAAGAGGACATAAAAGTGGTGCAATACTCTGCTGTTTAGGGAAATTAATTTTACCCGTCCAGGAACGGGTATTTTTAAAATTTATATATAACACATGCATACAAACTCATTAAAGTTCATATATAACACATACATACAAACCCATTAAAGTTCATATATAACACATACATACAAACCCATTAAAGTTCATATATAACACATGCATACAAACCCATTAAAGTTCATATATAACACATGCATACAAACCCATTAAAGTTCATATATAACACATACATACAAACCCATTAAAGTTCATATATAACACATACATACAAACCCATTAAAGTTCATATATAACACATGCATACAAACCCATTAAAGTTCATATATAACACATGCATACAGACCCATTAAAGTTCATATATAACACATGCATACAGACCCATTAAAGTTCATACATAACATGCATACAAACCCATTAAAGTTCATATATAACACATACATACAAACCCATTAAAGTTCATACATAACACATGCATACAAACCCATTAAAGTTCATACAAACCCATTAAAGTTCATACATAACACATGCATACAAACCCATTAAAGTTCATACAAACCCATTAAAGTTCATACATAACACATGCATACAAACCCATTAAAGTTCATACATAACACATGCATACAAACCCATTAAAGTTCATACATAACACATGCATACAAACCCATTAAAGTTCATACATAACACATGCATACAAACCCATTAAAGTTCATACATAACACATGCATACAACCCCATTAAAGTTCATACAAACCCATTAAAGTTCATACATAACACATGCATACAAACCCATTAAAGTTCATACATAACACATACATACAAACCCATTAAAGTTCATACATAACACATGCATACACACCCATTAAAGTTCATACAAACCCATTAAAGTTCATACATAACACATGCATACAAACCCATTAAAGTTCATACATAACACATGCATACAAACCCATTAAAGTTCATACATAACACATGCATACAAACCCATTAAAGTTCATACATAACACATACATACAAACCCATTAAAGTTCATACATAACACATACATACAAACTCATTAAAGTTCATATATAGCATACATACAAACTCATTAAAGTTCATATATAACATACATACAAACCCATTAAAGTTCATATATAACATACATACAAACTCATTAAAGTTCATATATAACATACATACAAACCCATTAAAGTTCATATATAACACATGCATACAAACCCATTAAAGTTCATACATAACACATACATACAAACCCATTAAAGTTCATACATAACACATACATACAAACTCATTAAAGTTCATATATAGCATACATACAAACTCATTAAAGTTCATATATAACATACATACAAACCCATTAAAGTTCATATATAACATACATACAAACTCATTAAAGTTCATATATAACATACATACAAACCCATTAAAGTTCATATATAACACATGCATACAAACCCATTAAAGTTCATATATAACATACATACAAACCCATTAAAGTTCATATATAACACATACATACAAACCCATTAAAGTTCATATATAACACATGCATACAAACCCATTAAATTATTTCTTTTAATTGCCCATTACCATTTTCTTCATACGCAAACACAACACAAATACACATTCTAATACACTTTATTGCATTACCATTTTTCTCTCCTTTTTTTTTTTTTTTTTTACTTATCCATGTTTCGACCAGTTGGTGTTGACACTTCTCTCTATATACAAATGTTTCTTCTCTCAACATGAAACTTTCTTTTTAAAAACGCGTTTCTTTCATCACTCACTTCAAACCTTTCTTTCACAATTCACATCACCTTACTAAGCAACGCCACTTTTCTCCAATATCCAATCATCTTGTAGTCAAGAATGTGTGCAACCCTGCACGATAACAATTCTGCACATTTCAAAACGGCCCTTGTCTTACTTGCACCTCCCCCCCCCCCAGCACCCAGCGTGTGCACAAATACCCACATGCATTGAACAGGTTCCATATGAACAAATTTCAAATCATTAGCCCCCGCCTCCATTCTTCCTCCCGATCGGTAGCTTCTGCGAATTTAATGTGCACAGATACACAGACATAGCTATTGCAGCAACGGATAAGAATAGCGCTAGTACCAATAACGACCAGTGCCCTGGCGAAGCTGAATGACATTTGCTGCTGATGCTGCCAGAGGTGATGAAGCTAATTTGGTCAGTCACTCACAGCCGCGCTCGGGAGATGGTCAACTCGACCTCCTCCTCATCATTGTCATAAAATTGCCTTTCAAACTCTCCATCTTATTCTAATTAATGCCATTTCATTATTGACAACATCGTAAAGCTTACTCGGTGTGTTAAGAGAATATGCCAATCCGAATAATACATTGAATAAATAAGCGCAATGATGTCATCAAGAATTCCTGACCACAGACAATGCTTTTCTCTTTGAATTTCTTTGATTAAAATCAGAAACAGTTTGTATAACGACTCAATTGGTAATGTTTACAGTAATTAATGACCACTAACAATTCTTTCTTGACTTTTTGGTTAGGAGCAAAGTGTAGTATCGGTTCTGAGATTACACTCCATCTTTTCTATCATAAAGAGAAATCCTTCTAGACTGAGGCTATGCTTATTTTTGTCTCAATCCAGAGTGTCCCTTTTTATGGAGCTGGATTTTCCCCACATTAAAAACCCGCCCTTGTGTCTAACTTTACTCTCGTGGGGAGGCAAGTAAATAGGGACAATCCTTTCTTCTGAATTTAATTTTCAATTTATTTTAAATTCAGTGCTAAAATTGTATTTAAGTAAGAAATAATGTTACTAATCTTCATTCATAGTTTTGTGAAGTCGTCGTCCATTTCTACACTCGGGTTCATCGAGTGAATTGCAAATTCATCCCGTCAAGAAAAAGATTTGTTCCTTTTATATCGGTAAATGTTTCAAACAATTCTGCAGATTTTTAAAAGAACAGGTTAACCAAAAACATCGACTTTTTTTTTAATTCATATTAAGTTCACAATATTTAACACTACATTTTGGAGCTTGCTTTCAAGATGTACCATGAGTATTTTATGTTTTGTGTGTATATATATATATATATATATATATATATATATATATATATAGGTCCCTCACTGTCAACCAAGCTCCAGTCCCTGTCCCATCGCCGCAATGTAGCATTCTTGTGCTTGTTTTACAAATACTTCAATGGATTATGCTCCGATGAATTGGCTACTATGGTGCCCCCTCGACGTAAATTCACTAGACCAACTCGACAATCAGCTAAATCCCATCCATTCACTGTGGAGGTCCCCAGATGCCGGAGAGCTTTCTACTCAAATAGCTTTTTTCCTCGTGAGGCTGGCCTCTGGACCTCCCTCCCTGACCCCTGTTTCCCCGACAGTACTGACATGCAGAAATTTAAAACTAATGTAAACAGACATCTCGCTGCTCAGATCCCAATTTAGGTTGACCCCCCCCCCTCAACCTTCTCCCTTTTTTTTCTGAGTAGCCCCTTACTTCTACAGTGGCGTCCTGCCTTGTTTGGCTGAACTATGTTAACAAAATATATATATATATATATATATATATATATATATATTTATTTTGGTACCGAAAAATTAGTACAAGATGACAACAGAAGCTGAAGAGAGCCGGATGGCTAAGTCCTTCTGTGCTTGAAAACGACGGTACGAATGTTGTATTAATTTTTCTGTACCAAAATAAATAAATATTATGCTCTTAATTAAAAATTTTTAACTTTAATTCTCAATTAATCGAGGACTCTGCTGGGATTTTTCCTGCTATATTACAAAGCCCATTCTCTACTATATATATATATATATATAGTAAGTTATGAAAATATATTTATGGCAATTAAGCTACACAGAGGCTTCCGCATTTTAGCCTGACGATTCCCGACTAGGATGAAACATGGAAGCCTCTGTGTAGTTTAATTGCCATAAATATATTTTCATAACTTACTACCTAGCTCTACTCACGTATCGAGCACTGTTGAAGTAAATACTGAAAATTGATACATAAAAGATTATATCCCCTTATCACATTTTATGTGGATACATGAAATAATATATATATATATATATATATATATATATATATATGGACGGCAGCACCGGGGGGGGGGGGGGGGCTCAAGCCCCTCCCCACTTTTTGACTTGCCCCAATCCTCCCCCCCCCCCCCACACACACTTTACGGTCATCAATAATGACGTTATATATGCATGTGTTTAACCGGGGCCCCCCCACTTTTTAGGAGAGCCCCCCACTTTTATAACTGTCCCGCCGGTCCTGATATATATAACAATATTTGAATAAATAAATATTAATTATTTTTTACCTACAGGCACAAGTGTTTCTTGATTTCTGCAGTCATCAGTGTAGGAGAGATGATAATTACTGCTGGTCGAAGGATTTGATCCCGGTCACAAAGTCACCCCTGACTTTGCGGATTTAATTAGTATCCCAAGGATTCAAACCCTTTTGAAGACTATAGATTAGTGTTAGACTGTCACTTGGAATACAGAAGAGGGGAATGCTTCTGTGGATGCATTTCTTGTGGATCGCATATACAAATTGTTTGGGTTTTTTTGGCTTGCATTAAATTATTAATCTTGAATACATATATATTGTTTTTTTTTTCTCTCTCCATGTATAAATGCCCTAAAAGCTTTTTCCAAAATATATATATATATATATATATATATATATATATAGCTGCACTGATGAGCTGTGAAACAGCGAAACAGTCTGTATGTGGATGACTATATAAAGCTCCCTCCCTCGATAGAGCTTATTTTGTGAGAATATCGCCAACTGCCATTTAAGGCATAGCTCATTAGGTAAAAACTAATTCGAGCTTCCGGCAATTGCAATGTTTACATTGAGATATTTCTTACATTCAGTCAGTGTCGTATGATAGCGTAGGGGTTAGCAGCGCCGACTGTCAGCTCGACGGTTGAGTTTCAATCCCAGCCCGAGGCACTAACTGGTCTGGCCACACTGATGAGCTGTGAAACAGCGAAACAGTCTGTATGTGGATGACATACGTATATATATATAAGGTTAGTGGGAGAGAATCCAATCAGAGTTCTCGATTATTAAGAAAAATAAAAAATAACAGCCTAATATTTATTTATTAATGTTTGTATTACAGGAGAGCAGAACAACATCTGTTTTGCTGGCCCGTAAAATTGGTAAAAATAATGAAAATAAAATTTAAACAGAAAACCGAAATATTGTGAGACAATTAACATAACAGGTGAACAGTTATCTTGTGGGGAGACAGATATAAACACTAAACAAAGACTTCTTTGAGGGGGGGGGGGAAAGGGGCTGGAATAGAGGAGAGGGACAGAAGGGGGTAGGGGAGAGAGAGGCAGGAGGGGGTAGGGAGAGAGGAGGGGGTAGGGGGTAGGGGAGAGAGACAGGAGGGGGTAGGGAGAGAGAGGCAGGAGGGGGTAGGGGAGAGAGAGGCAGGAGGGGGTAGGGGAGAGAGAGGCAGGAGGGGGTAGGGGAGATAGGAGGGGGTAGGGGGTAGGGGAGAGAGACAGGAGGGGATAGGGGAGAGAGAGGCAGGAGGGGGTAGGGGAGAGAGGAGGGGGTAGGGGAGAGAGACAGGAGGGGGTAGGGGAGAGAGAGGCAGGAGGGGGTAGGGGAGAGAGGAGGGGGTAGGGGAGAGAGACAGGAGGGGGTAGGGGAGAGAGAGGCAGGAGGGGGTAGGGGAGAGAGAGGCAGGAGGGGGTAGGGGAGAGAGACAGGAGGGGGTAGGGGAGAGAGACAGGAGGGGGTAGGGGAGAGAGGAGGGGGTAGGGGAGAGAGGAGGGGGTAGGGGAGAGAGAGGCAGGAGGGGGTAGGGGAGAGAGGAGGGGGTAGGGGAGAGAGAAGCAGGAGGGGGTAGGGGAGAGAGAGGCAGGAGGGGGTAGGGGAGAGAGGAGGGGATAGGGGAGAGAGACAGGAGGGGGTAGGGGAGAGAGGAGGGGGTAGGGGAGAGAGGAGGGGGTAGGGGAGAGAGAGGCAGGAGGGGGTAGGGGAGAGAGGAGGGGGTAGGGGAGAGAGAGGCAGGAGGGGGTAGGGGAGAGAGAGGCAGGAGGGGGTAGGGGAGAGAGGAGGGGATAGGGGAGAGAGACAGGAGGGGGTAGGGGAGAGAGGAGGGGGTAGGGGAGAGAGGAGGGGGTAGGGGAGAGAGACAGGAGGGGGTAGGAGAACGATGTCCAAGTGATAAGTAGTAAGAATACATTTTAAATATTTAATTAGTGAAATATACATATTGGTAAACAAGTAAAAATTAAGATAAAGACAGAGCGCACATGTGTGTGTGTGTGTGTGTGTGGGGGGGGGGGGGGGGGAAAGAGACAGGAAGTAATTCTTTTTATGAAATAAAAGTAGCTGGACTACTCTATCCCCATCATGAATCTTTTGAAGTCTTAGCCTTCACGTCAAAATTAACATTTTCAGTTTTCAGAGAGAACTTTCACACGAGGGAAAAGGAAGGCAAGGCAAGATGGAGAGAAGAGAGAGAAAAAACAGTAAAAGAGAAAGAAAGATAAAGTGAGAGAGGAAGAGGGAGAAATAAAATCCAGCCAAATAGCTACGAAAACGTAAGGCTCTAGTAAATCAGCTTTTTCTTACTTAAGAAACAAAAAAAGCGGAGAACTCACATCCATGAAAGACTAACATTTTCGGTGAAAATCCGTATTTACTGGATTAAAAAAAAAAGCAGAAAACTCACATCCCTATGGAAGTGTTACACATAAAAAAAAGTTACTAATGAAGGTATTGGTAGATATACATCCATCAATAAATATCTTGATTTAGAGAGAAAGAAATACTCACCTCCAGTTCCTAAAACCTTTAGAAGTTCAAAGTCAGACATCCCCACCTTCCCCTTTCCAGCCATATTCACTGAAAAAGAAAAAGAGAAAAAGATAAATAAACATGTTAAAGAATGGAAAGAAATGCTGTCAAAATTGTCTTACAATTTGCCATTTCTTTTTCTCCTTAAGAACATCAAAATATACATTTTTTTCTTATCCTATATATAAAGTAATGACATTTTTTCCTATCTGATTTACCCGTATAGCTTCATAAAAAAAAACTGCACAAAAAAACATCTTAATATAAAAGATGGTGCAAATATTGTTTCGTATTCTGATCGAAGAATATATTTTATTTCCAAGCGATTTTTTTTTTCATTTTATATTTATTTAGACCAACAGTTTTCGTTTCGATTAGTAATGTCATAGAGAAAGTCAGTTACAAGTCCTCTAACCGCTACTCGAATATGGGGGTTAAAATATTTAGTAGGGTAATTAATTTTCGCTTCACCGCTTTTAATACTATTTACATCAGAAATTAAAGGTAGAACTAAAACGAATTTTTGGAATTCCCTCCCTGCTCCCTTGACTGTAGCGACATGCAGCAATTTAAAACTAATGTGAACAAGCATCTCGCTGCACAGCTCTTAATTTAGGATGACCCCCAAAACTTTCACCCTAATTCTCAGTAGCCCCTTATGTCTACAGTGGCAACTTGCCTTGTTTGGGATGAACTAAGTTTTTTAAAAAATCTCCAGTATTTTAGACGACGGCTGCAACTCATTTTATATATAAATTTATTAAACAAAAACGGAACAGTCACAGGGAAAACCAGAGAGAAATAAACACTTTAAAGTGACGTGTTACTTGCATATGATGTGATTTTATTGACTTCCGTTTCTAGGGTCACCTCTGACCCCTAGGTGTCACTCAAACGTTTCATTCAAACTTATGTAACATTTATATAAGAATACTAAAGCAGGCTATTCTGACCGTCGGGCAGCCCTTAAGATACATCAATCCATCGGAGTGTGAATTCTTTTCACAACTTCTACACGGCTTAGAATATTGGAAAGCATCAAGGTTTTCTACGAAATACTATATCCATTAAAGCACCAAAGTATAACATTTTTTTTTACTAAATTTAAAAAAAAAAAAGGTTTGTTTGAACACCAGCGATTAAAACAGCAATGGTGGACTGAATACCCATTCCGCACCCCAATGTGTGAAATTTTTTATTGCTGAAAAAAAAAAAAAAAAAAAAAAAAAAAAAAAATTAATTAATTCACCATAATACATTGATTAAGTACCAAATTTTCAGATTATAAAAATATTTTTGAAGAAAATTGTCATTCAATTATTAGCTGAGCAGACGGTTTAGTCTGCTATACGAGTTTAACAAAATAACCCCCCTCCTGAGTGGATATTTCCTGAAGATTTTTTCACCCTCTAAATGTTTTTGTTATTCAATTGATTAGAATTTTTTAAAATATTTTGAAAAAATAAAAACTCTACATAGGTTAAATAAAGCAAAGCAAAACGAATTACAAGTAAATACAATATCGGTACGGCGAGTTAATATTTATTCAGTGTAGCTGGTGTATTCATGCGCAGGGTGGCATGTTTGGTGGGGTGCATAGTTGCAATGCATGCAGACGACAGGCCTGCAATGGGAGAAATATTTAGAGAAGAAAAGAGAGACCACCCACTCTTCATGCAACACATATCCTCAACCCTCATTGGTTAGTTTTCACTTCCATACATCATCACACTTTATACACATACTTGATAAGACTTTTTCTCTTGGTTGAGAACGGTAATGCTCTGCTGGTTAGCAATGGCAGAAGTTCCCTGAACTTACTCCATCCACTCCTAACTCTTGCACTCACACCAGAACAAACTCCTCTCTGTGCTCAAATGGTATTACCAAGGCAAGAAAACTTCTTAAAAAATATTTTAAATGGAGGAGCTATTGATGGTTTTCTATGTTTTTTAACTTAAAAAAATTCTTTTTTTTAAATGAAAATCGCTCCAGACAAGGCATGAAGCCACTCGATGTAAGGAGTTAACAAGAACAAATATGATTATCATAAAGACAGGAGATGACGATTGGCCTTAGTCTTGAAAAGACCAAGATTATAGGTAGGAGGAAAAACAGTTAGCAGGAAGAGAGTTCCACAAGTCTGCGGTTCTTGGAAAGAAGCTACTGGAATAGGAAGCTGTATTACAATGGAGTATCGAAACGGCGAATTGATGGAGACCACTTGACCAACAAGTCAAACGAGCTGGAACAAAAGAAGCCAGGAATAGATCACACAATTCCGAAGAACACATGCCATAATAGTATTTATAGAAAAGACAAGACTAGCAACATCACGTCTGTGAGAGAGGGGGCAGAGAAGAAGGGTGCAAAGCAAATCAAATTACAGATACGTTTCTGCACCTGATGAAGATTTTAAAAGAAAAAAAAAATATGAACAGTTTTATTCCAAGAAATTTTCATCTGTAGAACATTACCACAGAACTGCTTCTCTGCAGACTACAACAGGATCGTCTTCAAATCCAATGTCAATAAATACTTGGAATAAACTGTCCTCATATTTAATCAAACTTGGTTCCATTAATCATTTTCAATCGATCTCATTAAACCTTATCCTCGAATGGCTTTTGACCTTGGTCAGCAGTGACTCATTAAGGTAGTACAAATATAAATTTTTTTTATAAAATAAAAAAAATAAAATACTTTTTTTTGTAAATAAAAAACGAATGCAATTTCTTTCTCGGCGTTTTGACTAAGATCAAAGCATAGTATCAGTTCCGATGGATGCGACACCCTATAGACCGGTACCATCTTGGCCTTCGGGCCTTGATTCCGACGGTTTGTCCTGTGCAGTCCTAGGACGTCCAACCAGGCTTCGCCTTCTCACCCTTTGAGAAGGGGTTAGTTTATTGCTAATCGCATGAGGCGCCCCTACCGGGGAATGCCGACGTAGCTGTTCAGGCATCTTTTTGTAGGCCAGAGAGCTGAACCTCTCGGCCACTGGTTTTTCAATTCCACTCTTCAACCTTGTGTCACATCTTACCGCTGTGGGAAGGAGATCAAAATTTTTTTTTCTTTTTTTTTCTTCTTTAATTAAAAAAAATATTTAAAAAAAAATAATAAATATAAATAAATAAATAAATAAAATAAGAAATGAATGCAATAATCATTTCATTATTTCTTTTCTTTCCGTCAGCAAACAATGTCAGAGTGGAGGCAAATTGTGAAATGTCTCTTTGTTCAGCTGGCAAATAAGTAAATAAGCCATTTAAAAAGTTTTTTTTGTATTTGTTCAGTCTAAACTCCACAAATGTGAAGCTGAAGTGATTAACATTAAAAAAATTCTAACTGCAAATTAATTAAATTGTTGGGAGGAGGAGTATTGAAAAAGGAGTATTGAAAAGGAGTATTTAAAAAAGGAGTATTGAAAAGGAGTATTGAAAAGGAGTATTGAAAAGGAGTATTAAAAAGGAGCATTAAAAAGGAGCATTAAAAAGGAGTATGGAAAAGGAGTATTAAAAAGGAGTATGGAAAAGGAGTATGGAAAAGAAGTATTTAAAAAAGGAGTATGGAAAAGGAGTATTGAAAAAGGAGTATTAAAAAGGAGCATTAAAAAGGAGTATGGAAAAGGAGTATGGAAAAGAAGTATTTAAAAAAGGAGTATGGAAAAGGAGTATTGAAAAGGAGTATTAAAAAGGAGCATTAAAAAGGAGCATTAAAAAGGAGTATGGAAAAGGAGTATGGAAAAGAAGTATTTAAAAAAGGAGTATGGAAAAGGAGTATTGAAAAAGGAGTATTAAAAAGGAGCATTAAAAAGGAGTATGGAAAAGGAGCATTGAAAAGGAGTATTGAGAAAGTGCTGGGAACAAAAAAAGCACATGATGTTGAAAGTGGTTACAGAAAATGAGACAGAGATACCTCCTGTCCAGGGGGTTAGACACAAGGTAAGGTGTGGGTTTTTGATGAAAGTGTTTCTGTGGAACGAACTGGATTCGAACCCGGCACACCCAGGTCCTCAGTCCGCGTCGTTAACCACTTATTTAGTATGAGAAAAGGAAGAGGTGGAAAAGGAGCGATGAGAAAAAGAACGATGAGAAAAGTGATGGAGTGAAAGCAACAAGGGGGGGGGGGTGGAAAGAAAGAGGAAATGTATATAGATTTGAAATAAATATTAAAGCTTGGCACAATACCCGTCCCAGGACAGGTATCCTTCTAGTTAATAATAAAATTAATACACTAAAGAGAACAGTTTTGCACCACTTTTATGTTCCCTTACGGAGATCAAGATATGTGGAGACCACATTTGTATCAAGTTCAGAATTTTTAATGTACATTTTTTCATTCTACAACCAATAAAAACTCACGGAAACAAAGTTTTTTGGGGTTTTTTTAAAGATTAAAATCGAACTTATTGTTGACCCCCTCAAAAAATGACAACTAAAACTTTTTCTTCCATTCAGAAATAAAAAATCAACACGTAAAGTACACTTTTTACGTACGACAAAGAAAAAAGGCTGCGATTAGTGTGCGCGCTCTGCTTCACCTTTTTATCAGTCCTACGAACGAGCGAGTCAAACAGTAAACGCAGTGTTCAGCAGTTTAGCCCGAGGTGGCCACACGAGTGACAAGCGTGCTCAAGGTAATTGTTTGCTTGCGACAGCTGGGGATTCGTTACAAAACCGGTTGAGGTTCAGCGATCTCCATTTGACTTGTTGCAACAGGTTTGTGTCACAATCGGTCTCCGATTCGTGAGGACAATTCTTTTAGACCAAAAAAACGAAATTCCCTCACAATCTATATTTTATTATTAGTTTTTTTATTTAAATTTTATTTTACATTAAAAGGTTACCACTTATCAAAGCCCAAAGGCCATTCGAGGATAAGGGTTGAAGAGTTTGACTGGTGGATCGTGAGAAAACATCGCGTTCACGGGCACGATGATTGTAGCAGGGCAGAAATTGATTATTTACGGTTCAACAAGAACTTGTTTACATTGGACTTGAAGACGACCATATTTACTCACTCAGAGTTTCATACAAGTCATTATCAGTGATCGCTCATTGGCAATAACAAGTGGTATTCCCTGGAGTCTGAGTGACAACAAGTCACCCCAGATTTCCAGATTTATATAAGTACTTTTTTTTTATGGAAATCGCTCCGGACAAAGCATGAAACCACTTGATGTAAGGAGTTAAAAAAAAAAAAAATACTGTTTCAAGGCCGATATATTGTTTTTCAGTATTGCCTTGGATAGAATATTGACACGTTTTTGTAATATTTTTTCTTCTGGTGCTCAACAGGAATAAAATTAGTTAGAGGAGGAGGAGGCGGGGGGGGGGGGGGTCGACATTTAAAGCGATATTTTTTCCATAGACATTTGGTGTGAAATTGTCAATTATAATAGAGAGGGGTGAGAGAGAGAGAGAGGGGGAGAGAGAGAGGGGGAGAGAGAGAGGGGGTGAGAGAGGGGGAGAGAGAGAGGGGGTGAGAGAGAGATAGAAGGCGGTGAGTGAGAGATAGAAGGCGGTGAGTGAGAGAGAGAAGGCGGTGAGTGAGAGAGAGAAGGCGGTGAGTGAAGAGAGAGAAGGCGGTGAGTGAAGAGAGAGAAGGCGGTGAGTGAGAGAGAGAGAGGCATAAGGGGAGAGAAGTGTTAAAAGAAAGCTGTTCCACTCTAACTTTTCTTCTATTTCGTCGTCCAGGCAACGCCGAGTTGCCATACTAGTCACTAATAAGTACTTATATAAGAAGAAGTACATATTTAAAAATTAGTCAGCTACAAAAATAAACTGTACTATCTCTTTTTGTCATGTACAAGTGTGTGTAAACTCTTGACCAATACTGATAATAATCGAGGCTTAGATTTTACTAGCATGGCTACCCGGCATTGCCCGGGCTCATTAAAAACAAAATAAAAGAGTAATAAAATGGGTTTTTCACATTAGAAGGCATTTTTTTTTTTAATTAAATATAATTTTGTTTAAGAAATCGATAAGATGCCAAGATTTTTTTTTTTTTATATAATAAATCAAATATTTCGGACTGTCCGTTTTTTTTTCAATGAAACTAAGAATCCGACATTGTTATTATATTTTCTTTTTGAATATTTCTCCTCGCCATCCGCTTGCGAGTGAACCCAACGGTCGACACACTCCTGTTGTAATGTGGAGACGGTGTAATGTCAAGATCACGTGATAGTAGCACGAATAGTAGCGAATATAAGCCGATAACGCCGATAGGTAATAGAATGGGTTTTTTTTCACATTAGGATTCTTAGTTTCATCGAAAAAGGACGGACCGTCCGAAATATTTGATTTATTGTATAAAAAAAAAAATAAAAAAATCTTGGCATCTTATTGATTTCTTAAAAAGTGTGTGTAACATCTTTATATTAAAACTTCTATCTCTACCATCTTCCCAGTTTTTCCACATCTCTCTCCGACACCCCTCTTTCACTTCCGCCCAGCCAATTCCTCTCTTTTGTTTTTATGTATTGAAAATAATAATGTAAGTCATTCATCTCTCTTTCATATAATAGATAACATTGGAAATGTCTGAAAAAAAAACAAAAAAAACGACCCCTTCCTCGACAAAACCTGGCCTAGTTGACCCCCAAAGAATGAATAATTTTTTTTAAATTTTAGATATGATTCATCCAGGAAAATGTTGATCAAGAAAATATCAACTTTGTGGGTATTTGTTTTGTAGCTTTTTACTTTTAGCTGGACACACACACACACACACACAAATACATACACACAAATACACACATACATATACACACACACAAATACATACACACAAATACACACATACATATACACACACACAAATACACACACACAAATACACACACACAAATACACACATACATATACACACACACAAATACATACACACAAATACACACACACAAATACATACACACAAATACACACACACAAATACACACATACATATACACACACACAAATACATACACACAAATACACACATATACACACACACAAATACATACACACATATACACACACACAAATACATACACACAAATACACACATACATATACACACACACAAATACACACATACATATACACACACACAAATACATACACACATATACACACACACAAATACACACATACATATACACACACACAAATACACACATACATATACACACACACAAATACATACACACAAATACACACATACATATACACACACACAAATACACACACACAAATACACACATACATATACACACACACAAATACACACATACATATACACACACACAAATACATACACACAAATACACACATACATATACACACACACAAATACATACACACAAATACACACATACATATACACACATACATATACACACACACATATACATACACACAAATACACACAAATACATACATACATACAGACAACTGCCGTTTATATAATAGATTTATTTTTTTGCGTATTTGTTATTCTTTTGTTTCTAACATTTGTGTTGCGAAATAAAATTCCTAGTTCAGTCGTCTTGTTTTACTGCTTTTGATGCCAATTTTAATCTTATGACCATTTTAAGAATGTTACGACTATCATCAGCATCTATCTGCCTGGGTGGCGTAGACGTATCGGTAAGCAACTGGGGATGTGGGCAATGACCATCAGTGAGGACTTGGTTAAACTGTCAGGTCCGTAAGTGGTCTCTCTTCCTTCGCTGGTGGAATTGCGATTCGTTAACCATTTCGTGTGACCTTGCTCACAATTACTGTGTATGAGCTGCCAGGGTTCAGGATGTGGTGCAGACCAGGGAGGAGCTGACTCGACCCAACCAGAGAAAGCAAATAGCAAGTCAGGCATGCCCCTGCTTTTAATCTATTTCAATAATAACCGAGCTAGAAAAATTCTCACACCTGACATTATCCTATATCTCGACAAAGCCATCATCCGCCCATACATGGAGTATTGCTGTCACATCTGGCCTGGTGCACCATCCACTAGTCTCTCCATCTTAGACAAGGTCCAAAAAAGATGTATCTAATAGGTCCGTCACTATCCACAAAGCTCCAGTCCCATCACCACAATGTTGCATCCTTGTGCTTGTTTTACAAGTACTTTAATAGATTGTGCTCGGATTAACTTGCTGCTCTGGGGCCCCCCCCTCGACGTAAATACACTCAACCAACCCGACAATCAACTAAATCCCATCCATTCACTGTGGAGGTTCTCAGATGCCGGAGAACCTTCTACCCTGGTGCTGTTATGACGTTGTTACCGTGCACACCTTTAACCTGTACATGAATGCTTTAGATGGTAGGAGGAAGGGCGAATAATGTAATATATGGTGAATGTTAAAAGTAGTCAGAGGTGGGTGAATAATTAGAAGAGGGAGGAGAATAAGAGGGAGAAGAAAGGGAAGAAAGGGGAAAGAGAGAAGAAAGGGGAAAGAGAGAAGAAAGGGGAAAGAGAGAAGAAAGGGGAAAGACAGAGAGAAGGAAGAAGAGGGGAAAGAGAGAGAGGGAGGGAAGAAGAGGGAAAGAGAGAGAGAGGGAAGAAGGGGGAAAGAGAGAGGGAAGAAGGAGGAAAGAGAGAGATAGGGTAGAAGGGGGAAAGAGAGAGATAGGGTAGAAGGGGGAAAGAGAGAGATAGGGTAGAAGGGGGAAAGAGAGAGATAGGGTAGAAGGGGGAAAGAGAGAGATAGGGTAGAAGGGGGAAAGAGAGAGATAGGGTAGAAGGGGGAAAGAGAGAGATAGGGTAGAAGGGGGAAAGAGAGAGATAGGGTAGAAGGGGGAAAGAGAGAGATAGGGTAGAAGGGGGAAAGAGAGAGATAGGGTAGAAGGGGGAAAGAGAGAGATAGGGTAGAAGGGGGAAAGAGAGAGATAGGGTAGAAGGGGGAAAGAGAGAGATAGGGTAGAAGGGGGAAAGAGAGAGATAGGGTAGAAGGGGGAAAGAGAGAGATAGGGTAGAAGGGGGAAAGAGAGAGATAGGGTAGAAGGGGGAAAGAGAGAGATAGGGAAGAAGGGGTGAAGAGAGAGATAGGGAAGAAGGGGGGAAGAGAGAGATAGGGAAGAAGGGGGGAAGAGAGAGATAGGGTAGAAGGGGGGAAGAGAGAGATAGGGAAGAAGGGGGGAAGAGAGAGATAGGGTAGAAGGGGGGAAGAGAGAGATAGGGAAGAAGGGGGGAAGAGAGAGATAGGGTAGAAGGGGGAAAGAGAGAGATAGGGTAGAAGGGGGAAAGAGAGAGATAGGATAGAAGGGGGGAAGAGAGAGATAGGATAGAAGAGGGAAAGAGAGAGATAGGGTAGAAGGGGGGAAGAGAGAGATAGGGAAGAAGGGGGGAAGAGAGAGATAGGGTAGAAGGGGGAAAGAGAGAGATAGGGAAGAAGGGGTGAAGAGAGAGATAGGGTAGAAGGGGGGAAGAGAGAGATAGGGAAGAAGGGGTGAAGAGAGAGATAGGGAAGAAGGGGGGAAGAGAGAGATAGGGTAGAAGGGGGAAAGAGAGAGATAGGGAAGAAGGGGTGAAGAGAGAGATAGGGTAGAAGGGGGGAAGAGAGAGATAGGGAAGAAGGGGGGAAGAGAGAGATAGGGAAGAAGGGGGGAAGAGAGAGATAGGGAAGAAGGGGGGAAGAGAGAGATAGGGTAGAAGGGGGAAAGAGAGAGATAGGGTAGAAGGGGGAAAGAGAGAGATAGGATAGAAGGGGGGAAGAGAGAGATAGGATAGAAGAGGGAAAGAGAGAGATAGGGTAGAAAGGGGGAAAGAGAGAGATAGGGAAGAAGGGGTGAAGAGAGAGATAGGGAAGAAGGGGGGAAGAGAGAGATAGGGTAGAAGGGGGAAAGAGAGAGATAGGGAAGAAGGGGTGAAGAGAGAGATAGGGTAGAAGGGGGGAAGAGAGAGATAGGGAAGAAGGGGTGAAGAGAGAGATAGGGAAGAAGGGGGGAAGAGAGAGATAGGGAAGAAGGGGGGAAGAGAGAGATAGGGTAGAAGGGGGAAAGAGAGAGATAGGGTAGAAGGGGGAAAGAGAGAGATAGGGTAGAAGGGGGAAAGAGAGAGATAGGATAGAAGAGGGAAAGAGAGAGATAGGGTAGAAGGGGTGAAGAGAGAGATAGGGAAGAAGGGGGGAAGAGAGAGATAGGGTAGAAGGGGGAAAGAGAGAGATAGGGAAGAAGGGGTGAAGAGAGAGATAGGGTAGAAGGGGGGAAGAGAGAGATAGGGAAGAAGGGGTGAAGAGAGAGATAGGGAAGAAGGGGGAAAGAGAGAGATAGGGAAGAAGGGGTGAAGAGAGAGATAGGGTAGAAGGGGGGAAGAGAGAGATAGGGTAGAAGGGGGGAAGAGAGAGATAGGGAAGAAGGGGGGAAGAGAGAGATAGGGTAGAAGGGGGAAAGAGAGAGATAGGGAAGAAGGGGTGAAGAGAGAGATAGGGTAGAAGGGGGGAAGAGAGAGATAGGGAAGAAGGGGGGAAGAGAGAGATAGGGAAGAAGGGGGGAAGAGAGAGATAGGGAAGAAGGGGGGAAGAGAGAGATAGGGTAGAAGGGGGAAAGAGAGAGATAGGGTAGAAGGGGGAAAGAGAGAGATAGGATAGAAGAGGGAAAGAGAGAGATAGGATAGAAGAGGGAAAGAGAGAGATAGGGTAGAAGAGGGAAAGAGAGAGATAGGGTAGAAGGGGGAAAGAGAGAGAGAGGGAAGAAGGGGGAAAGAGAGAGAGAGGGAAGAAGGGGGAAAGAGAGAGAGAGGGAAGAAGGGGGAAAGAGAGAGAGAGGGAAGAAGGGGGAAAGAGAGAGAGAGGGGAGAAGGGGGAAAGAGAGAGAGATAGGGAAGAAGGGGGAAAGAGAGAGAGAGAGGGAAGAAGGGAGAAAGAGAGAGAGGGAAGAAGAGAGAAAGAGAGAGAGAGAGGGAAGAAGGGGGAAAGAGAGAGAGAGAGGGAAGAAGGGGGAAAAAGAGAGGGAGGGGGGAAGAGAGGGATTGGTTATGTTTGGTTTGTTTTACAGCATAGCAAACAACTATGGGTTATGTAATGTCGAATAAAGTTGTCAATGCAATTCGAATTATTTCACATTGTCTTGAAAGACAATGAAAAGTGAAATGGAGAATTTGTGATTAAATGTTTTGGAAAAGTCCAACTCCAAGTTGATTGACCCTTGCCACCGCCTTCTTGCAATTATTATAAACTGGAGTCGGTATTGATAACTATGCAGTTGATCAATTTTTATTTTGTAAACGATCGGAGAAGCTGATAGAATAAGTGCTAGGGCAAGACGTAACTGGCCGATTGATCGGATCGGGCCTCGCCGACCTCCCGTCTAGCCGAAGTAAGGGCCAAAGTTGCAAATCACATGACCATTTATGCAACCAGGTTACGGACCGCTCAGCCACCAGGATCCCTGTCTTAAGACGTCACGGGTAGCCACTCACGGCCAACAGGTGGCCCCGTTTTCGGGGGGGGGGGGGACTCCTCTGCATGTGGTTGCAGTCGACGAATTCGCGGCCCCGCCGACAGGGCAACAAAGAGAGAGAGAGGGAACAAAGAGAGAGAGAGAGAGGGAACAAAGAGAGAGAGAGAGGGAACAAAGAGAGAGAGAGAGAACAAAGAGAGAGAGAGAGAGAACAAAGAGAGAGAGAGAGAGAGAACAAAGAGAGAGAGAGAGGGAACAAAGAGAGAGAGGGGGAACAAAGAGAGAGAGGGGGGGAACAAAGAGAGAGAGAGAGGGGGGGAACAAAGAGAGAGAGAGAGGGGGGAGAACAAAGAGAGAGAGACAGAGGTCTAAGTCATTTTTAAAATAAAGTGTATTGATTTACTCCTCTCCAGGAGTTAGGCACAAGGTTAGTTTTTATCTTACTCCCACAAGTAAGATGTGACCCACGGTCGGGTCGGGAAAGTGGGGTTTAAAAATTGCCTGGGCAGCCCCGTCGACATTCCCAGGTAGGGGCGCCTCAGGCAGTAAGCAATAAACTTACTCCTCCCCAAAGAGGGGAGGCGAAGCCTGGGAGGGAGGACCTCCTAGAACTGCACAGGACAGACCCATAGACCGGCGTAAATCAAGCCCCGAAGGCCAAGACAATACCAGTTTATGGAGTGCAGTATCCATCGGAACAGATACTACACTTTGATCTTAGCTAAAAGGCCAAGAATCAGAACATTTTATTTACCTCCCCAGGAGGTTAGGCACAAGGCCAGTTGTATCTTACTCCCACAAGGTAAGATGTGACACAAGGTCGGGTCGGGAAAGTGGGACTTGAAAAGCCAGCGCCCAAGAAAGTGAGCACTCTGGCCATTAAAAATTGCCTGGACAGCCCCGTCGGCATTCCCCGGTAGGGGCGCCTCAGGCAGTAAGCAACAAACTTACTCCTCCCCAAAGAGGGGAGGCAAAGCCTGGGAGGGTGGACCTCCTAGAACTGCACAGGACAGACCCATAGACCGGCATAAATCAAGCCCCGAAGGCCAAGACAATACCAGTTTATGGAGTGCAGTATCCATCGGAACAGATACTACACTTTGATCTTAGCCAAAAGGCCAAGAATCAGAACATAATTATATTACCAATAACACAGTACAACAATAACAAATGAAAATGTACTAGTCAAAAGCAAACTTTGATTTGTCAGTTTAAAAGCCTTTTTGCTGACTTTTAAAATCCAACAAGATAAAATTATGTTAGATCCTGAATTTATACTTGAATATTCGTATGTGTCGATATTGTTAGAATTAAATTAAAATCAATTACAAATGTTCTTCCATACTTCATGAAATTCTTGAAATCTAACTTTTTTTTTAAAGTGTTGTGTGTCTGAAATTTAACACGTCCACCGTCAATATTCGACTTTATAGCTTTGTCTAACATGAATATTCGACTTTATAGCTTTGTCTAACATGACACGGCATCAAGTTTTGATTGTCAACTTGAACTGAACTTAAACTGCTAAAAAAGGTAAAAACATGAAGAAAAAAAAACACGATGCAAGGTTATTTATTCAAGAATTAAAGGATTGGCCTTGTAGATTGGTCTCTCGTTAACACTTTAAAAAGACATTTACAGTAAAAGAAGTCAATATCGCTTGAAATTAACTCACACGTGCAATTACTGTTATTGTTGACAGCCTAAAATGATTTTGATTTTTTTTTTTTTTTTTCAGAATGGAGAAATCTTTCTTTTGTTTTCCCAGGACAGTTACAGTACGATCGTATTAATTCTTTCAACTAATTTTTTTTTCTTTATTTTTTTTCTTTTAGATTTTCACTTTAGAAGTATTTATCATCCCATGAAAGTAAAATATGACACGAAGCCGTTTCTGGTGCAGTGAGTGCAGACACGACCGTCTATATACATAAACGCCTGCACGAATTTGACGTTACATTCAGTAGATCGACAATTCGCCATTTTGTTTCTATTCACATTCGATGCGACATGGTTTTAACTGTTGGATATACTTATGTAAATGTTTCTTAAAAACGTATGAAAATATAAAAATTTAAAAAAAAAATGTTTTGTTACAAATTGTAACCGCAATAACTTTTGGGTAAATCGGCAGCCTCATAACTCTCGCCTCCATTATTTTGTCCTTTAGTCCTTACATTCAATGAGCGATGTTTCTGGCAAAGAGAAGAATTGCTGTTTTCTGGGTCGGAATCTATCCATCTAACACTTATTGTTGGTTAGTTTTTGACCTTGAAGTAGTATATTTTTGTGTAGCTCCTTACATCAAGTGGCTTCATGCTTTGTATTGAGCGACTTTCATAAAAAACAACAAAAACAAAACGCATTAGCTAGTACATATATTATTAGCTGGTAAAATATAGGTACTAATGAACTAGTGGGCTTAAAGACACGAAATATTACAGACAGAGACTAAGGGGTAAAGAATAATTACGAAACAAAAGTGTGGGGAGGGAAATGGGTTTAAGAAAAAGGAAGTGACGTCGTAGGAAAAAGCAGAGAATTCTGGGCAAGAGCGATTGGAACAGCATCGGAGAAGTGATTGAAAAATAAAGAACATATCAAGATGAATTAACAAAAATGTAAATTGAAAAACTTTACGCATATCAATTATCGATCATTCTCTCTCCCCCTTCTCTCTTTCTCCGTTCATGTCCATAGAGTATTGATTTACTCCTCTCCAGGAGTTAGGCACAAGGCCAGTTTTTATCTTACTCCCACAAGTAAGATGTGACCCAAGGTCGGGTCGGGAAAGTGGGGTTTAAAAATTGCCTGGGCAGCCCCGTCGGCATTCCCCGGTAGGGGCGCCTCAGGCAGTAAGCAATAAACTTACTCCTCCCCAAAGAGGGGAGGAAAAGCCTGGGAGGGTGGACCTCCTAGAACTGCACAGGACCGACCCATAGACCGGCGTAAATCAAGTCCCGAAGGCCAAGACAATAACAGTCTATGGGGTGCAGTATCCATCGGAACAGATACTACACTTTGATCTTAGCCAAAAGGCCAAGAAAAACGTTCATGTCTATAGAGTAGAAAGTGGACCGTGGGTTTACTTTAGGCAGACTCGTAACTCATTTATCTTATTTTGTCCTTTAATATAATATAAATCATAAGTTTAACGTCCATTATGCATCGGACAGCTTTTAGAAACTGCCTTCCAAACGAACATATCTCTGACAGGTCTTTATTTTTATCTCTTCATCTCAAGTTCATTCTTATCACTTCCTTCTGTGATTTTCTTTGCCTTCCCCTGTGAACTGCTACCTCAACTGCTCAACATCTACTAATCCAAGAACTCTTATCCATTCTTTCAATGTGGCCAGACCATCGAAGTCTCCTGTTCTGCACACACACCTTATACTGTCCAGAGTTAATATTCCTCCGAGGTCATCAAAACTAAACCTGTCTTTAACACACACATTACACATCCATCATATCATTCTCATATCATTTCTTTCCATGTAATGCATGTCTTCAACCTTGACTGGCCAGGTTTCACTTCCTAGATCCTCACACTTCGCACACACGCCTGATCAACACTTCCCTACAATTGAGATAAAAGAGAAAAAAAACTGTTTGATTTATACAACTGGATTTTATTCAATATTTTTTTTTTTTAAATAAGCAAGAATAATTAAAAATTTTATTCAAATGAACGAAAGTTTTATTACTTAAAACCCTTGAATTATAACGTTATATCTTCACTTTGGCAGTAAAAACCCTCTTCATCTAGAGTTAACAAGACAGACTTTGATGTCATATGGCTCGCTTTGGCTAATGCATATGGGTCTGTGCCTCATCAAATGATTCAATTATCCTATCAGATGCACCACATCCCAAAGGGAATACGCAAGATGCTTGCAACATATTTTGATCGGTTCCATGTGCAGTTCACCAGTAATGACGCTACCACAAACTGGACGAGACTCAAAGAGGGAATTGCAATGGGATGTTCAGTGTCACCGATACTTTTCATTTAAGTGATGCAGATACTTCTCTAAGTAGCAGAGAGCTACGCAAACCCTACTATCTAACCGTAACCATCTTAGGGCGAGAATGCCAAATGCCACCACTGAAGACTTCCGTGGATGATACTACGATCTTCACATCAAAAGAAGTTGAGACACACAGATTAATCAGTATGATGGATGATCTGGTCTAGAATGACCTTCAAACCTAAGAAGCCCAGAAGCCTCTCCCTCAGGAAGGAGAAAGTAGATCAGAATATCTGCTTTGCAGTGGGTGGTCAGAAAATCCCTACCACAACAAAAGAACCGATAAAGATCTTGAAAGACACCAAGCAGGTTAAAGTGACAATCAAAACTGTAGATGAGAATCGAAAAACGATCGGGTGCTGTTCACTACAAAATAAATAAAAAAAGTATGGTGTCTTCAACACATGCTCATCCCAATTCTGGGTACTTATGCAGATTAGGACCCAAGCTAAAATCGACTTGGTGTCTGTAGTTTCCGGATGTTTACGTAGACAGCCGGAAAAATCAGAATGAAAAGTCAGTTGCCTGCGTCCCAAAAATCCAAAACGAGGCTGGATGGTTTTTTTTTTTACACATTAAATTTTTCTTTTGAAGAAAAATATCACTGGATGAATTTGCGTAATTTTTGCCGCACAATCTTCTTTTCAGCTACCACGTAAGTACATAACAAAGTTTATACATTTCTTTAGCTTTTTTTAAAGATACCTAAAATGTCGGAACGAAACTAAAGAAGCACCCAGTTTCTGTTTCTGTTAGCAAGTTTCATTCTAACAACTCAGATAGAAAAATGGCAACAGAACAAAATAGATTAAAACAGTTTTGCTTTGAATGAAATAGAATTGTTGCAAAACGAAATATCAGAAAATAAGAAAATTTTGAATAGAAACTAAAAAAAGTCTTGTATATCTTCTGTATATATTTATAAAGTAGCATAATTTGTCGCATTGACAGTAAGATTAAAAAGCCATCTTCCTATTCACAATAGAAGAACAGCTTTCTAATATACTCAGTCATGTCTATGCGATTGACATAAAAAAAATAGTTCACTAATTTGCAAAACGAACTCTCATTAATAACTGCTTTGTTTTGTTTTTTTGTTTTTTTTTATTCGATGATGGTTTTCGGAATTTAGTCTAAAATCTGAAAATCAGGCCTACATGTGCTTTAGATTAACCTACATGTGCTTTAGATTAACCTTACAACATAGCGTTAGTTACTTATATTTCCTCTACCGTTCTCCCTCGACTCAGGACTGTACCCTACTCGACTACGTCTTCGATTGTATAGATGAAGTACTTTTCTCGGATCTAAGCGCCCAAATCCATACATTTGGGGATTATAATGTCCACCAGAGATTAGCTTCGTTTCTTGAGCTCCACAGACTTAGTAATAGCACGCAGAGTTTCTCAATTGCACATTTCCTTTTCCAAATCATCTCTCTAATCATGAGGACCAGCAAGCTTCACTTTTCGACTTATTCTTAACATTATGGCTTGTGTGACAGCTGCCAATAGCCTACTCGGGAATGTTGATCACCTTGTGATAATAGTCGATATCACCATAAACCTTTGACCTCAAAACGAAGGGGCATTCCCCAAATTAACGAGATATTACCAACATGCTGATTGGGAATCCCTAAGAAATCACAGAGATGCACCTTGGAATAAAACTTTTTTTCTCCCTGCTGAACAGTGCACAAAGAAGGTAACTGAATGGTTCAAAGCAGGCAGAGAAGCATTTGTCCAGACGCAGAAGCCCAATTCTCCTCAATGTTTCATTTCGACCCGTGCAGCTGCTATTGCGCACAGGCAGCAAACATTCCATGGTGTCAACCGCCACAAATCAACTACAAATAGACAAAAGTTTATAGTATCAAGAAACCACACGCAAGTGTAGGTATATTGAGATGACCAGAAAACGTATAGTCATGTTTTCTGGAAAATCTATAATACTGTAGTGAACAATGGCCAATCAACAATTCCCCCACTATCCAACCACCATGATATCACTTGGATGGCAGTAGATAAGGCTGAACTGTTTGTCCCGCGATTCTCTTTAAACTCCACAAACCACTCTCTCCCTAATTTCCCACTACGGACGGAAACTACACGTGATGATCTCATCATCACCCCCTTCCCATGTCCTGGATATAAAAAAAAAACTGACACCTCCAAAGCATGTGAACCAGATCATATCCCTGCTATCGTAATAAAAAAATGCTGTGCTGAGCTGGCCCCTGTCCTCTCCAAACTCTATAACAAATGTCTGGATAAGGCAGGTGAAGCTAGGGTTGTAGCGCTTAATATATTCAAGGTCTTAAACAAAGTCTGACATGAAAGTCTTTTCAGGAAAATTAATTGTATATTACTGGACGAATATTTCATATAATCAGATTCTTCTTAGCTAAAAAGAAAGAATCAAGCCATTCTTGATGGCAGCACATCCAAACATCAGATTCATGCAAGTGTGGCCCAAGAGGCGATCCTTGGACCGTTACTATTCCAGATCTTTACAAACAACCTCGCTGATGCAATCTCGTCCAAGATGGGTATATTTGCCGATGAGGGGTTTTTACTCCGCCTAATAAACCGGTATCGCCCGAGCCTTTAGGTCTGGATTTACGCCGGTTTATTGGGGGGGTGTCGGTCCTGTGGAGTTCTAGGAGGTGCACCCTCCCAGGCTTTGCCTCCCCTCTTTGGGGAGGAGTAAGTTTATTGCTTACTGTCTGAGGCGCCCCTACCAGGGAATGCCGACGGGGCTGCCCAGGCAATTTTTAAACAGCCAGAGTGCTCAAATTCTCGAGCGCTGGTTCTTTCCCACTTTCCCGACCTTGTGTCACATCTTACCTTGTGGCGGGAGGAAGATAAATAGAACCATGCTCTATTCTTTACATGTGGCCAAATCAAACACACATATCCAAGGTAATTGCTGAATTCTTAGAAAATGACCTCGAGTCTTTGATAGAATGGGGCAAAACAATGGATGGTTACATTTAATGCTATAAAAACAAAGTTCCTTTCCTTTAACAATTATAAAAAACCCTTTCCAATCACTGATCGCCATCGATGATAGACTAAGGTGTCAAACTCTCGGCACTAACAGTCACAGACACCATGAATTGGAATAAGTACATAGAAGACACTGCCAAGTCTGCTGCAAAGAAGGTGGGCTCCCTCTACCGGGCTAGAAAACTTCTCACACTACAGGTATCCTATATCTCTATAAAGCCATCAGTTACCCATGCATGGCCTTTTGGCTAAGATCAAAGTGTAGTATCTGTTCCGATGGATACTGCACCCCATACTGGTGTTGTCTTGGCCTTCGGGTCTTGATTTACGCCGGTCAATGGGTCTGTCCTGTGCAGTTCTAGGAGGTCCACCTTCCCAGGCTTTGCCTCCCCTCTTTGGGGAGGAGTAAGTTTATTGCTTACTGCCTGAGGCGCCCCTACCGGGGAATGCCGACGGGGCTGCCCAGGCAATTTTTTTAAATCCCACTTTCCCGACCCGACTTTGGGTCACATCTTACTTGTGGGAGTAAGATAAAAACTGGCCTTGTGCCTAACTCCTCGAGAGGAGTAAATCAATACCGATGCATGGACTTTTGTTGTCACATCTGGGCTGGTGCACCAACCACTAGTCTCTCCCTCTTGGACAGGGTACAAAAAAAAAAAAAAAAAAGAGTCAAACCTAACAGGTCCCGCACTGTCTACCAAGCTCTAGGCCCATCACCGCAATGTTGCATTGCTATGCTTGTTTTACAAGTACTTCCACGGAATATGCTCCAATGAACTTACTACACTTTTACCCCCTTAACATGAATACTGCTAATCAACCCGACTAGCAGCAAAATCCCACCCCTTCACTGTAGAGGTCTCCAGATGCCGGAAAACTTTTTACCCTAATAGCTTCTTTCCTAGGAACGCTTACCTTTGGAAGTTTCTTCCTGCACCCCCTCCCCTCGCCGACTGTATCAACATGAAGCAATTTAAATGTAATGTGAACAAACATCTTGCTACACAACTCCCCACTTAAGATGCCCCCTATAAGTTTGACCCCTAATCACAGTATCCCCTTATATGTATTATGCCTCGTTTCGGGCGATTAATAAAACTGATATAACTTGGTAAGTAGTTATAAATAACAGAATAACCCAAAGTGTAAAGGTCTTAAAATAGTATGGTTTATTCTAACGTATATATCTTGTACAAACAATAGTAACTACAGGTAATCCAATAGGATTTAACAGAATACAATCGAATCCTCCATTTACTGTTCGTAGTCGTATTTATTGTCCAGACGAGTTCACTTATTTAGTGACTGAGGGGAGTCTGATATCTCATCACAATAAAAAGTTTTAAAAGAAAAGAAAAATTCTTACTATTACCCACATTTCTATTTCAAAATATTTTTTATATCGTAGATAAATACCAAGCATTTTGAGTGAAAAGAGTCCTTTTATTTCTGACGGTTGCATCCTTGGTTTCTTTAATTTTTTCCTGGACAACGCCGGGACACACACTTCACACCTAGTTAATAATAATTGGTAGATTAAAAAAAACAAAAGAATTTTAGTGATTTACCACAAACAAATTTTTTTGGTTCACTTTTTCGAGTTGCTTTACTTATTCTAAACAGTCTTTAGCATTCAATCAAATACATTTTATAATAGCCTAGCGTTGCTCTGGAATGAATGCAGAGCCCTGTGAACTGCTGCTCCCATCCCGGAACCCCATGTTACCACTTTTAATCTTATTTTAATTTCGATAATTTTTAAGTTATAAACAACTTTGTCACAATTTTATTAATACAGAGTTTATGCAATTTATTATTATTATCATAATTATAATTATCATAATTATCAGCATAATTATTATTATCATAATTTTTATCATGATCATCATAATCATAATTTTTATCATGATCATCATAATTATTATCATCATAATTATTATCATGATCATCATAATTATTATCATGATCATCATTATCATGATCATCATTATCATGATCATCATAATTATTATCATCATTATTATTACGAATAATAACAGCATTTCTTGCGCCTCCTTAAGTGTGTTACGCCTTCACATTCGTTATAAACAGAATTGCTTTTGCTGACTTTCTTCCCCATCTCTTGTCAGCATCCAGGATATGATGTGTTCGCTCGAGCCTATGTGCTGTTCATTGAAGAACTGCATCTGCTACTGAAGAGAGGGGGGGGGGGAGAAAGAGAGAGAGAGAAAGAGAGAGATAGAGAGAGATCAGTGATACAAAAAAAAAAAGAGAGAAATACCGGGGATTGGGGAGTGTAGGGGGTGGGGGCTTTCATATTCTTCCCGGCTCATAGTGCATAACCGGATGTTGGAAATACGCCATACCTTATTTTGATTGGTGGAATTTTAGCATGAGTAGCCAATAGGAATTTGATCCTGAGGAAATGGCATCATCGCAGTTCGAAGAAATTAAAAACAACAAATATGGAAAAGGCAGAGGTGAGGGGTGGGGGGGAGTGTGTGTGAGAGAGAGAGAACAGAATAATGCGATGAAAGAGAGAGAGAAAGTTAAAAGAAGGGGAGCAAAAAAAAAAAAAAAAAAAAAAAAAAAGGAAATATGAAGACAAAAAAAAAAAAAAAACACGAAAAAGGAGAATTGGGATTTTTTTTAAATTTTTTATTTTTTCAAAAAGCGAATATTTCCATAAATCTTTATTCATTTTCAGTTTTATAATAAACTAGACCTAGTAGACGACGACGACGACACGTGACACTTCATGTCATGGGTATAAAGGATCTCTTCCCACCTCTTTCTTATTTGATAGATGAGGTCATCATTGGGCGACGTCATCCACTGTACCCAGTTATCCTCATCTCTGCTTTAATAGATGACGTCATCTTTTAGTGACGTCATCAAGTGTGGACGGAGACAAGATAAACAAGATCCACATAGTTTTAGTAGTATACTAAACCCTTTGTGTCGAAATGGTTACCTGGCACAGCATAAATCGGTGTTCTGTACAAGTCGTAGGTATGTACTCGACAATCAGTCCGACAGTGTTTTTTTTTTTTTTGCTGTCGGACGGAGGTATAAGTTCTGTTTAGTCTCAAAGGGTCCACCCTCCCAGGCTTTACCTTCTCTGAGAAGGGGTTAGTTTATTGATAATTGATAATCGCCTGATTGATTCTCTACCGAGAAATGCCAACAGGGCTGCTCAGGCACTTTTGGTAGGCCAGAGTCTGCTAATCCTAGTGCGCTGGACTTTTCAAAACTACACCTGACCTTGTGTCTAACCTCCTCGGTTTTCGATGCAGTTCTTTTTTTTTTTTTTTTTAGTAGTTTTTTTTTTTTTTCTTTCTTTCTTTTTTTTACTAAGGAAGCCATTCATTCTTTTTGTAATGATTAATTGTGATGCCACATCTCATTGAATTAGGCTCCTATTTTAATAAATAATATTTCAATATTTATCGGGCACGACACTCAACTGTCTCGGATACCCTTGAGCAAGGTGTTCGCCGTCTCTACGCCATCCCAAAAATCCATCTTTCCCAGCCTACCTTATTTACCGACCCTATCAACTACTAAAGCCCACCCACACTGCCATCCTGCATCTAGTGGTGAGGCCTCAATTTGGTAGCTTTGGCAAGCGTGGAGTCGCCCCTAAATCACCACTACTCCGCAGTGGTAGCACCTGTGAAGACGCCATTTATGGGTTAAATAGAAAATATTGTTCACCTCAAACAAGGCATATTGCCAGTGAGACGTAAGGGGCTACTGTGATAGGAGCCAGCTTTATGGAAAGGAAACCCAAGTAGGGATTTGGGCAGCAAACATTACATTTAAATTTCTACATGTTGGTACAGTCGAGGGAGCAGGGAGGGAATTCCAAAGGCAAGCGAGCCGTCCAAGGAAAAAAGCTATTGAAGTAGAAAACTTTCTGGCATTTGGGGACCTCTACAGTGAAGGGGTGAGATTTTGCTGCTCGTCTGGTTAATTGAGGATATTTATGTTGACGGGGTGCAAGTACAGTAAGTTTGTCGGAGTCCATGACAAATTATTGTTTACAAAATATATACGCCTACAAAACAAATTAATCTACAAACCAATCGTATACAAAATATAAGGATGGTTTTAGAATGAAATAATGCCCCAACAACGGTTGATATACCGTAAAACCCAACAACCAACCAGTTAATTCCTGTTTAAGTGACACTGAAGAAAGATTTTGCGAAAGATTTATGAAGAATTAAAATTTGAATTTTCGGTACTCTTATAGCTGACTCATCAGATTTCTGTGACTTCGCGTCGGCAACGATCGGGCAGGTCGCGGAAGTGCCCGAGAGCAAAATTTTAAAAGAAAAAATACATAGATTAAAAGAAGAAAAAAAACGAACAAACCGTAGCTGAAGAACTATAAATAAATATATTTTTATTTTTTGGTGGGCCAAATGAACCATTGTCAATCAAATGTGTAGATGTACATGTTTTGTTTATGAAAATAATGTTTTCTTTTTTTTTGGGGGGGGGGGGGGGTAAAATTTCGTAAATGTTTTTTTGTTTTTACCATAAAAGAAAGAAAGAAATGAGAATATTATCCTTTTGAATTAGTCCTTCCAGAGATTCGACGACCCGACAAAGCTGATAATAATTCATTGTTGTTGCAATAGAACGCGATTATTGTTTTCTTCCAAATATTGTCGGCTGCTTGCTATAGCCTGCTTGACGAATGAATGCTGCAACCTGATTGGTTAATACTTCGTCAGCTCTTGGGCGCTTCCGCGACCTGCCCGATCGTTGCCGACGCAAAATCACAGAAATCTGGCGCGTCAGCTAAAACAGTACCAAATTTTCATTCTGTTCTAATTCTTTAACCGATACTTCTGTATTATTATAGACAGATGAAAATTTTATTTTTATTTTAGAAGAGTCAGCTGAAAGGGGAGATAATTTTTTTTTTTTTGTAACCCTAACCCATAAGGAAAATCTAGAGAATTAGTAAGAAAATTTTTTTTAAAAGGGCTACTTATGCAGTTTACGGAGCGGGCTGAAATAATAACAATTTAGAAAGCCATTCTTAACATGAGGAGGTTGGGGGTGGGGGTGGTGATGTATGATGAACTATCTTGTTTATTAAATTGTTAGGTAAAAGTACAGAATAATTAATCACCCCCCACTTCCCCATGTTAAGAATGGCTTTCTAAATTGTTATTTCAGCCAGGTCCCTAAACTGCATAAGTACCCTTTTTTCTTTTTCTTACCAATACATCAACACGAAAAACAAAACTAAACAATGAGGCTGCAATATGCAAAAAAATAAAAAATAAAAATATATATCCGCCCATGCATGGAGTATTGTTGCCACATCTGGGCTGGTGCATCATCCACCAGTCTCTCCCTTTTAGACAAGGTCCAAAAAAGGGTCGCTAATCTAATAGGCCCCTTACTATCCACCAACCTCCATCGCCACAATGTTGCATCCTTGTGCTTATTTTATAAGTACTTCAATGGAATGTGTTCTAATGAACTCGCTGCTGTGGTGGCCTCTCGATGTTAATACACTCGACCAACCCGAAAATCAGCTAGATCCCATCCATTCACTGTGGAGATCCCCAGATTAGAAAGCCTTCTACTCCAATAGCTTCTTTTCTCATGCTGCTGGCCTCTGGAACTCCCTCCTTGCTGCTGCCTGTTTCCCCGACTGATACCGACATGCAGAAGTTCAAAACTAATGGGACTCTGCATAGCTCCCAATTTAGGATGCGCCCCAAAACTTTCACCCTAATTCTCAGTAGCCCCTTATGTCTACAGTGGCAAATTGCCTTATTTAGGGTGAACTATGTTGGAAAAAAAAAGAAAAAAAGATTATGTTGATGATGATGATAATTTATCCATTACGCCACATGTTCATTTTTTATTATTTTTAAACAAATAAGTTAAAAATTATTTTTTTAAATGGGCATGTGGCGCCATGGATAAATCATCATCAGCATAATCTTTTTTTTTAAAACAAATAAGTTAAAAAAATTTTTTTTTTTTAAATGGACATGTGGCGCAATGGATAAATCATCATCATCAACATATTGCGAAAATCAAAACGATTGTCTTATTTTTCTAAAAAGTGGCGATAAATGAAAGATTCTTCTATGGAATGTATCAATAAATCATCGGATCAATTTTTTTGTACGTTATTTTTTTTTTCTATCGGAAACTATTTAATGTACGGTAGCACAAAAAAGTCACGTTGTATGTCCGTCACAGATACGTTTCTTCTGCATTTATTCCATATTTACTGTAAAGGTTTCGAAAGATTTATGGCTTCACACCTCCAGAATTATTTTTAATTTCCTGTAATGGCAAATCCAGATATTTTATACGAGATAAATACGGCAAACGAAAAATGATCACGCTTTGTTCCGCTCTCCATTACTATACTTTTGGTGCTGTCATAGATGACGCGCCTAATTTCCGTGACTTCGCGTTGGCAACGATCGGGCAGGTCGCGGAAGCGCCCGAAAGTTGCCGAGACGAAAACGCCAAGCGTTAATGGAAGACTTGCAGGCGATAATATAAGACGAATAAATTCAAAGAAAAAATACATAGATAAAAAGATAAAAGCCGAACAAACTGTAGGTTGGGGGGGGGGGGGTCAAATGAACCATTTTCAATCAAATGTGTAGAAAGAAATGTTTTTTTTTGGGGGGGGGAGATTTTGTCAATGTTTACTTTTTTATTTGTTTCGCCGTTTTTCTTTTTGCTAACATAAAACAAAGAAAGAAAAATAGGTTTCGGGTTCCCATTAGGGTTAGGGCTCCCGTTCTTAGCGATAGCCAAGCCTTGCATTCAAACTGCCAAGCTCTAACTGGAAGACTGGCAGACGCTGCTAATATAAGACGAATAAATTCAAAGAAAAAAATACATAGATTAAAATCAGTTTTTTTTTTGGTGAAAATAATGTTTTTTAGGGGGGGAGGGGGGGGTAAATTTTGTCAATGTTTTTATAAGATAAAAGAAAAAAATTATATTATTCCGTCAGCGCTCGGGCGCTTCCACGACCTACCCGATCGTTGTCGACGCGAAGTCACGGAAATCAGGTGCGTCATCTATAACAGTACCATACTTTTTATGGGCATGTACTCGTCATGTTGATGCAACAACATAGAAAGAACTACGGTCTACCTTCACTTGACCTTTGAACCATAGCACTTTCCATTGTTTTAAAGTTAAAATTTAAAATTAAAAAAATCGTTCTTTAATATCAGAAATTTATGATATTTTGGCAGCTTAACTGATAGTAATTGAAACGATTTTAGGTACTAGCTGTCCTGACTCGGAGCTGCCCGGAATCCATTATGTTCAAATTTATTTTGTAAATATTTCAATGTTCTATAACCATGTCTTCTTTTTGTTCCTATTTATTTGCGTCTCCACAAGGGCAGAGTTAGGCACAAGGTCGGTTTTTGATGTGAGGAAAATTCAGCTCCCCAAAAAGGGACACTCGGGATTGGAACAAAAAGTTAAATTGCCTCAGTCGAGAAGGATTTCTCCTCCTCCACTGACCAAGGACAGAAAAGATGAAGTGTAGTATCAGAACAGATACTTTTTTTTTTGTTAAGTTCAGTATCTAAGCTAAAAAAAAAGCAAATAAGGAACATTAATTCTTACTAAAGAATAACTGATTTTTTTGTGATTATTTAAAAATGTCTTCATATTAATAAACTGCCGAACCAGATCAAGTATTTTTTTAAATTAGTTTATTGCCAATAACATGGTACAACAATAACAAATGAAGATCGGCTAGTCAAAATAAAAGTTTTATTTGTATGTTTGAATGCTATTTAGGTCCAACGTAAATTTTATATATTAAAGTTTTAATTTAGGTTTAAATTTGACTTTGCTGTTTATTTTAGACGATTTCTGTCGACAAAGCAAGCATAGAATATTTTTTCTTTTTAACATCGAAAATTCTCTTCGTAGATTTTCGATGTTCCGAGTGCCATAGATAAATTAACCGTTTCCTTTATCAATGGTATTATCTACGCAAACACAAGTGTCTACCAAAAAGCCGCATTATATATATGGCTCTCTCTGTCCCTACCTGGCGTTGCCCGGGATGCAGTGAAGTCATTTAAGTTTTTCAGTTTTATTTGTTTGCACATTTTTTTAAATAAGGTAGACAACTCTTATTATATTCAATCAAGGGAGGCGCGAGAGCGCTCTATCCCTTAATAGACTCACGAATGGCCTATGCTGGAAATCTCATTTCTTTGATCAATCATAACTCAAAAACCAATAAACCAAATTAGTTAAAACTTCGCACAAAATTTTTATTTGATAGGTTCTATAAGTGTGTAGAATTTCAGCATCATTAGTCAAGGCAACCCAGAGATCCAGAAAGTTCAATCATGAAATCATGTTATCTGTACGTACATATGTATATGCCACCATGTATTTCATCAACTATTTGATGGATTCAGCTGATTTTGGGCAGATAGAGGTTCTAGGATTTAGTTGATGGCATTTTAATTTCAGTTTACCATATACCTTAGTTTTCCAGAAAATTCAAAAAAAACTTATGAGAAGGCATTGTATTGAGGCATAGCCTTTACAAAAGCAGTGACATTCCATGAAAAATGTCAGTATACTGAAATCATATGCCCATAATAGGGTTAAGATGAAAATTCATATACACTAAATGTACAAAAGCAAGGAAATTCCCAAATTTTTACACTTTTATTGTCATTAAGGGTATGACTACATATCAACCAAACCATTTCATTATCACAGCACTATAGTATAAATCTCTATGCATGAGTGGATGAAGTGTGTGAGGTGCGCTGAAGAAAAATTCCTACCAGTAAAATACATAGCCCTGTTGTACTCGCATACCCTTAATGACAATAAAAGTGTAAACATTTGGGAATTTCCTTGCTTTTGTACATTTAGTGTATATGAATTTTCATCTTAACCCTATCAAGGGCATATGATTTCAGTATACTGGCATTTTTCATGGAATTTAAAATGAATTATTCCCCTTGCCAATTTTTATTTCTCGGTGATTATTTAAAAATATTTCATGTTATTAAGTAATTTTTAAAATAAATTTTAGCAAAGTATATTATTTTATTGTCAATAACACGGTACAACGATAACAAATGAAAATTGGCTAGTCAGAAGCAAATGTCTATTTGTCAGCTTAAATGCTATTTGGGTCCGACTTTGAAAAATCCGATAAGAAAACTTTATATATAGGATTGTTTATTTACTTTCAAGTCCAATGTGTCATCTCCGCTGACATACGGGGGAGACTTTGTTGAAAAATGTAGAGGAAAAGATTTTTAAAAAACAAATATTGTCCAGAGAGCAAGAGAGCTTTTATTTCAGCGTTGGTGTGCCGATCAAGTGGTGAAACCAACACCAGTTTTGTAGACACAAATCTCATTTTTGTCTTTGTCAATTTTCTGTTCCCAGACCCGTAGAATAATTAACCGTTTTGTTTAATAATTTAGTTATTATTACTCATAAAAACACGAATATCCACCAAAATTCATTTTATTGTTGGAAATATCTATTTATATAAAGTCAAGTATGTGTATATGCATATAAGCATTGTATGTACAGGATTAACTCCTAAACTAATTAAATAATCATTATGAATTTTGGAACACAACTGTTAGGTGTAGGGGTCGGTAATATGACCTATACTTGGGTTTAATTTGGTTTTATGAAAAATGCGTAAAAATTCAGATACCTCCGATTTTTTGTGAAATTTTAACAATGGGTATTTTTAGATTTCAATTAAATATTCCATAGATTTTAATGTCTTTGGAGTATTTTAAAGGGGTTTTAGGGGTCATAATATGAGCACCACCTTTCATTTGAAAATTCAAATATTTCAGATTTGCATTAAATTTTATCGATAGTCATTAGACATCAATTGAGCAAAATTCATTGAATTTCAATAAGTAGTATTATGTATCGATTTTAGTGACATCATGTATTGATTTTAGTGGCATCATGTATCGATTTTAGTGGCATCATGTATCGATTTTAGTGGCATCATGTATCGATTTTAGTGGCATCATGTATCGATTTTAGTGGCATCATGTATTGATTTTAGTGGCATCATGTATCGATTTTAGTGACATCATGTATTGATTTTAGTGACATTATGTATCGATTTTAGTGACATCATGTATCGATTTTAGTGACATCATGTGTTGATTTTAGTGACACCATGTATCGATTTTAGTGACATCATGTGTTGATTTTAGTGACACCATGTATCGATTTTAGTGACATCATGTGTTGATTTTAGTGACACCATGTATCGATTTTAGTGACATCATGTGTTGATTTTAGTGACATCATGTATCGATTTTAGTGACATCATGTATCGATTTTCATCTTCGTAAGAGAACATAAAAGTGGTGAAAAACTGTTCTGTTCAGAGAATTAATTTTATTATTAATAGGCAGAATACCCGTCCTAGGACGGATATTCTGCTAGTATATATAAGTAAACGATGAAATAGAAACTTTTTTATGGATTAAAACTTTTTAATTTTTTAAATTTTAATTATAAATGATTTTTAATTAAATGATTTTTTAATTAAATATGATTTTAATTTTAATTTATTTTAATTAATTTTTATTAAATTTTTTAATTTCAAAAACTTTTTTTAATTTTAGTATATATAAGTAAACAATGAAATAAAAACTTTTTTATAGATTAAAGAAAATTGTTCCCTAAGAGCAAATGCGGATATTTGCTCACTGGTCGGGCCAGTCTCAATCTCTTTTTTGTAAATGTAAACACATGTGGCATTTTTTATTTTCATCATAATTTGCGTAACTTTAGTAAGAGGGTGGTCCGCCTATGCGATTTACCCATAAAATAAAAGAATCACGGCAGCACAGTGCAAAACATTTTACAAAAATCAGATTAATTTATTTATTTATTTTTTTTTTTTTTTTTAAATTGGTGATTCTTGTATGTTTTGAGGTCATTAACAAAAATGAAATCTAAAATAGAACGCTTTCAGATTCACAGGGTTAAAATCCCATATTTTAGAGCCAATAGGACGGACATAAACAAATAAGTTTGTATGATTTTGGTTATTCGGACTACATTTCTCATCTTGAGTGTTATCATCACAACGTTTCGGCCGCTGTAACATCCGGCCTTCTTTAGGTGTATCTCTTCGAACTCAAGAATATTTCTGTCGAACCTGGGAATCTGGATGGAATTTCGAATGGAACCCTTTATTTAAGCCATATGGCATCAGAATATGTATTCAGGAGCGACTCAACTCTCTGAAAGCATCTTGTGAGAGTCAAACCTCCTACGGAAAAATGTATGACTAAGAACTGTGTGCACGCAATCCCATGTAAGTGTGGGAAAATATACAAAGGTGAGACATGTCGTCCACTAAAGGTAAGGCTAGAAGAACACCGGAAAGCCGTAATACGTGGAGATATCAAAAAATTGGGTATGGCTGACCATATATAGAGGGAAAAGGGAAGCCATCTACCCTTATAGGATGAGGTAAAACTAATAGATAGAGAAGAACGTTGGAGAGTAAGACGACTCAAAGAAGCAGTGCATATGTTGGGCAATAATGACCTAAGCAGACCTAGTATAGAATTTAATACAATATGGGAACCATTAATTATAAATAATAGATAAGGTTATATATTATATATATACACACACAGTGATATGTAGTAATAAAAATACTGATATATAGTGATAAGTAGTAAGACTACACATAGAAAAAACAAGAATAGGTTTACGGCTTCCAAAATTCATTCTAGGACCCGTGGTGCAGTGGATATAGTACTCAGTTAAATTCAGTTCTAAGTGAAAGTCATCTAAAGGTTGAAGGTTCAATCCTCAGTGCGATATGAAGAATTGCAAATTAATGGCTGATGGACCAAGAGCATGCTACTGTGGACTAAAAGGGTTCCGTTCGAAATTCCATCCAGATTCCCGAGTTCGAAGAGATACACCTGAAGAAGGCCAGAGGTTACAGCGGCCGAAACGTTGTGATGATAACACTCAAGATGAAAAATGTAGTCCGAATAAACAAAATTATACAAATTATCAATCCTCATTTCAAAAATTCAGAAATACAATATAAACTAATAAGACACCTACAAAAATACAATATTACATTTTTTGTGCAAAAGCAGGCTCCAGAGTAAAAAATTCATCACATATGCTGGCTTGTACACAGAACTTCACACATACAAACCAAGTTGTTTGCATACATTCAACAGCATAGACCACACACACACAGTAACTATTTCCTTTCCTCACATCCATATACAATTTCTACACTTTCTCGTCTACATACATGGATAGTAAAATTTATATTTTTATAACATTTTGTAAAAATATAATTTGCTGTGTTCATTAGCTTTGTCTCCGTCGGAGAACCATTCTTTGCATATATTTTGTGTGGCATTTGTGGGGATTGATTTTACTTTTTCACGTAAAACTTGGGTGATGTGTACAATGGTGATCCCGATGTGATTAGGATTCATCACAAGACGTACACCAAAACACTCACACCATACACTGCAAAAGGTAACTGTGGGAACATTCTTTCCGAAAGGAAAACGAAGCTCCACTGAATATCAAATTTGCAAAACATTTTCAACATCGGCAAATACCCAAAGATTCAAGAACATTTATATGTAGGAAATAATATTTAAAATCAATTCTACACAAATTTTAAACACAACCAAAACAGAAACATTAATAAAAATTCCACCCGTCTTTGAATAAACTAGAAACAAACATCTTTTTTCAACAGTCCAAATCCTTTCAAATAAAAACACCTCCAAACATTCTCTTATTTTAAGGAGATACATATTAGTGTTTTCTATTTCATATACGGCACATACGTACCGGATGTATAATTTTAGTTGACATCTTCAAAAATCAACGTTATTTCACACGCACACAAAAAAAACAATAACAAATAGTATTTCTTGTCTAATCTGAACAGCAGACGACATTTTCGCAAACTCACTTGCGATCTTTGATATCATACTATTATCACCTCCAAATAACCAGCAGATATTCGCCAAACGAATCACTGTATTTTTCATATTGAAAAATACATTATCAATCTGCGACGGGCGAGGCGGGGGTCCTATATTTTAGAACCAATAGAAGGGTCACAAACAAATACGGACAACTTTCTCCATAAATACAGCATCACATTCTTGTGCAAAAGCTGGCTCCAGAGAAAAAAATTCGGAAACAAAATTAAAAAGAAAAAAAAAACAAGTTATGTGAAGTGCTTTGTACTACGTCTACACAGCTGAACTCTAGATAACCCCGAAATTGATTAGTTTTGAATAAAAATAATAAATAAAAAAAATAAAACAAACTAATTTGGAGCCGGTTGACCCAGATATAAACAGAGCAGCATCGACACTGAAACGACAGCTAACAGACAGGCGTCTCGAAAATGAACGTCGACAACACACTCATACACTGTCTCAAATAGTATTCAACAGCGTAAACTTCACACACACGCACGCGCTGGTTTGAATAGCGATTATTGTTTTTACTCACACTCATATACAGGGTGGGCCAAAATAAGGGTCCTATCTTTAAATTTGAATAACTTGAATTTGAATAACTTCCACAAAATAAAAGTTAAACTCACCAAACTTTATGTGTGTGTAGACTGACCCTTCCGAGATTTTTTGAAATAAACAAAACAAATTTTAGCCGAAAAACACTTCTTAAAACTTACAAAAACTAAAGTATTGTTTTTTACACGGTTTTGAGTTTTTTAAGCAAAAATAATGTTTTCTAAATGAGGGTACGTTCCTTAGGGCTAATACGGCTCATGCTTGCTTCGGAAGGGGTCCTTTACTTATTCTAAAAAAAAATCAAAAAAAAATCAATAAATAAAAAAGTTATGAATTTTTAAAAATAGGACCCTTATTTTTGCCCACCCTGTACAACTAAATGAATAACTACAAATTTGTGTTCTTGGCTTTAAATTGTATTTAAAATAAATGAAATTCGATCAACTGATATTTACTAGACATACCTGTGACCCGTTGGGTCATAATCACTACCATTATTTGTTCCACGTTGATTTCATTAGATTTGGTTGGTTTTGTTTTACGGCATATCAACCTCTTATGAGAAATTTAATGCTGAAACATTAGTTGTAGTAGGGTGAACAAGTTTTTATGAGTCAAGTTTTTCATATGTTCAAGTACTTATTTATGGTGTTTGGTTGGCTTTGTTTTACGGCATATCAACCCGTTTCAGGTTATTTTATACCGAATTCGGTCATTTTGGTACAAGTTTTTATGCTTCAAGTTCTTTATATGTTCCAGTACTTATTCATGGTGTTTTGTTGAGTGAAAGGGGAGAAGGGGGAGTTGGGAGTTTGAGGAGGAGTGGGAGGGAAATTGTTTTTTGTTTTGGATTTTGCAGAACATGATTGAGTTTTGTAAAGAGAAAAAAAAACAATAAAACATCAATGTTTGATGCATTTTTTGGTCAGGAAGCCGATATCTTCAGACAGCCTGATCAGGTAGCACCAGGATTTCATCAGAAAAATGAATAACCTGTAATATATCTGTTAAGAAATAACTAAAATTAAGTCTCATTATTCTTAAGGATAACACAGAAGTAAAGCAACCTATTATGTTGCTATCTTATTTACATATGCGTTTACGGTGCGTACGAACACCCTGTGTGAATTAGCTAAAAAGAGTCTCTGTTTCTCTAAATCCTCACAGAGACATGCAGAAAGAATAGACAGTGGTTGAATCAAGATACAGTTAAGGGGGCGAGAGAAATACATAGACTGCTAAGAGCGGGATGGGTAACTTATTCAGTTAATTACAAATTACGGCTAGTTAGAATGGATTTTCTTTTTCGAACATAATACCTTTAGTTCTGGGATTGAGTTATATTAGCATGTATTTTGTGTTCTTGAAGTATATAGGAAAAAAGTCTTAGGGAAACAAACGTTGATTAACTCATCTTTAGTATAATAATAGATTCTCAGTTTTCAGATGCAGTTTTAAATCATTTTCCATAAATTGCAGACCCGCCCATACATGGAGTATTGTTGCCACATCTGGGCTGGTGCATCGTCTACTAGTCTCTCCCTCTTAGACAAGGTCCAAAAAAGAGTCGCCAACCTAATAGGTCCCTCACTGTCAACCAAGCTCCAGTCCCTGTCCCATCGTCGCAATATAGCATCCTTGTGCTTGTTTTACAAATACTTCAATGGATTATGCTCCGATGAACTGGCTACTCTGGTGCCCCCCCTCGACGTAAATTCACTAGACCAACTCGACAATCAGCTAGGTCCCATCCATTCACTGTGGAGGTCCCCAGATGCCGGAGAGCTTTCTACTCCAATAGCTTCTTTCCTCGTGCTGCTGGACTCTGGAACTCCCTCCCTGTCCCCTGTTTTCCCGACGGTACTGACATGCAGAAATTTAAAACTAATGTAAACAGGCATCTCGCTGTGCAGCTCCCAATTTAGGTTGACCCCCCCCCCCCAACCTCCTTTTTTTCTTAGTAGCCTCTTACGTCTACAGTGGCGTCCTGCCTTGTTTGGGGTGAACTATGTTAAAAAAAAAACAACAAAAAAAAACTATTTTAGATTATTTTAGAAAACTCTTGAAATGTAAAGGAAAATGACGACATGAACCAACTTTAAATGTGATTATTTTTTTATTAAGACGTTTTTTGTTTAAAAAAAAAAAAAAGGACTCTGCAAAAATAAATAAACAAAAACAAGTTCATTTCACATGTTTCACATTTAAGTAATATAAACTTTTAAAGGAGAGGAAAGGGGGAGATGCTGTGCCGTGGTGATGAAGATGAAACCAATCAATTTCCAAGTGAGTGATGAGAAACATTTCAATATTGGTGTTGAGATGAGTGCAATCAATAAGAATGTATTTTTGCAAAGCTGTGGATTGAAGCACCGCATATGATTTATGGGAAATTACGGGGTAGGGTGGGTGGGGGCAGAAAGAGAAGGGTGTAAACCGAAAAGCGGTGGGTGGGTGGGGGGGGGGTAAAGATAAATAAGGGTGGGGGAATGACAAGAAACAAACTGGGAGGGAGGAGGGGAAAAGGAAAGGAAATGAGGAAAGAGAAAGTGAAGGGAAAAAGAAAGCGAAAATAGAAAGTGAAGGGGAAAGAGAAGGTAAGAAGAAGAAGAAGAAGAAGAAGAAGGGGAAAGAAGAAGAAGAAGAAGAAGAAGAAGAAGAAGAAGAAGAAGAAGAAGAAGAAGAAGAAGAAGAAGGGGAAAGAAGAAGAAGAAGAAGAAGAAGAAGAAGAAGAAAGGGAGAAGGGGAAAGAAGAAGAAGGGGAAAGAAGAAGAAGGGGAAAGAAGAAGAAGAAGAAGAAGGGGAAAGAAGAAGAAGAAGAAGAAGAAGAAGAAGAAAGAAAGGGAGGAGGGGAAAGAAAGGGAGAAGGGGAAAGAAAGGGAGAAGGGAAAGAAGAAGAAGAAGAAGAAGAAGAAGAAGAAGAAGAAGAAGAAGGGGAAAGAAAGGGAGAAGGGGAAAGAAAGGGAGAAGGGGAAAGAAAGGGAGAAGGGGAAAGAAAGGGAGAAGGGGAAAGAAAGGGAGAAGGGGAAAGAAAGGGAGAAGGGGAAAGAAAGGGAGAAGGGGAAAGAAAGGGAGAAGGGGAAAGAAAGGGAGAAGGGGAAAGAAAGGGAAAGTATTATGTCTCGATGAGAATGGAAGCACAAACTAAACACGGTTAGAGTTTATTTACTTCCCTCCCACCGCAGGAAGATGTGACACAAGGTCGAAAGGTGGGTTTGAAGGAAAAACCAGTGGCCGCACAAGAAGCGGAACACTCTAGCTCTAAAAAAATGCCTGGACAGCCCTGTCGGCATTCCCCGGTAGGGGCGTCTCAGGCGATTAGCAATAAACTAACCTCTTCCCAAAGAGAGAAGGTAAAGCCTGGGAGGGTGGACCTCTTACAGCTGAACAGAACCAAACCTCAGTCCGACAGAAAAAAAAGGGCCACCTAGCTCAAATGGACTAGAATTTGTCGGGCTGATTGTCGAGGACGTATCGTAGACGCGGTATGAAAAATAACAAAACCTTAAGATCAAAGACCCAAAAGGCTGAGCTGCAAATGCGGGACGCCCTTAATTATAACGACAACAAAAACGCCCCCTAGGCAAGATAAGATGTTAAAAACAACAACTAGCATACAAAGGCCGGTAATTTCGACTTAAGCTTTTTGCTTTAAAGACAACTCACGTCCTTGATAGAAACGAAGCATCTAGACTGTATTTTCGGGTTGTTTGTCGGATTAAACTTGCAGAGTAGCAGTTCGACAGTGACTTTGTTGCTCTGTTCAAGTTTAGATGTCCACTTTCCCAGGCTTTACCTACACGGCTATGAGAAAAGGGTTGGTTTATTGCTGATCGCCTGGGGCGCTCCTACCGGGAAATGCCGACGGGGCTGCTCAACCATTTTTGTAGGCCACGGTGCGCTTATCCTAGTGCGCTGGCTTTTCGAAACAACACCTGACCTTGTGTCTAACCCCCCCCCCCCCGGAGAGGAGGGAAATAAAAATGCTTCGTGTAGAACATCCATAAACAGCAGAGATGACGTTTTGCTTGATTTTATAACTTGAAAATTATAGAATTAAAAAAAAAAATTTTTTAATAGAAAATTTTTTTTTTTAAAATTAAAATAGTAAATAATTTTTTTTTTGAATAATTTAAAAAAAAAAAAATATAACAAAAAAACAGTAAAAAAAAAAAAAAAAAAGAGACTATATTATAGATAAAGAACGCGCGTGGTTGTAATAAATGTCGAGGCCACTAACAACCAAAACAGCAACGCATACGACGAGACGGCCTGAATGCTGACAAGAAAGCGATACGGAATATCACTTTCCTTTTTTGTCGCGTATATAAGACGCCGGCGACACATTGTCATCACGTGCACAAAATACACCCATGACTGTACCCAGCTGTTCACCTCTCTCTCCCCCTCGTATTGGGGGTGGTTGGTTGATTTGACTGTGCGTGCACTGAAGTTGGAGACTATGAATGAAGGCATCCCGCTGTTTAATAACAGCATCGGGCCACGCAGTGAGGGCGGCGGCAATATTTCTTCTCATTCGCCACGGCTACGATATTAGCGTGTGTCCGTGCTATGCTAACGCCGATTGTACGGGTGAGCGTTGAAACAAAGATGAAAGACCCGAAGAACAATAACAGTATTTTATATAACAAACAACAAGGATATTTAATTTGAGTTACTAGTGGGGCCCATGGAAATTCCACAGTTGTATACTTCATCGGTTGTTTATTGCTACCGTGCATTCTATGGACGTCCAGCGAGAACGCAGACCCCACAATATTATTGTACCAACTTTGTTCAAACTGAAACATGCTTAACGAAGTACTCTGGTTAATGTAGTTTCAGAATATATCTGCTTATAGGGGTCTGTCTCCAAAACCCTTGTAGACGTTTGTGACACATTTTGATTTTATCAGATGCGAACGCAGACCCCCACGATATTATTGTAGAATCTTTGGGCAGAACAGATACTACACTTTGATGTTAGCCCGAAGGCCAAGTTATTTACCTCCGAAGCAGTAGGTTAGACACAAGGTCAAAGTACTTTTATTCACCCCCTCTTCAAGAGGCTGGACACAAGGTCCGGTGTGGTTAGCCAGCGCACTAGGATTAGCGCGCTATGGCCTACAAAAACTGCCTGGACAGCCCCGTCGGCATTACCCGGTGGGGGCGCCCCAGGCGATTAGCAATAAACTAACCCCTTCTCAAAGAAAAGGTAAAGCCTGGGAGGGTAGACGTCCTAGAACTGTACAGGACCATACTTCAGAATCAAGGCTCAAAGGCCAAGACGGTACCGGTCTGCAGAGTGTAGCATCCATCGGAACAGAAACTACACTCTGATCTTAGCGAAAAGGCCAAGAAAGTGTATTTATTTACCTCCTCTCCAGAAGGTTAGGCACAAGGCCAGTTTTATCTTACTCCCACAAGTAAGATGTGACCGAAAGTCGGGTCGGGAAAGTGGGGTTTGAAAAGCCAGCGCCCGAGAAAGTGAGCACTCTGGCCATTAAAAATTGCCTGGGCAGCCCCGTCGGCATTCCCCGGTAGGGGTGCCTCAGGTAGTAAGCAATAAACTTACTCCTCCCCAAAGAGGGGAGGCAAAGCCTGGGAGGGTGGACCTCCTAGAACTGCACAGGACCGACCCATAGACCGGCGTAAATCAAGCCCCGAAGGCCAAAACAATAGCAGTTTATGGGGTGTAGTATCCATCGGAACAGATACTACACTTTGATCTTAGCCAAAAGGCCAGAGAGTTACTTTTTTTTTTTTTTTCATTGCAACTTTGGTGATCGGGCGATCCTATCTTTTTAAAAAGAAGGTGAAGGGTGATAACGTATGTACATTATTATATAGATTCTTTAGAACAATTATATTGACAGTCTGGCGTACAAAAAGAAAAAAGTATCACCGGGTCGGGAATAATATCTGATGAAGCACGGAATGCACTGGTATAGATCGTCGTTACTTATATGCGCCGTCGCTTTCACATTGTCGCAAACAATCTCCACACGAGCTGCGTCTAAAGCAAACTAGTGTTACCGCACATATCACGTTGTTGTCATCAACAGGATTGTTCTCTTTTGAAACCTGTTAGTGCGTCGCGAATATGTAGATCTTTTTGTAATGCGTGTCAAGTGCGCCGTCGCGCCTACTAATTTAAACACGTCGTACCCATCAAATGTCTTCTCCGCATTTCTTCGCAGAATACAATCTATCGTGGATTCGACGTCTCCAAGACATCTCGTCTCTCACGACTTCGTCTAACTCACTGATTGATCCGCAAGTCTAGAAACATACGCCATCTTCTCTGGTTTACTTCTTTCTATGCACTCTTCCACCATTCCTTCTAGACATACGAGATAAACAATTTGATTGATTTATGCTTTTGTTTATGTTTTTTTTCCGAGGTTAATTACAAACCTGAGATTAACTCTACGAGACGTTAACATTGTTCATTGGTGGGTGGGTACACTTTCAATTTTTTTTTCCATGTGTAAATCTAAATCTGTGGGACTGGACAACAGAAAAAAATTTGTTTTTCAATCCCACGCATAAAACAAAACAAAAAAAAACAATAAATAAAAATAAAAACAATTATTTTAGAATTTTCAGTGGGGATCAGTTTCGCATATGAATTGAACATAAAATGCTGACCGATTTTCAGACCAGCAGTTTCTAACCGGATAACGTTTTAAGATAATCCAAATATTTCTTAAAGGGAGATAAATTTTGTGTTTGTTGATTTTCATTTCTTGGGGTTGGGGGGTGGGGGCATTTTTTATGCTAATATTGATCATCTGCATAAACTTGGATAAATTTTTATTTTATTGTAATTTCAGTAAAAAATGTATATTTGAAACGACGTGTAGAAAAGAAGGTTTGAGAAATCCGGCGCTGACGGGTATTTCGGCTAATTTATTGATATAGAGATGTTTTATGATGGCAGTTTAAGTGTTGTAGATTAGGGGTTACTGTTGGAGAGGGAGCGTGGTATCTGGGATAGCGATATATGAGAGAGAGAGAGAAAGAAAGAGACAGACGGTGAGAGAGAGAGAGAGTGAGAGAGAGAGAGACAGACAGACGGAGGCAGGGAGAGAGAGAGAGACAGACGGAGGCAGGGAGAGAGAGACAGACAGACGGAGGCAGGGAGAGAGAGACAGACAGACGGAGACAGGGAGAGAGAGACAGACAGACGGAGGCAGGGAGAGAGAGACAGACAGACGGAGACAGGGAGAGAGAGACAGACAGACGGAGGCAGGGAGAGAGAGACAGGGAGAGAGAGACAGACAGACGGAGACAGGGAGAGAGAGACAGACAGACGGAGACAGGGAGAGAGAGACAGGGAGAGAGAGACAGACAGACGGAGACAGGGAGAGAGAGACAGACAGACGGAGACAGGGAGAGAGAGACAGACAGACGGAGACAGACAGACGGAGACAGACAGACGGAGACAGGGAGAGAGAGAGAGATAGGGAGAGAGAGACAGACAGACGGAGACAGGGAGAGAGAGACAGACAGACGGAGACAGGGAGAGAGAGACAGACAGACGGAGACAGGGAGAGAGAGACAGACAGACGGAGACAGGGAGAGAGAGACAGACAGACGGAGACAGGGAGAGAGAGACAGACAGACGGAGACAGACAGACGGAGACAGGGAGAGAGAGACAGACAGACGGAGGCAGGGAGAGAGAGACAGACAGACGGAGACAGGGAGAGAGAGACAGGGAGAGAGAGACAGACAGACGGAGACAGGGAGAGAGAGAGACAGACAGACAGACGGAGAGAGTGAGAGAGAGAGTGGGAGAGAGACAGACAGACGGAGACAGGGAGAGAGAGACAGACAGACGGAGACAGACAGACGGAGACAGGGAGAGAGAGAGATAGGGAGAGAGAGACAGACAGACGGAGACAGGGAGAGAGAGAGACAGACAGACGGAGGGAGTGAGAGAGTGAGAGAGAGAGTGGGAGAGAGACAGACAGACGGAGACAGGGAGAGAGAGACAGACAGACAGAGACAGGGAGAGAGAGACAGACAGACAGAGACAGGGAGAGAGAGAGACAGACGGAGACAGGGAGAGAGAGAGACAGACAGACAGAGACAGGGAGAGAGAGAGGAGAGAGAGAGACAGACGGAGAGAGTGAGAGAGAGAGGGAGAGAGAGAGAAAGAGAGGGAGAGAGAGAGAGAGTGAGAGAGAGAGAGAAAGAAAATAATACGAAGACAACACGACAGGTGCACAAAATAGACTTAATCTGACTTAATAGATCTGAAAAAGGTTCCAGGTGGGAAGAAAAGTGAAATAAATAAATAAATAAAAAACAGGTGTCATCGTTATGAAGTTTTTCAAGTGAAAAAAAGAAAAAAAAGGTTTACACAAATCATAGCGTAAAAAGTAAATAAAGTGAAATGTACTTTTTTGTAGATTCATTCAATAAATTGAGCACAAACGATTAGTTTTTGGTTACTTTAAACTGTTCTACTTTAAGATGGTGGCCATTGAAACAAAATTATCTTAATTTGTTTCAGTTTTATAACAATTTCGTTTAACGATATATGTATACGTAATATATTAGTGCAACCTAATTATTAGGTGGAAACGCATCGAGCCTGCTCTCGACCTGCCAAGCCTATTGGTTTTGAAAAGGGACATTTTATCAATTAACTTTTTTTTTTCTTTCTTTTTTTTTCTTTTTTTTTTTTTTGAGGTTTTTGCTTTGCTGGGTGCCATTCTAGTTTTTATTTTAGCAATATTAAATAAATGAAATAAAAATAAATATTTAATAAATTATTATTTGGTTTGTTTTTAGACAATGTTAATCGTATCACAGTCAATAGTTTTCTTCGAATGTCCGACTGACTTGGTAGGCTGAGAGCAGACTCAAGCCGTTTCCACGAATAATGGCGATAGAGAGGCGCTCGTAAAGCCAAGACAATTCGCGATTGTCTCCGGTGTTGTGCGTCATTAATAGACCAATGCTTTCAAGGAAGTCGTGCGTGATAGAGCCAATCACTCCACTCGTCTCCACAGCGATCGGTTGAAATATAAATCTGTCGAGAAGATCGGCATATTTTGACCGCTTGCAGCTCTCTGCTGACGCTGCTGCATGTCCAGGGTTTGTTACCGATTCTATCACTGACGAGAACGCAAAAGTGTCGACACAAGTCGCATCCCATATCAGTGACTTACCGTTTGAAAAGGGAAACACTGTCAGGCCATCAGGTCGTTTGCCATCCCGTCTGTCAAGGCCAACTGGTTCGAGGATCGACAGGAAGCCAGTGATGTCCAGTGTTCGTCGGACGACATCATTGAGTGTGCTGTGCCTCGGAAATCCGCTGGCGCTCCTACACGAAAGGGTGTGGAGTCCATATATGCCGACCGGTTACCCACAACGGCACTTGTGGGTGCTGTAAACTCTAGAAACTGTACGCAAGGCAACGGCGAATCTCAGGCAATTGTCATCAACTAGGTTAGCGACAGCCGATGACGGCCAGGCTGTTAGCCACGTGAAGAACTTGCAAGCCAGACGGTGTTGGTCGCAAGATGTTCTTAGGGATTCGACTCTGGTCTTCACCCTGATCATAAATATTATTTGTTATTTATTGAATAAATGTGTTTTTATTTAAACTTTATGAACAGAAAACAAAATTAAATTAGACACACAGCATCAAGAAATATCTGTAAAATGTCAATTTTTTTTAAAATTAGATAGTTAAAAAATATTTAGTATTGTTTGGTTATTAACTTATTAATTAAATCAAATTGTTATAAAACTAATTTCGGTTAAGATAATGTTTTAATGGCAACCATTTGAAAGTTGAAAAGTTCAAACTAGCGATGGGACGATTCCAATATTTTTCACCCCGATTCCGATACAATTACCGATTTTGTTCTAAATTCCTGATTCCGATAACAAACGCACCCAAGAGTACACAGCCACAGCATAAAAGTAATTACCTGTGCAACTATAGACCCCCTATCGAAAGAGTTCATTAAATGGCATCGATTTAAGTTCTTTATATAGAAATTTTCTGATACTTGGAGCTTTTCTTATCGCAAACTTTTTCCTAAATAGAAGAATGAGGTTAAAATGAAATATACCAAAGTTATGTTAAAAAAAAATCAATTAATAATTAGTTTACATCAGTCTTTTTTTTTTTAATATAATTTTGCACTGGAATAAAATCCATAAAAAACGATGAGTTATAAAAAAAAAATACACATTGGGAAAATTTGTAGATAAATCAATTTCCTTTCGACTGCTCGGATTTTATGGATTTATAACGATCTTATGACGGTCTTACCGACGAATCTGCCGCCGGAGAATTTGACCCAAAATAATTCTACCACAAAGAGTTTGACCCACCCGATATATATTTTTTTTAACACCGAGGGGTTTTTTTGTGGGGGGGGGGGGGGGGGGAGGGAGAGAGATTTTTGTATGAACGGTTAGCGCTCCCCTCGGAGCTAAAAAATAATTATTACTTTTGAGCTCATCTTTTTTACTTTAGTGTGTTTTTAATCTTTATGTTTATTTTAATTTTAGGTAATCAAACTATTTTAGATCTTTCAGGGTTCGAATCTCACATTGGACACACTTTTTTCTTGCGTTCTGGTTATTTCCTAGCCAATATCGATCATCATGATCGTAAACCTGAATATTTTTTATTATTTTGCGACTAATTATTATTTTTGAACTCTGAGGAAACGTTAATTGATGAAAAATCTGCACAACTCTAAGCCAAAGTTAATGTTTATATAATAAATATTCACAAAGCTCGACCTAGTACTGAGCACTTTTGAAAAAATATTAGTTTTAAGTTCGTTTTATAAATCAAGGGAGGCGCGAGAGCGCTCTATCCCTTAATAGACTTCAAGAATGGCCTATGCTGGAAATCTCATTTCTTTGATCAATCATAACTCAAAAACCAAATTAGTTAAAACTTTGCACAAAATTTTTATTTGATAGGTTCTATAAGTGTGTAGAATTTCAGCATCATCAGTCAAGGCAACCCAGAGATCCAGAAAGTTCAATCATGAAATCATGTTATCTGTGTGTACGTACGTACGTATGTATGTGCCACCCTGTATCTCATCAACTATTTGATGGATTCAGCTGATTTTTGGCAGAGATAAAGGTTCTAGGGTCTAGTTGATGGCATTCTAATTTCAGTTTACCATATACCTTAGTTTTCCAAAAAAAAATCAAAAAAACCTTAAAAATGATCATTGTATTGAGGCATAATCTTTACAAAAGTAGTGACATTCCATGAAAAATGCCAGTATACTGAAATCATATGTCCTTAAAAGGGTTAAGATGAAAATTCATATACACTAAATGTACAAAAGCAAGGAAATTCCCAAATTTTTACACTTTTATTGTCATTAAGGGTATGACTACATATCAACCAAACCATTTCATTATCACATCACTACAGTATAAATCTCTATGCATGAGTGGATGAAGTGTGTGAGGTGCGCTGAAGAAAAATTCCTACCAGTAAAATACATAGCCCTGTTGTACTCGCATACCCTTAATGACAATAAAAGGGTAAAAATTTGGGGATTTCCTTGCTTTTGTACATTTAGTGTATATGAATTTTCATCTTAACCCTATTAAGGGCATATGATTTCAGTATACTGGCATTTTTCATGGAATACATTTTAACTTGTTTTATATACATTAAAATTTAAAGTGGGGATCAGTTTCGTATATAAATTTAATATAAAATAGCCACCGATTTCCCGGTCAGACGTTTCTAACCAGATAGCGTTTTAAAGACATAATTGTTTTCAAGGGAGATACATTTTGTGTACGTGTTTTTTTTAAGGAGAGGAAAGGCATTTTTATGCTAAAAAAGTTAACATGTGAAAAAAAAAAATGGCATGCCCTTCCTTAACACTACCACTAACCATAAGTTCGAGTGACAATAAACAAAAATACAAACAAAAAAAAATCACAACAATGTATTTCGAAGAAAATAAGAAAATGACCAAGATTTACCCCAAAACAAAAATTGATTATCTGTCCTTAAAACGCTATTTTACGTCAAATCTATAGGCTAAACTGTTCCCTCTTCACTCTAAAGTTTGTTTGTTCTACTTATTTTTACCGCTATGTTTTCCAGGCTGTTTACATGTAATCGCCTAAAAAAGTAAAATCTATTATTTTCTTTTTGAGTGAACTAGCATATGGTGTAATGATACAATACAAAGTTAGAATAACTAAGTTGTATTTGATAAAAATGTAAATATTTTGTGACCTTTAAAGAAAATTAGATGAAAAAGAAAAAATAGATTACAAAAAAGAAATAAAAGTTGAAGTTATATAAACGTGGGTAATAAGGGGGGGGGTGAAATGTTGGGGGAAATGTTCAATTTTAGTTAGAGTCTCGGTTTATGGGTGTAAATAAAACAAAGCGAAACAAATGCCGACACACGAAAAGAGATTACTTTTACGTTTCTTTAAAAGAACAAGTGTTTTCCAGGAAAAAAAAGGTGAGTGTGAGTGAGTGAGTGAGTGAGTGAGATTGAGCGAGAGAGTGAGTGAGAGAAGGTATGTGTGTGTGTGTTATGTTATGTAAAATATACCGTGAAAAACACTAAAAACGCCTGATTAACGTTTTCAAATATTCAGAGCAGACGATTTTTCTCCACTTTCAAATGATTGTTCTTGATTGGTTAATCTGAGTCACGTGAGATAAATCCTTGATTATGATTGGTGGTGGGCATAAAAAAAGTGCCGCCCGTTCAAGTGACCCTCTTCTAGGTTTACAGCCGATTTTTTTTTAAAACAAAAAATAAAAAATAAAATAACAATCATAAAAAGTTATAAGTAAGAATCACAAATTAACATTTATACCCGCTTTGGGATGACGCAGGATAACAACAATCTACCTTAAAAGGTTCAGTTAGAAATTCCGTACACATACACCTGAAAAAGGTCGGAGAATACATCGACCGAAACGTGAAAATATCAAACAAGATGAAAATAGTAGTTCGAATAAAACAACATATCAATCCTCATCACACCATTCTGGAATCTAATTAAAATTATCAATTTTGAGGAATCTCAATATTTCATTTAGTCAGTGATACGTATTTTCGGTGCTTCAGTCTTACAGGGTCGAAAAAAAACAAAAACATTTTATCTTTAATTTTGAAGAGTCAAATGACAGGGGGAGATAATTCAAAGTGTTCCCCCGGGATTTATCTTCAAAGGGAGTTTACCGATATGCATTTTAATTAACTTAAAGTAAAAATAATAAATACGCAAAAGATAAATAAAACAAAATGTCGGCCCTATAATACAGAAGCACTGTATTTTCTTCTAAATAAAATTTACTCTTACATAAAACACACGAGTGGAATGTGTCAGTTTAAAAATAAAATAACAAAAAAACTTTAGGAAACTATATTGAAAAATATTAGCGTACGACACCCTAATTTACGGAAAATTATCGAGTATTTTAATTTTTATTGAAGAAATTCAACTACTGTTCAGAACCGGGTAAATGTTGAGAAAATCAATTTAGTATTACGCATTTAATCTGAAGAGAACCACGTTTAAAAGAATTTACACCCTGTGTGAAAAAGTTCGAATAATAACCGTAAAACACACGGAAGACGAAGATACCGTAAAACACACGGAGGTTCTACGACCACAAGTTTGAATAAAATATGGCTTGAGCCTATTTCAAGTGAAAGAAATCTGAGATAAATGTCGAGATTAAAAAAAAACAAACAAACAAACAAAACGCTAAAGTCCAACAGAATGCAACAATGTTCGAAAAACTGTTTTTATCGGCATACGCACAGATAATGTGCACTTTTCTAAGAAATTGTCACAGCAGGTTTCGGTTTTGTTTTCATGACCGACTAAATCAACATTAAACAAATAAATTCCAATACAAAGATGGACAGCTCTACGACGTTAATAAAAATTGTTTGACAACTTCTCGTGCGTGTCTCAATGTGTTTCTCGCCGCTAAGTTACTTACACTTTTCTTCATTGAAAACAAAAATGCAACAGGACAGAGTGTCAAAAGTAACTTTTTAAAAAGTCCTATTAAAAAAATTAAATCCACTTATGTAAACAAGTCAGCCATTTTAATCTTTTAATAACTGACAAGAAAACAAAAATTAATTACTTCGTGACCCTTCAAAAATTTCAAACTGTCGAATAGAAACTCATTTAAACCATTCTCAAAATACCGTAATAATTAAATTTAACTTAGAAAATCCTATTAAAAATAATTTGGTATATATATACATCTAATATATATATATATATATATATATATATATATATATATATATATATACACACACAGGACCGGCGGGACAGTTATAAAAGTGTGTGTGGGGGGGGCTCCTAAAAAATGGGGGGGGGCGGTTAAACTCATGCATATATAACTTCATTATTGTTGACCGTAAAGTGGGGGGGGGGCAAGTTAAAAAGTGGGGAGGGCTTGAGTCCCCCACCCCCCGTCCATGATTATATATATATATATATATATATATATATATATATATATATATATACATACAGGGTGATTCATAAGTCACTTAGCTATTGATTTTTGAAATTCTAAAGTTAAAAAATACGGTAATACAAAACAGAAAGTTTATTCAACAAATTCATTTATGGGAGTTTAAAATTACAGCAAATTTTCAAAATTTCCACCTTCGTTCTGCATGCATAGCTCCATTCTTTTTTGCAAGGAATTTACGACTCTTTGTAGCATATTTGATTGATTATGAAATAAATATATATAGAAACAAATATATAAACGAACAAATTTAAAATAACAAATAGCAGTAATTAGAGAGTAAGATAACAATTATCAAAAGTTCATAGTATGTTTGTGCTTCATATAGTAATCATTTTAAATAGCTAAGTGAAGTGAGTTATGAATCACCCTGTACGTAATATATATATATATATATATATATATATATATATATATATATATATATATATATATGGGAAGAGAAGAATGAAGGTAATCCGACGTGATGGGAAAATGAAAAAGGAAAACCAAAAAATGGATGTTTTTTTTGTGTACATCAACGTTTCGTCTTTATTTATAAGACTTCATCAGGATGATAATATAGAGAAAAATGTCATGCAAGTACAAACACATGTAGGGTTGACATATTGGGAAAAGGGAAGAAAATAATGGCCACTACTGGGTGGACGTCCGTACTTGGTGAGGAGTGAAAAATGACTGTATATATATATATATATATATATATATATATATATATATATACGAAAATAAAAAGGTACCCGGAAAACGCCAGGTAGGTACAGCAAAGTCAACAATAATTATTCAATTAAGAACTGGAAATGAAAATAAAATGTTAGTTCCGTTTAAAACAATTAAAAGTTAATATTTATTAAGAAAAACTAACATTGTTACTAAAAAGGAAAAAGAAAAAAAACAGGAAAGAAAAAGAAAAAAAACAGGAAAGAAAAAGAAAAAAAACAGGAAAGAAAAAGAAAGAAATGGGTACTTTTTTTTTTACTTTGGGACCCGCGCTAACTTTGACCATTGACCCTAACGACGGGGTCAAAGTTAGCGCGAGGCCCAATGTAAAAGAGCACCGAGAAAAGAAAAAAATGGGGAAAACAGACAAAAATGGGGAAAACAAAAAAAGAAAACAAGAACAAAAAAGAAGAGAAAAGAGAAAGAAAAAAGAAACAAGACAAAAGACAAAAAAATTTTTTTTTTCCATTCATGTCTTCCATTTGTAATCTGATTTCATGGCAAGATCTTTCAACATTGCGATTTAGTTATCAAATTGCGAAATTAGTCAAAGTGTCGATCGATTTCAGCAATAAGGAAGAAAAAAAACTCAAGGAGAATCGTTTTGTTTGCTAAATGAAATGAAATATTTAAGTAATCGGTCTTAATGGAATTATTTTTAATTAGCTGCACCTACCCGGCGTTGCCCGGGAGTCTTTTTTACTTTCATTTTGTTTACGATTTTTTGTTTGTCACTAGGATTTTTTAAAGTTACATTTAATTATTACGGGATAATGATTACTTTTACCGACATAAATTATTTGAAACGAAATACAGTTAGGAAATTAGTCAGAACCAATTTATTTTGGTTTACCTACTCATTTGTAATCCAGCTGCGTTAAAAAATTGAATATTTAATGCGAGATATAAGCTGTCGTAAATATGGGTTCTAAGCAAAGTAGCCATTTTCTTCGGTCACAGGAAGTAAGATCCGTAACGTAAACAAGTGACTAAAGAAAATGGCTAATGTCAACTACTGTTTAGTAATAATTTGAATATTTTCAAAATTAAAAAATACCAATTATAAAAAAAAGTTTGATTTTATTATTTATTAATAATTAAACAAATTGTTGAAAACAAATTATTTGCAAAAAAAAAAAAAAAAAAAAGAAATCCGGCCTAAAATATAATTGGGGATTTTTTTTAGTAACACCGGTTTGCAATTTTTGATACGACACCCATGATGAAGTGGAGACTTTCTACTTTACCGATGATTGTATTACGGTATCGTTTGGTCAATGGTCGAATTGAAACAGATTATACAACCATAACTAATTGTTACGGTGTTTTAATCTATTTATTAAATGAATCTTTGTAAAAAGCTTCCAAAAACTTTCTATCTTTTAATTAAATGGAGATTTAATAAGAATTTTAAAACCAGTTTAAATGACTTTCTATCCGACAGTTTAAATGCTTCAAAATTCCTTTCAAAAGGTCATGAAGTAATACATTCTTTTCTGTTGTCAAATATTAAAATGGCTGACTTGTTTACGAAGAAACCAAAATGTATCATGGTGGATCTAATTTCGTAATCAAATTAATTTTTAAATAAGTGTTTTCTTAGTTCTTCACCTTTACTGCATTTCTATTTTAATAAATATTCGATTAATAGTAATATAAAAAATGTGTAAGCCACATAGAGACGAGAAACCTATGGACACACGAGAAGTGGTTACACAATTTTATTAATATAGAAAAGAGTAAGTTAATGTCGTTATTTCTTCAGGACAGGAAACTTCATTTGACGCCATATTTTGTGATGATTTCAGTGTTCAGATCCCATTGAATTGGGTTATTTTTTTAATTATTTTTTTTCGGTTTCAGAGTTCGAAAAGATGTACCCGAAAAAGGTCGGAGGTTACATCGACCGACATTTTGTGAATATAACAACCAAGATGAAAATAGTAATACAAATAATACATCTTGACATCCGGTCGACAATAAACTCATTGGTAAAAAAAACAAAAAAAAACATAACAAAGACAGCAAAATATGAGGGGGGGGGGCACCGGTTCATAAGATAGAAAAAGAAGCTCACATCCGCCACCATCTATTGTTTCAAACATTTTGTACTTGTTTGTTTTTCTTCAGACAATCATCCTGATGAACTCTTGAAATAAAGACGAAACGTTGATACATACATAAATACTTTTTGGTTTTCCTTTTTCAATTTCCATATATATATATATATATATATATATATATATATATATATATATCGTCGTTGGACGTGAATATAGACTTTTGGCTCGGAGCAAAGTGTAGTATCTGTTCTCACACTTCAGCTTTTCTGTCCTCGGTCAGTGACGTTAATTCTTCGAGATTGCGGCACTTTTTATTTTTTGTCCCAATCAATTTTTATAATTATTTCTTTTTTTATGTTCAGGTCGGTGATCTCAACATTTGCCAAGTTAGGATTTAAAAAAATAAAAAAACCCAGCTCAATTAAAATTCTGTAAAAGTGCCCTTTTTCATGTACTAACGTGTTATCGCTAATCAAGGACCAAAAGCCATTCGAGGATAAGGGTGTCTTTTTGATGAGCTGGATTTTCCCCACATTAAAAACTGATCTTACGTCCAACTCTGCCCTCGTGAGGAATAAGTAAATAATTACCGTTTATTCATTTTTTATTCTTTTTGCTAATGAGTCACCACTTATCAAGGCCAAAAGCCATTTGAGGATACGGGTTAATAATGAGATGGATGGATTGTAAGTTGAATGATGAAGAATATTATGAGAGGGTTGAAAATGATTGGGTTTGCTGATAGCCTATATCTACATTATCGAATTATATTTGGGGAAAACTGTTGCTTTTTATTTATTTTTGTCGTGTTTTGTTAATTATTTTTAAGTCAAGCGGAGATTTTATTTGTTTTTGTAAATTGTTGCATTTCACGCATAGTGCATTTTTATTATTATTATTATTTTATTCGACGTGGTTTTGTATACGAAATTCAAGGAATGGTTGACTTTTTCAATGAAACAACTTTTTAACAATAACAGAAAACAATTATAAAAACAATTTTTTTGAGGTGCTTCTACAGAATTTGAACCGAACCGACTTTTGCCGAAATAAATCTTTAAGAGCAAATGTTGAGATCGACGGCCCAAACAGTTTTTATTTTGAAATTTCGAATAAAATTAAGATTATGACATGAACGTTTTGAAGTTTTAGAGTTAAAAATCAATTTAATATCGTATATAGGGGAAAATACGTTTTAACACTTTTTTCGGCTTGAGCAAAAAAAACATGGCTCCATGAACAATATAAAAAAAAAACATGGCTCCATGAACAATATATAAAAAAAACATGGCTCCATGAACAATATATAAAAAAAGAACATGGCTCCATGAACAATATAAAAAAACACTTCCGGTTCCAGTAAGACTCCAATTTGTAAAAATCTGGATTATTCTAGCATATTTACACATTTCAAACGTGTTTTTTCTTTCTTCAGATTAATACTAACTAAATTTAAGCACTTGTGCAGTTTAGTAAACAGCGGCAGATAACCCACAGGAAGTAACGACCAATAGATTAAAACATTTTAATAAATTTATTTATTTAATAAAATATAGTTTCTGAAAGAAAAACATTGTGATTAAATCCAGTTTATTTTCAATAAAGTAACATTTTGGCCAAAACATTGTAATAAAATAGTTTCTGAAATTGACAGTGATTTTTTTTTTAATTTAAAATGTTATAAAACGAACATAAAAATAATAAAACGATATTTTATTACAATATTTTGGCCAAAATGTTACTTTATTGAAACTAAACTTTATTTTATTACAATGGTTTTCTTTCAGAAATATATTTTATGAAATAAATAAATTTATTAAAATGTTTTAATCTACTGATCGTTACTTAGTGTGGATTATCTGCCACTGTTTACTAAACTGCACAAGTGCCTAGATTTTTTAATTCGAAATGGTTCAGCAATCCTCATTTAATAATAATAATAATAATAATAAAGAACAACATAAAACCATGTTTATAGCTTATGTTTTTATCGCATTCTGTTGAGGTCGGCGATCTCAACATTTGCCAACTTAAGCCAGGATTTAAAAAAAAACAGCTCAGTTCAAATTCTGTAAAAGTGCCCTTTTTCATGTACTAACGCGTCATCGCTAATCAAGGACCAAAAGCCACCCGAGGATAGGGGTTAATGAGTGTGTCACGTTGATGGTGAGACAACGCCGTGGGAATTGTTAACGCTGGTCGAAACTGGGCAGAATCTTATTCAAGGGGACTTGTTAATATTGAACATGGGAACGACCATGTTGTAGTCAGCTGGGAAGCAACCCCATGGTAATGTGTTCCATAGACGGGTACTTTTTGGAAATAAACTTTCTGGATGGAAGGTCAGTTGAGTTACATAGCAGAAAACAAAAAATCTTTCTCCCTCTGTGTACCTTATTTTAAATAACGATAGAGCAGAGAAAGACTAGCAACTTCTCTTTTGTGGGAAGAGAAGGGAAATATATATCAGTCATATATATATATATATATATATATTTATTAAAATGCACTGTATATAAATCAGTGTTTGTTTTTTTTGTTTACGGTTTCAAGAACCCGGGTTTCATTTTGTGCGATCACCTTTCCGCCGTCGTAACTCGCTACCGGATTTTATCAAGCCAATATGGGTATTGATTTACTCCTCTCCAGGAGTTAGGCACAAGGCCAGTTTTTATCTTACTCCCACAAGTAAGATGTGACCCAAGGTCGGGTCGGGAAAGTAGTGGGGTTTAAAAATTGCCTGGGCATCCCCGTCGGCATTCCCCGGTAGGAGCGCCTCAGGCAGTAAGCAATAAACTTACTCCTCCCCAAAGAGGGGATGCGAAGCCTGAGAGGGTGGACCTCCTAGAACTGCACAGGGCAGACCCATAGACAGGAGTAAATCAAGCCCCGAAGGCCAAGACAACACCAGTATAGGGTGCAGTATCCATCGGAACAGATACTACACTTTGATTTTAGCCAAAAGGCCAAGAAGCCAATATGGGTAGCCATGAGGGCTGGACTATATTAGCACCTTTTTTTAACTCGCATACCCACCTAATATATGATGACACAAGGTAGAATGTAAAGTTATTAGTAACCCCCCCCCCCGTCTCCCCACCCGAAATTGGGGGGGGGGAGCACTCGTGACGAATATAAAAATAGACGTGATCGGACCAGTCGGCGTTCTCCGGTGAGAGCGCCTCGGGCAACAGGCAATAAAACCAATCCTTCCCGGAAGGAGATGGTAATGCATGGGAGGATAGCCTCCTGGACAAGAGAACTCTATATTTTAATGATCCCAGCCCAAGTAAAAAACGAGAAAGAAAGAGGACAAGCTGAGTTCTTTGAACTCATCAAATAATGGGAGCTAAACATTAATGTGAAATAAGAATTTTTTTTTTTTTTATTTAAAAAAAAAAAAGAATAGATAATTCGTAATTTCTATGATCACAAAGAGAAAAGAAATTAAGAAGAAAGAAAAAGAAGACTTACACATAGCTCCTTCGAGGAGCATTTTCGGGTGAGCCGTGACGCTGTCGTCCCCTTGTCGGCCTAAACCGACCCCATCAAGTCCGGGGGTTCCAGGCATACTCGCGGTATCAAAGAGTACGAACAATGGACTTGCTGTGTAATCTCGTTTTTAGGTAAAATCAAATCAAATTTTCTCGGTCAGAAAGTGAAACCGTCAGCAACCAACAAGCCACAAAAGTCGTCATAACCAAAAGAAAAGAAAAAAAATTATCCAATTAAGAAAAATTTGGGGTTTATTTTATTTCATCTATTTTTTTTTTTTTTTTTTTTTGGCATGTGCGCGTTTCTTGTTCTCGTTGCGATTTGTGGTGGTTTTTTTCCACAAACACGACGACACTCTCGACTGTACTTGTAGTAGTTGTACTACTTTCCACTTCTTTTCTTTAGTGTTACACACAACAACAGCAGCAGCTCACACTCAGTCGAGTGAGGAGTCCCCCCCCTTCTTCCCCCTCTCTCTCTGTTTCTCTCCCCCTCTCTCTCTCTCTCTTCCCCCCTCTCTCTCTTCCCTTCTTTCTCACCCTCTTCCCCCTCTCTCTCTCTGTTTACCAGCAGTAGCGTTATTTGTGTGTAGAGATGCGTTCGTGTTTATAAAAAGGTTGCTAATAGTTCAGCAGCTGTCCTATTGTTTCGTCTTTACAGCAGCTTAGGATATCAAAATGCCCCCCCCCACTCCTCTTTTCCCAAAAAATAAAAATAAAAAAAGGAAGTACAAACTTATTAAGCTCATCTTAACTCCAGTAAAGAAAAAAAAAAAGTTTAAAGTGATACTTTTTTTTTTTAGCTGATCACGACTTCTCCGAAAATGTATAAATCCTTCGTACAAACTTCTTTTTTTTTTAATTTCACCTTAATTTAATTACCTTATGCAGAAAAACAGTCGAACGAAAAATAAATAAAGCGACCCCGTCCGTCCGTCCGTCCGTCTGAACTTTGTAGCCTGGTTTATGCATGTCCGACTTCGGTTCTAACCTTCGGCCTGGGATCATTAAAAATATAAAGTTCTTGCTCATTAAGCAATCTTCCCAGGATTTGTCTCCTTCTCCTTTCGGGTAGGGCAGGGCTGGATTAACCATTAAGCAAAATAAACACGTGCTTACAGCATCAAGTGAAAAGGGGGTCATCACAGATTCGTCATTCAAAAATATTTTTTGAATTACACATATATGGGACACAAAAGTCAAAGAGTTTGTTTTTTTTCGATGTATTTTGGGCCGTTAAGGAAGATTGGAGAGGGGGGGGCTTGCCACTTGTACCTGGGGTTAATGGTAGGGTTATGATTTTTTTTTTGGTGGGGTGGGGGGGGGGTGCTTACCACTCGGACTTAGGGTTAGGGAAAAACTTATAAAACCACCTGATTGGAGACGGGTGTGATTCTATAAAATTACCGTCTTAAGTGCTTATGTACTCTAAAAGGCTTAATCTAGGCTTGGAGGAGGAAGGAAGAGGTGTATTGCCGGTCGCCTGAGGCGTCCTCGCTAGGGAATGACGATGGTTTCGAACATAGCTATTTTTATACCCCTTTTAGGGTAGCTGGATTTCCCGGTCTCACATCGGGTAGGACAGGTAAATCAAATCCTTGTCTTTTCACTTCCTCTTCAATCGATTTGATTTGCACCCAAAGTGTCGACCGGTGAAGAAAGTTTTTGTTGTTGTTGTTTTCTTCTTTCATTTAAATTGGTATTATTTGTATATGTAGAAAGTTGGGTAAATTAGTCGTTTCCCAGCCAAAATGACGGACAAAAAATCGGCTGCTTTTTTCCGCCCTAACAAATGAGTAAGTAAACCCAAATAAATTGTTTTGGACTAATTTCAAATTGACCTTAAATTATTTTAAAGGAAATACAGTTGGGAAATTAGTCCAAAACAATTTATTTAGGTTTACTTAATTTGTGAGGTCAGAAAAAAAAAATCAGCCGATTCATTATTCGCCATTTTGGCTGGGAAACGACTAATTTACCGAAAGGTTGCTTTAATAGTATGTATAAAGTATCCCCAAAGTTTTACTTCCTCCCCCTCATAAAAATATGTTTTTTTTCTTTAACCAAACAATCCATGCTCGACCACAAGCGAACACATGCCTGTGTAAAACCGAGATCACGTGGTCAAGCAAGACTGACCGAGTTTTTTTTTTCCTACGAAATCAGTTTTACTTTGCAGATATTATCTAAGAGTAACGAGGTTAACAAACTCAAGTTACTCGGTACTTTTTGTAACGATCAAAGCGTAGTATCTGTTTCAGACACCACACGGGGGGACGGGGAATCACTGAGGGCCCGACCCATGGATCGGAATGATGGTTCTGTTCGGTCATAGGCGACCATCCTCCCAGGCATTACCCCCCCCCTCCTTTGAGATGTGGTGGGGGAGATTATAGCCGGTCGTCTGAGGTGCCCCGACCAAGGATTGCTGACGGCTCCGATCACGACAAATTTTACAGCCGTCCAGAGATCTCCCCATTTTGGGGAGTTGGACACCCTTCCTCCATCTCAACGTTAAACTGACTTTATGTCTAACCCTGTCGCACTGGGAAACGAGTAAATAACCTCAACGACGTCGGGTTAGTTTCTAATTCATTCAGACACAATATCTAGAACGAAAAAATACACATTCTTTTCGAAATATCATTTAAGAGACACCGTTTTTGTCTAGGAGCAAAATGTAATATCTGTTCTGTTACTGCAATTCATATTCTCTGTTTTCGGTCAGTGAAAGAAAAATCCTTCTAGACTGGGGCAATTTTAATTTTTGTCCCAATCAAAAGTGGCCCTTTTAGGGGAGCTGGATTTTCTCCACATAAAAAAACCGACATTGTGTCTAACTCTGCCCTCGTGAGGAGGCAAGTAAATGGGGACACCGTGGCGAAGGCTGCGAAAGAAAGGCGATTTGGTTTTTAAAAAATAAACAGTTCATCTTCAATGTTCATATAAAAAAGAAAACCTGTATTTAAAATATATATTTAAAAAATCCTACCTCCCCCCCCCCCCCTTCTTAAAGTGAGACCCCGATTTGGGGAGTGTAGAGTCACCCCTTAGTTACCTTTTATTCCAAGGTCAACTCTGACCCGGAGGAGTGGTAGTACCTGTCAGATCCCAATCTATGGGTTAAATAGAATTTATCATTTACAGACTATTGTGTTATTAATCGACATGTGGTAAAAACGAACGCGCACATATCCAAGACAATGGCCGAACCCTTAGAAAATGACCCCTAGTCTGTAGTTGAATGGGGCATAAATAGTTGGTAACATTTCATGAGTGTAGTATCTGTTCCGATGGATACTGCACCCCATAGACTGGTATTGTCTTGGCCTTCGGGGCTTGATTTACGCCGGTCTATGAGTCTGTCCTGTGCAGATCTAGGAGGTCCACCCTCCCAGGCTTTGCCTCCCCTCTTTGGGGAGGAGTAAGTTTATTGCTTACTGCCTGAGGCGCCCCTACCGGGGAATACAGACGGGGCTGCCCAGGCAATTTTTAAATCCCACTTTCTCGACCCGACCTTTGGTCACATCTTACTTGTGGGAGTAAGATAAAAACTGGCCTTGTGCCTAACTCCTGGAGAGGAGTAAATCAATACTAAGACAAAGCCCCTTTCCTTTAACAATTGTAAGAAACCTTTTCAACCACCGATTGCCATGGCTTATAACACCTTACCTGACAGTCCCATGTTCAAACTCCTCGGCCTAACCTTCACGGGTAACATGAATTGGAACAAATACATAGAAGACATTGCCAAGGCTGCTGCAAAGAAAGTGGGATCCCTCTATCGTGCTAGAAAACTTCTCACACCTACCAGAATCCTATATCTCTACAAACCCACCATTCGCCCATGCATGGCGCATTATTGTAACATCTGGGCTGGTGCACCAACCGATAGCCTCTCCCTCTTAGACAGGGTTCAAACAAAAAAAGATCCTCTCTATTCCAGTAGCTTATTTCCAGAAACTGTAGGCTTGTGGAACTCTCTTCCTGCTGACTGTTTTCCTCCTACCTATAGCATTGGTATTTTCAAGACTACGGCCAATAGGCATCGCCTGTCTTTGCGATAATCATATTTCGTTCTTGTTAGCTCCTTACATCAAGTGGCTTCATGCCTTGTCTGGAGTGATTTCCATAAAAATTTATTTTTATAAAATAAGTCCTACACTATTTAACAAGCTCCAGCCCATGTCCCATCGCCACAATGTTGCATTCCTGTGCTTGTTTTACAAATACTACAGTCAGCAAAATCCCACCCCTTCACTGTAGATGTACCGAGATGCCGGAGGACTTTCTACTCTAATAGCTTATTTCCTCGAACCGCTACCTTTTGGAATTTCCTCCCTGTCCTGTTTCCTCTTTTTTTATTTTTTATTTTCATTTTCTTTCATTTGCTGGGGACGGGTATTCTTCCAAATGCCATACGATCACCCGCTATTTACAGACTCCAACCGAGAGCTCTTTTCGTGATTCTGGCTCTGACTGCACCAACATGTGAAAGTTAAAATGTAATGTGAACAAACATCTCGCTGCAACCCCCCCCCCCCCCCCACTTAGGATGCCCCTGTAGGTATGGCCTCTAATTAACAGTAGCCCGTTACGTCTCAGTAGACATTGCCTCTTTTGGGGT
>OY744518.1:212822064-212824564 GCA_963556195.1 Sepiola atlantica
CACCAATCTAACCCCCTGCCACTGGGTAGTGGTCTGTATCTATATATGTATAGACATATATATATGGTGCCGGGTTATGAAAATTCCCAGGATAGTGTCTGGGGGCGCGTTAATACCACTGGGCAAGATACCTCCCTTAGTCTTTGTTAAGACAGGTATCTAGGAGATGGAAAACTCTGATGTTAAACCTGAGGTCTTTTCTTGCTTAATCTGTGGCGATTTTTCCGCACCGACTTGGGTTTATGAAAAGGTCCAAAAAGTGTGGATAGTATTTACACAGGCTTTCACCACTATAAACAAATCTTTTGTGTGGGTTTCTTGACAACTTAAGTTTATACCAAAGTCCTGCACACAAAAAAAAAAAAAAAAAAAAAAAAAAAAAGTCCACAGGCGATAGGGTAAGGCGACGGGAACAGGTAAAGGATATTACTGGAAGTTCTTAGCTCGATCTCTACACTTTGGCGACCGGTGGGTGATGGCCGTTCTGCCCAAACATTTGAGCAATTGTGCAGTCCGTGTCCTCTATCGGTGACAAAGCAGCCCTGTTTAGGGATAGCACTGCTTTCCCTATGCTGGGGAGGGGGCGATAAAAGGAGCCCTAAACATATGCTTGCTCATCATTACCCTTGGCAGCCAACTGCAGCTGTCTGGGTATCCAACATGCAGTCCCAATAACAGAAGAAGTAAAAACTTTCATTTTGGATCTTGGAATGTCCGTACTCTACTTGACAATGATACTCAGCCAGAACGTAGGACGGCTCTTGTCGCACTTGAGCTTAAAAGGTTTGACATCGATATTGCCGCCCTTAGTGAAACTCGCCTGGCTGGAAATTCACAACTGACAGAAGAAAAGGGTGGTTATACCTTTTTCTGGAGTGGCAAAGGCCCAGAGGAGCCTCGACATTCTGGAGTAGGATTTGCTATCAAGTCCAATCTTGCAGAGTCATTGCCGACCCTTCCAAAGGGGTTTTCGGATCGCTTGATGACATTAACCCTTAATCTTGAATGTGATACCCGTGCTATTTTAATTAGTTGTTATGCTCCCACGTTGAACAGACCAGAGCAGGAGAAAAATGATTTTTACCAGCAACTAAGAGAAATTATCACTAATGTTCGACACAAGGACAAACTTGTTCTTTTGGGTGATTTTAATGCACGTGTGGGTGTGGATAGTACATCATGGCGTGGTGTTCTGGGTCATCATGGCATTGGTCGTATGAATGGGAATGGTCTTCGTTTGTTGTCTCTTTGTGGAGAGCTTAATCTGTGCATTACCAACACTGTATTCCAGCAGAAAAAATCCCACAAGACTACATGGATGCACCCTCGTTCTAGGGATTGGCATTTGATTGACTACATCATCACCAAGAGACGTGACCTTGGGGACTTTCGTATCACTCGTTCGTTCCATACAAGTTGCTATCTTTCAGATCATGCCTTGCTCCGAAGTAAAACGTCTTTTCGTTTAAAGCACAGACGAGTGAAACGCTCCTCTGTCCCTAAACAGATAAACATTCTACCATTAAAGAATACCGTTCAGCGGGCAGCACTGTCAGCCCGTCTTGATCGCTCATTGGATTTTGTTGAGATAACCGATGATATCGAATCTTCCTGGAAATCCTTGCGGGACGTAATTCACACATCTGCATTGGAGGTTTTGGGGTTACCGGTCCGTAAACATCAGGACTGGTTCGATGACCAGAATGTTGAGGCCCAGGAGTTGATCAATGAAATGCATAAGGCTCATAAAACCTGTATTGATGATAAGAACTCAACACTAAAGAGGAAATTGTACAAGGAATGCAAAAGTAAAGTCCAGAAAGCATTACGGCAGATGAAAGAGGCATGGTGGTCCTCACATGCCAAATTGATGCAAGAAGCATTTGACAGAAAAGACTTGAAAGTTTTTTATGAAGGTATTAAGAAAGTTTTTGGACCACACGAATCTGGCGTTTCTCCAGTATCTGCAAATGATGGCACACTGATAAATGATAGAGCGGATATATTGAATCGCTGGAAGGAGCACTTCAAAGCGGTCCTAAACAATACTTCCACAACTGATGAAGAAATACTTTCATCTATCACTGAACGACCTGAGATTCCTGAACTCTCCTTCCTTCCAGCAATACATGAAGTTTTCGTTGCTATTAGGCAAATGTCGTCAGGCAAAAGGTCAGGGAAAGACACCTTACCTCCTGAGGTGTTTAAGTATGGTGGCCAGACACTAGTGAAGAAGCTGCACAGTCTCTTTGTGAAGATCTGGCAAGGTCGAAATGTCCCTCAGGATTTCAAAGATGCATTAATTCAACACTTGTATAAGAATAAAGGCAATAGAAACATCTGTGACAACCATCGAGGCATCTCACTTTTGTCAATTGCAGGGAAGGTCTTGGCAAGGCTTATTCTCAACAGAATAATTAAACACCTTGTTGATGATATCTATCCCGAATCTCAGTGCGGTTTCCGTGCTGGTCGGGGTACTGTTGATATGATCTTTTCC
>OY744518.1:212829564-212852064 GCA_963556195.1 Sepiola atlantica
GTGAGGGGGCGAGCGGAGAAGTAACAGCTTTTGCCCCGTGCAACCGGGGGGGGGGGAGATTTTTACACTTTTGCCTACAGAGAGGGAGTGAAAAGGGGGAGCAGACAACGTCGGGTACCACTGCTAGTAATATATATATATATATATATATATATATATATATATATATATATATAAGTCAGTTTATATTATATTCCAATAACCATGGTTTGATTTTATTTTTTTTCATATTTTTTAAATAATAAAATAAAACCATGGTTATTGGAATATAATATAAACTGACTTATATTTTTCTCTGTTATCAATAATTGACAAACATTGAGCTGTATCTTCTAAGGAGACTACAAAGTAAAAGGAACTGATGGTATATGGTAATACATATATTGTATATTATCATTAATATATATATATATATATATATATATATATATATATATATATATATATATATATATATATACATACATACATACATATATGTATATTATCATTAATAAATATATATATATATATATATATTATCATTAATAAATATATATATATATATATTATCATTAATAAATATATATATATATATATATATATATATATATATATTACATACATACATATATCCCTTCATTCAATTATCTTTCCCAAAATGTAAATATTTTATTAACAGAAATGAATTAGGAAACGGTACTCATGCACAAGCTACTAGGCGTCGTTTAAGGTTAGGGTTAGCTTGGGTCCTAATCTGCATAAGTACCTAAGAAACACGACAAAAGAAGGGAGGGGTGCAATGAGCCAAACAAAAATGAAACAAAAACTACTGCGTAACATCGGGTAGATACAGCTAATATCTGATAAAACAGTCTCTTTCTCACAGAAGCGACATTGCTAGTCTCTCTCTACTCCATCGTTATTTTCATGGTGGGTGCTCAAATGAGCTCCACTCTTTGGTAAACCCTCTGTAAAACATTCACAGCAAAAACTCGTCTAGCTACAACCACTGTCAATAATTTTCCTTTCATCCGAACCAAAAATAGTCCCCGTTTTGTTCTTTACTTTTGACAGGTCTTTTATTACTTAATTCAAAAATAGTACCATCCTTCCAGTGTTTGTGTATAGACACTCTTATTTAAAATATTCCCTACTCCTCTTGGCCTTTTGGCTAAGATTAAAGTGTAGTATCTGTTCCGATGGATACTGACCCCATAGACTGGTATTGTCTTGGCCTTTGTGGCTTGACTTACGCCGGTCAATGTGTCTGTCCTGTGCAGTTCTAGGAGGTCTACCCTCCCAGGCTTCGCCTCCCCTCTTTGGGGAGGAGTAAGTTTATTGCTTACTGCCTGAGGCGCCCTTACCGAGGAATGCCGACGGGGCTGCCCAGGCAATTTTTAAACCCCACTTTCCCGACCCGACCTTGGGTCACATCTTGTGGGAGTAAGATAAAAACTGGCCTTGTGCCTAACTCCTGAAGAGGAGTAAATCAATACTCCTCTATGTAAGTACATTTAAAAAAAAAAATTTTTTTAACTTTAATTCAGCCCAAACAAGGGGGCATATTGCCACTGAGACGTAAGGGGATACTGTGGATTAGGGGCCAGAATTATAGGGGTCATCCTAAGTGAAGAGTTGTGCAGCGAGATGTTTGTTAAAATTCTGCATGTCGGTACAGTCAGAGAAAACGGGGAGCAGGGAGGAAGTTCCAAAGGCCGGCAGCTCGAGAAACGAAGCTATTAAAGTAGAAAGCTCCCCGGCATCTGGAGATCTCCACAGTGAATGGATGGGATTTAGCTGATTGTATTTACGTCGAGGGGGCACCAGAGCAGCAAGTTCATCGGAGCACATTCCATTGAGATACTTGTAAAACAAGCATAGTGATGCAACACTGTGGCGATTGGACAGGGGCTGGAGCTTGGCGGATAGTGAGGAGACCTATTAGATTCCATGATAAATGCCAGTATACTGAAATCATATGACCTTAATAGGGTTAAGATGAAAATTCATATACACTAAATGTACAAAAGCAAGGAAATTCCCAAATGTTTACACTTTTATTGTAATTAAGGGTATGACTACATATCAACCAAACCATTTCATTATCACATCACTACAGTATAAATCTCTATGCATGAGTGGATGAAGTGTGTGAGGTGCGCTGAAGAAAACTTCCTACCAGTAAAATACATAGCCCTGTTGTGCTCGCATACCCTTAATGACAATAAAAGTATAAAAATTTGGGAATTTCTTTGCTTTTGTACATTTAGTGTATATGAATTTTCATCTTAACCCTATTAAGGGCATATGATTTCAGTATACTGGCATTTTTCATGGAATGTCACTACTTTTGTAAAGGCTATGCCTCAATACAATGGTCATTTTTAAGGTTTTTTGGAATTTTCTGGAAAACTAAGGTATATGGTAAACTGAAATTAAAATGCCATCAACTAGACCCTAGAACCTCTATCTCTGCCAAAAATCAGCTGAATCCATCAAATAGTTGATGAGATACAGGGCGGCACATACGTACGTACGTACGTACGTACACGCAGATAACATGATTTCATGATTGAACTTTCTTGATCTCTGGGTTGCCTTGACTAATGATGCTGAAATTCTACACACTTATAGAACCTATCAAAAAAAAATTTTGTGCAATGTTTTAACTAATTTGGTTTATTGGTTTTTGAGTTATGATTGATCAAAGAAATGAGATTTCCAGCATAGGCCATTCGTGTAGTCTATTAAGGGATAGAGCGCCTCCCTTGATTAGAGACGTTGCTGCAAAGATGCTCTTTCGTAGTTATGAGATAATACACACATTCAAATCTTCAAATGTTTATACACAATAGTTACTCACTAATTACTCACTAATTACTCACTAATTACTCAATAATTACTCAATAAATTACTCAATAAATTACTCAATAGGTACTCAATAATTACGCAATAATTACTCAATAAATTACTCAATAGTTACTCAATAATTACTCAATAATTACTCAATAAATTACTCAATAATTACGCAATAATTACTCAATAATTACTCAATAATTACTCAATAATTACTCAATAATTACCCAATAATTACGCAATAATTACTCAATAATTACCCAATAATTACCCAATAATTACTCAACAATTACTCAATAGTTACTCAATAATTACTCAATAGTTACTCAATAGTTACTCAATAATTACGCAATAATTACCCAATAATTACCCAATAGCTACTCAATAATTACTCAATAATTACGCAATAATCACTCAATAATTACTCAATAAATTACTCACTAGTTACTCAATAATTACCCAATAGTTACTCAATAATTACGCAATAATTACTCAATAATTACTCACTAATTACTCAATAATTACGCAATAATTACACAAAAATTACTCACTAATTACTCAATAATTACCCAATAATTACTCACTAACTACTCAAAAAATTACTCAATAAATTACTCACTCATTACTCAATAATTACGCAATAGTTACTCAATAATTACGCAATAATTACTCACTAATTACTCAATAATTACTCACTAATTACTCAATAATTACGCAATAATTACTCACTAATTACTTAATAATTACTCACTAATTACTCAATAATTACTCAATAATTACTCAATAATTACTCACTAATTACTCAATAATAACGCACTAATTACTCAATAATTTCTCACTAATTACTCAATAATTACTCACTAATTACTCAATAATTACGCAATAATTACTCACTAATTACGCAATAATTACTCACTAATTACTCACTAATTACGCAATAACTACTCACTAATTACTCAATAATTACTCAATAATTACTCAATAATTACTCAATAATTACTCACTAATTACAGAACACTACACTCAAAAGTTATAGATATCAGCTTGGAAAGAAAGTAATGTCGTTTTTGTCTAACACATTTATTTCATCTGAAACATTCACATTAAGGCATTTTTAATCTTTACAATAATTCCCCTCATTTTCTATGACTTCTGTCCAACGATCAACTACCTTTTTGATGTCTTCTTTAAAACATTTCTCTCATTTTTGAGAAAAAAAACAAATTTAGGTCATTTTTTAGTTGGTCGTCATTTTTATAAATTTTATTGTTTAAGTGATGCTGCAATGACCGGAAAAGATGGTAGTCAGATGGAGCAATGTCAGGTGAATAAGGTGGATGAGGCAAAACTTCCCAATTGAAACTCATGACCTTTTCCTGAGTGAGTTTTGCTGTGTGGGGCTTCGTGTTATGATGCTGAAGCACTACACCCTTCCTATTGAGTAATGCTGGTCGTTTTCTTGATAGAGCAATTCTTAGATCATCCGGCTGTGAACAATATTTTACTGCTGTGATTGTTTGATTAGGCTCTAATAACTCATAATGAATCAGTCCTTTCATGTCCCACCATAAAGAGAGCATAACCTTCTTTGGGTGTAGTCCTTGTTTTGGAACAGGCTGTGGACTTTGGTTTCGGTCTAACCATTGTCTTTTGCGTTGGGTATTCTTGTATAGAACCCATTTTTCATCTTCAGTCACAATTCTTTGCAAAATAGTTCTCGATTATTCCTGGAAAGCAAAGATATGCAAACAGTAAATCTTTGATTTCGTTGAGCGTTGGTCAAATCGTGGGGAATCTAGAGTCAAAGTTTTTTTAACTTTTCCTAACTCGTGAAGGCATGAAATAATTGTGATATGGGTTGTATTGAATTCTCTGCTGATTAACTTTAGATTAACCTCTGCAGCATCTTTAATGGCGACTTTATCAATTGATTTTGGCCTTCCCGAACGTCGCCGATCTGAAAGGTTAAAGTTTCCAGAAGAAAATTTTGCAAACCACCGTTGACATTTTCGATCATTCAGAACATTTATCCCATAGACAATTCCAATATTCCCTGTAGCTTCTGCAGCTGAGTTTCCATTTTCGAATTCATAGAGCATACAATGTCTCAAATGCTCCTAACTAATATCCATTTGTTGACGGTTGAGACCATTAAACTTAATATTTTCCAACTAATTACTATATTTGAAAGGCAAAGCAAGATATTAAGACACCAATTCACCAAAAAATCTAGAACTGTGTACAACTTAAGAGGCTGCAAAGTGATGAAGTAAAAAATATGACATTACTTTCTTTCCAACCTGATAGTTAAAAAAAAAATTGAGTAAAAATACTTATACAGGGTTCAGAGGTGGGAGCTGGAGTTTTTGGGATCCTTCAATTTTCCAGGGCAACGCCCGTGCACAGCTCCCACCAGTTTATAATAATGCTGTGTCAAAATTTCGAACAGGGAGGTTCCATTTTACATTAAAACGAACAAAGCAAACTGACCCCACCCTAAAAATTGAGTTAAGTTTTTCAAATTAAAAAAAAAATAAAAACTATTTTTATAATCTGGGAATCCTGTGTTAAGTACAAATACAATCAATATGGTAATTCAGACCTCTTTTCTTCTTTTTTTTCCTTTTTTTTCTTTTTTCTTTTCTTTTCTTCTTTTTTTTCTTTTCTTTTCTTCTTTTTCTTTTCTTCTTTTTTTTCTTTTCTTTTCTTTTCTTTCTTTTCTTTTCTTTTTTTTCTTTTCTTCTTTTTTTTCTTTTCTTTTCTTCTTTTTCTTTCTTCTTTTTTTTCTTTTCTTTTCTTCTTTCTTTTCTTTTCTTCTTTTTTTTTCTTTTCTTCTTTTTTTTCTTTTTAAATAAATGTAATAAACATTTGAGAGGGTGGTGTAAAAACATTCTTCAGGGAATATCAAACCCGGGGGGGGGTCATTTTGTGTTAAACTTACATAACAAACTGCCTTCATCCTCCCCCCCACACACACAGACGCACCCTCCGAAAAATTTAACTTTCTTTTTAACATCTGATCTGACAATATGTGGGGGATTTCTAGCCCCCCCCCCCTCCCAAAAAAAAGTTCAGTTTATGCACACGGAAAAATACGAATTCTTTCTCAAAGGTAAGTGCTGAAAGTTGAATTGGAGTAACAGCTCCTGAAGAAAAGGAACAAAAACCGTGTACATTAACTGAACATTTTTTACCATTTTAATAAAGAATGTCAGAATTTCGAACAGGGAAGTTCTATTTTCCATTAAACTAACAAAGCAAACTGAACCCAACCCTAAAAATTGAGTTGTTAAGTTTTTCAAATTAAAAAACAAACAAAACTATTTTTATAATCTGGGAATACAAATACAATCAATATGGTTGGTAATTCAAACCTTTTTTTTTTTTAAATAAACAAGCAAAAATATCCCCTTTCCGGTCGCATATTTTTGCTAGGCTACTGCGTCACCCCCCTCCTCTTTCGCTGTCCGCGAAAGAGTGTCCCTATTTACTTGTCTAGAATTATATAATTGTGAAAAAAAATACATACAATATATATTAAAAGCTAAATAAATTGTTTTGGACTATAAAAATAATTCAAGTTTAGGCTTACCCATTTATTTATTTATTTTTTATTAACGCTTACGTTTGAATTCATGTTTTGAAACATGACATAAATCATAAATCTCGGACGTCACACCAAAGCTATAGTTACTTTGTTACAGTAATGTTTTTAAGCTCTATTTTATAAGAAAGTCCAAATAGCTTAGTTGGTAGGCCCTCAGACTGAAGATCTCAAAGTTTTGGTTTCGATTTCCGGCCATGGCATCCACTTTATTTGTTGGGAATTTATTATTTACTATTGATGCAATATTTTCTATTTCTACAAGTCGTTAAGATCTCTGATATTTCGAAATTAGACAAATCCTGCAATGTATTTATTACATTTTTTAAACATTTGTGACTGACAGACGTACAGACGTACAGACGGACAGACAGACAGACAGACGGACGGGACAAAATCACTAATTATATAAGATGTAATAAACATTTGAGAGGGTGGTGCAGATTTTATTTTCATTATTATCTTTCAGCCATGATGAAGCACAAGGTTGCTGAAACGTAATTGCATTTGTGTAGGCCGTTCTAAATGTTTGTATAATAAATATTTATAAAGCTCTACCTAGTATTGAGCACTTTTGAAAAAAATATTGGTTTTAAGTTCATTTTATCAATATATTTGAACTTGTTTAATTTATATATATACCATTGGCATTCTTTAGTCTTGAAAGACTGGAGTTCCACTGAGTAAGTAAATATAGACTCCCCCTTCTCCACATCACGGGGATGATCCATTGGAAAAACAAGCGCCGATACATATGGTTTCAATGCCGTAGCAGAAGTTGCCTGTATGTTGCTCTGTACAGCCTCGATGACGCCGGTTTGAGATTTTTTGGGTTAGAGTTGATTCCTGCATCGTTTCCCATTGGTGGGTTTGACCACAAGGTTAGGGTTAGGGTTTAGGGTTAGAGTTATGGTTAGGGTTATGGTTAGGGTTAAGGGTTAACGGTTAAGGTTAGAGTTAGGGTTAGGGTTAAGAGTTAAGGTTAGGGTTAAGGGTTAAGGTTAGGGTTAGGGTTAGGGTTAGGGTTAAGGTTAGAGTTATTTTTAGGGTTAGAGTTATGGTTAGGGTTAGAGTTATGATTAGGGTTATGGTTCAGGTTATGGTTAGGGTTAGTATATTCGAAAGCTTATTCCAGTCATTCTATTTCTCAAGTAATTTTATTTCTTTTTTAAAAACTTCTTCGGTCATTTTTTTATACCACTTTGTACGCGATTAATGTTAGTTAAAATGTATTGATCCACAAGATACACTCAATTGGTCAGTTAGTTTCAATCCATGACAATATATTCTCAATAAAAGTTCAAATTTTGATAATGGCCGATAAGATCACAAACCGGATATTTTCATTTCCTCTCTCTCTTAATTTCCCATGAACTTATCGTAAAATCGTTTTTCCTTCATTTTAATCTAAGTGAAAGTCTCAATACAACAACTGAACACAGACATCTAAACTGAAAGAATGTTATTGTTTTTTTTTTTACTATTTTCAATTATTTATTTTTTTATTTTTTATTATTTTCAATTATTTTTTTAGTTTTTTTTTTTTACTATTTTCAATTTTTTTTTTTTTACTATTTTCAATTATTTTTTGGTTTTTTTATTATTTTCAATTATTTTTTTTGTTTTTTTTTACAATTTTCAATTATTTTTTGTTTTTTACTATTTTCAATTATTTTAGTTTTTTTTACTATTTCCAATTATTTTTTTTACTATTTTTAATTATTTTTTGTTTTTTACTATTTTCAATTATTATTATTTTTTTTACTATTTTTAATTATTATTATTATTTTTTTTACTATTTTCAATTATTTTTGGTTTTTTTTCTATTTTTCAATTATTTTTTTGGTTGTTTTTACTATTTTCAATTATTACTTTTTTTTTTACTATTTTCGATTATTACTTTGTTTTGTTTTTTTACTATTTTCTAATTTTTTTTTACTATTTTCAATTATCATTATTTTTTTTACTATTTTCGATTTGTTTTTTTGTTTTTTTACTATTTTCAATTTTTTTTTTTGTTACTCATAAACCCTTTGCGCGGCTGTTTTTTTTTTTTTGTTGTTTTTTTTTTCTTCAAGATTTGCCATGAAGGGTGTGAACAAGTTCTAGAAGAGAACCGACTTGTTATCAGTGCTCTTTGCCCTCAGCATAAAAAACACCTGTTCGTTTTCACCTGCTGCTTTGGGGTGGGGAGAGATGATCTATTCATGTCTATTTGTTGAACATCTCCCAACTCCATCACTCACAGCTTGTTGTTACCTGCAATCGCAGTGCCTAACCCTAACCCTTACTTGCAATCGCAGTACAATGCCTAACCCTAACCCTTACCTGCAATCGCAGTGCCTAACCCTAACCCTTACTTGCAATCGCAGTGCCTAACCCTAACCCTTACCTGCAATCGCAATACAATGCCTACACTTTCCTTTTATTTTTCAAGTTCAACATTGGAATGTAGACCTGCATACGAACCAGAAGACAACTTTTCAAACCTAAAAACAAATTGCCATATAAATAGAACACCTGCGTAAAGTCAACCTGTTTGTTTGCAATTTAAATAACATCTTTTTCATTAGCAAAAGTGAATTGATCAAGTCTTTGTCCAATTTCTTTCTTCTGCCTGCTTAGTCTGTTCTTCCATGTTTAACGTTGAGTTCTACTAATATATACATTCAATGTATTCGCATTGATGTTCTGTACATAAATAGGATGGGGCAGCAACGAAGGCCCCTAAAGTCAGGATCTTCCTCTCCATGGTAGGGGGGGATTGCATCTAAAGATTGCATTTTGCTTCCACAAATCATCAGATATGTACAAACGAACAGACTCTTTACTAATTAACACAGTTACTTCACTTAAATAACTGTAATTTGTAAACTAATAATCCGGTTGGGCTCCAATTTTGACAAGTGCCATTAGAAGGTTTCTACTTTATAGAGATCATATGGACTTTTTATTACTGGTGCCGTCTATTTGTAAGAGCCGGGACTTATTGAATGATGTGTTATATATAGTCATCAACAGATAGACTGTATCACAAGCTGTTCGCACCCCTAACCATTCGGCTATTAGGCACCTGCTGTGAGTAAGCAAAATCTCAATGTTTATATAAACAATGGATTAACACTCAACTCTATTTCTTTAACAGGTGCATGCACTTTTGATGAGTTATAGTGCACTTGAGATGCACTTTTGATGAGTTGGAGTGCACCTGAGATGCAATTTTCATGAGTTGGAGTGCACCTGATATGCACTTTTCATGAGTTGGAGTGCATCTGATATGCACTTTTAATGAGTTGGAGTGCATCTGATATGCACTTTTAATGAGTTGGAGTGCACCTGTGATGCACTTTTGATGAGTTGGAGTGAACCTGAGATGCACTTTTGATGAGTTATAGTGCACCTGAGATGCACTTTTGATGAGTTGGAGTGCATCTGATATGCACTTTTGATGAGTTGGAGTGAACCCGAGATGCACTTTTGATGAGTTATAGTGCACCTGATATGCACTTTTGATAAGTTGGAGTGCACCTGAGATGCACTTTTGATGAGTTGGAGTGCACCTGTGATGCACTTTTGATGAGTTGGAGTGCACCTGTGATGCACTTTTGATTAGTTGAAGTGCACCTGAGATGCACTTTTGATGAGTTTGAGGGCACCTGAGATGCAATTTTGATGAGTTGGAGTGCACCTGAGATGCACTTTTGATAAGTTGGAGTGCACCTGTGATGCACTTTTCATCAGTTGGAGTGCATCTGATATGCACTTTTGATGAGTTGGAGTGAACCTGAGATGCACTTTTGATGAGTTATAGTGCACCTGATATGCACTTTTGATAAGTTGGAGTGCACCTGAGATGCACTTTTGATGAGTTTGAGTGCACCTGAGATGCAATTTTGATGAGTTGGAGTGCACCTGAGATGCACTTTTGATGAGTTGGAGTGCACCTGTGATGCACTTTTGATTAGTTGAAGTGCACCTGAGATGCACTTTTGATGAGTTTGAGTGCACCTGAGATGCAATTTTGATGAGTTGGAGTGCACCTGTGATGCACTTTTCAAGAGTTGGAGTGCACCTGAGATGCACTTTTGATGAGTTGGAGTGCATCTGATATGCACTTTTGATGAGTTGGAGTGAACCTGAGATGCACTTTTGATGAGTTATAGTGCACCTGATATGCACTTTTGATAAGTTGGAGTGCACCTGAGATGCACTTTTGATGAGTTGGAGTGCACCTGTGATGCACTTTTGATTAGTTGAAGTGCACCTGAGATGCACTTTTGATGAGTTTGAGTGCACCTGATATGCACTTTTGATAAGTTGGAGTGCACCTGATATGCACTTTTGATAAGTTGGAGTGCACCTGATATGCACTTTTGATAAGTTGGAGTGCACCTGAGATGCAATTTTGATGAGTTGGAGTGCACCTTAGATGCACTTTTGATAAGTTGGAGTGCACCTGATATGCACTTTTGATGAGTTGGAGTGCACCTGATATGCACTTTTGATAAGTTGGAGTGCACCTGATATGCACTTTTGATAAGTTGGAGTGCACCTGATATGCACTTTTGATAAGTTGGAGTGCACCTGATATGCACTTTTGATAAGTTGGAGTGCACCTGATATGCACTTTTGATTAGTTGAAGTGCACCTGAGATGCAATTTTGATGAGTTGGAGTGCACCTTAGATGCACTTTTGATAAGTTGGAGTGCACCTGATATGCACTTTTGATAAGTTGGAGTGCACCTTAGATGCAATTTTGATGAGTTGGAGTGCACCTGATATGCATTTTGATAAGTTGGAGTGCACCTTAGATGCACTTTTGATAAGTTGGAGTGCACCTGATATGCACTTTTGATAAGTTGGAGTGCACCTGATATGCACTTTTGATGAGTTGGAGTGCACCTTAGATGCACTTTTGATAAGTTGGAGTGCACCTGATATGCACTTTTGATAAGTTGGAGTGCACCTGTGATGCACTTTTGATGAGTTGGAGTGCACCTGATATGCACTTTTGATAAGTTGGAGTGCACCTGTGATGCACTTTTGATTAGTTGAAGTGCACCTGAGATGCAATTTTGATGAGTTGGAGTGCACCTTAGATGCACTTTTGATAAGTTGGAGTGCACCTGTGATGCACTTTTGATGAGTTGGAGTGCACCTGATATGCACTTTTGATAAGTTGGAGTGCACCTGTGATGCACTTTTGATGAGTTGGAGTGAACCTGAGATGCACTTTTGATGAGTTATAGTGCACCTTAGATGCACTTTTGATAAGTTGGAGTGCACCTGATATGCACTTTTGATAAGTTGGAGTGCACCTGTGATGCACTTTTGATGAGTTGGAGTGCACCTGATATGCACTTTTGATAAGTTGGAGTGCACCTGTGATGCACTTTTGATTAGTTGAAGTGCACCTGAGATGCAATTTTGATGAGTTGGAGTGCACTTAAGATGCACTTTTGATAAGTTGGAGTGCACCTGATATGCACTTTTGATAAGTTGGAGTGCACCTTAGATGCAATTTTGATGAGTTGGAGTGCACCTGATATGCACTTTTGATAAGTTGGAGTGCACCTTAGATGCACTTTTGATAAGTTGGAGTGCACCTGATATGCACTTTTGATGAGTTGGAGTGCACCTTAGATGCACTTTTGATGAGTTGGAGTGCACCTTAGATGCACTTTTGATAAGTTGGAGTGCACCTGATATGCACTTTTGATGAGTTGGAGTGCACCTGTGATGCACTTTTGATGAGTTGGAGTGCACCTTAGATGCACTTTTGATAAGTTGGAGTGCACCTGATATGCACTTTTGATGAGTTGGAGTGCACCTTAGATGCACTTTTGATGAGTTGGAGTGCACCTTAGATGCACTTTTGATAAGTTGGAGTGCACCTGATATGCACTTTTGATGAGTTGGAGTGCACCTGAGATGCACTTTTGATGAGTTGGAGTGCACCTGAGATGCCCTTTTGATGAGTGGAGTGCACCTGAGCACAGTACACAATGATTTCATTATTATATTTTTATAATCAAAAACGTAAATATTAAGGAATCTGATATTAAACATTTGACCAGTCATTCGATATCTAATATATTTTCTCTTAGGAGAGTTTGAATTACCTACTGGAGAGTTTGAATTAACTACTAGACACCATCCTCGAGTGCCTTCGGTCTCTCTGTAGAAGGGTTTGTCAGGACAACCTGACATGAGGATACTTCACCCTACAAGTAAACCCTGACCAAATATTCAAAATAACATAGTATTCGAAGCCCAAATAACATCCCCTTTAACATGGCTATACACTGGCTCATACAAGGAATGGTGCACTTTCTCCAAGTGATGTTACCTCAAGTAACAGCACTAAGCTGGATACTCCACCAGACTAGATGAATTCTTGTCCTGAAATCCGGTAAAACCAAGAGACCACAAGAAAGATATACTATAACATAGTTCACAAGTCAATTGGGGAGAGGAAAATTAATGTTCGTAACTTCTTTACTAACTCAACATTTGACAGGTGAAGGAGAACTTTAATTGAATATTCAAATATCTATGTATCTCATATAGAGGTCAAGTGTTGGCCCCAGGAAATGCCCCCTTGATTTCTGAGAACTTCGACTGAAGTAAAATGAAACAAAAACGAGAGATTCCAATTGAGCTCCGATAAATTGGCTGCTCTGGTGCCCACTCGACGTAAGTTCACTAGACCAACTCGACAATCGACTAAATCCCATCCATTCACTGTGGAGGTCCCCAGATGCCGGAGAGCTTTCTACTCAAATAGCTTCTTTCCTCATGCTGCTGGCCTCTGGAACTCCCTCCCTGTCCCCTGTTTCCCCGACGGTACTGACATGCAGAAATTTAAAACTAATGTAAACAGACATCTTGCTGCACAGATCCCAATTTAGGTTGACGCCCCCCCCCTCCCAACCTTCTCCCTTTTCTTTCTTCTCAGTAGCCCCTTACGTCTACAGTGGCGGCCTGCCTTGTCTGGGGTGAACTATGTTAAAAAAAAAAAGCCATGAGAAAAACCATAGTAAAATACAATGCGAACATCATTGATGCAGTCACATCACACTGCTTAACACGATTCCTTACTAAAACGGGATTAGATAGTTGAACACTGATATTAACCGATATAGAAATGAACTCATCAGGACACGCAAGTTTCTTTTCTTTAAGATCTGCCACAGAGAATTCCTATTCACGGTATCAAAAGTTTTCATCAAGTCAACAAATACATAGAAAACGGTGCATTCTCTGTTCTATACATTTTTCCGTACTGGTACAGTTTGTGACCCATGCTAAAAGAATCGACTGTTCGTCGGCGTCTTCCGGCTGTTTGCGTAAAGACGCCGAATAAAAACGGTCCGTGTCAAAATCAAAACGAAGCGACACTATCGAACAGGAAAAAATCATGAAACGATATTTAAAACAAGAAAAAAGCAGTCACCGTATTTATTTTTGTTTCAATAATTTTTAAATCTTAACTGATTTTAAAAATTATTGAAACAAAAATAAATGAGAATTATTTATTTTTGTTTCAATAATTTTTTTTTTTTTAAAGAATTTTTTTTTCACAAGAAAGTTAAGATTTAAAAAATTATTGAAACAAAAATAAATAATAATTATTTATTTTTGTTTCAATAATTTTTTTTTTTTGTACTGTTTTTCAACCAGACCGATAAGATTAGGGATAGGTTAGGGTTAGGGTAAAACAGACACAGTTTTTCAGTTTTTTACATTTTCTCTTAGGGTTAGAGGTTAAGGTGAAAAAAAAAACCATTTTATTTTAGTCCTTTGGGAGACTGAATCGTCTGTCCTACAACGATGAAATTCATTATTGCTTTAATCAATTGTCTTAATTTCATGAATTTTCCGATTTACTCAATTCAAAATTCAAAATTGTCGTCTGCTGCAATCTGATTGGATAAGCGATCCAGTACTTTCTGACTGTTTACATAAACTGCCAGATGATGTCGACGCAAGTCGGTTTCAGCATGGGTCACAAACTATACCAGCTGTCTGATAAAAAATATCATATCTGTAGTTCCTCTACCATTTCTAAAGCCACACTATGATTCTGGAATAGCACAGATTTTTATGAAATTTGAAACATAGATAATAACAATAATAACAAGCCGCGCGTGCGTGGTCCCCCTCTGTATGTGACTTGATGTGGCGAGTGTAAAATGCAATAAATTTGGGCAATTTCGGGCATTTTTGACCCCCCTTTGACCCCTGGGGGCGCGAACCAGAATTTTTCTGAGGTCAACGATGCTCATTTTATATCCAGAACAATTGCCTCTACATTTTGGCCAAGTTTCAGAAAAATTGAATGGATGGATCAAACGTTATGGGAGAAAAGGGTCATTTTTTGCCATCTTAGGGGGCTTTTGACCCCCTGGGGGCGCGAACCAGATTTTTTCCAAGGTCAGCGATACTTATTTTTTATTAGGAACAATTGCCTCCACATTTTGGCCAAGTTTCAAAGAAATTGAATGGATGGATGAAAAGTTATGGGGCAGAAAATGTCATTTTTTGCCATTTCGGGGCCTTTTGACCCCCTGGGGGGCTAACCAGATATTTTTTCAAAAATCGGAGAACTTCACTTTCTAACCTGACCAAAGTTACAACTTCATGCAAAATTTCAGAGAAATTCAATGGATGGTTGCAGAGAAAAATCCGGACGGACGGACATGCCTCAAAACATAAGTCCCCCGATTTTATAAATCGGGGGGGGGGGGGGAGAAGAAGAATAATAATAGGGGAGTGTCATGAGCTATATTTGACTTATCTTTTAGTTGAGCAAAGGGGGCAGAAACCCTCCCTTTGAAAATAAATGTCCCCATAAAAGTTACCACTTAGACCTTAAGGCATCTGATACTAAACATTTGACCAGTTGTTCGATATCTAAAATATACCCCAATTGAACATCCGTCGAAATCCATGAGAAAAACCATAAAAAATACAATGCAAACATCATTGATGCAATCACACACTATTCCTTACTAAAAAATGATTAGATAACCTAACCCTAACTAACGATATTAACTGATGTCCCCCCCCCCCCATGTCATCTGATAGAAAATATCATATCTGTAGTTTCTCTACCATGAACATCAACCGATGGTCGGATCAGAAAACAAACATGATAACCGATTGAAGGGAAGACACTGTATTAACACGTATACGTATCGAACATACAAGACTGATCCACATATATCTGCTTAGAGAAGAAGATGAACCTCAGTGCAACCATTGCAATGAAGGACTAACAATAAAATATAAGTTAATCAAATGCAAAAAATAACATATACGCAACAAATATTACAAAGTGGCTAATATAAAAACATTAATTGAAAATATAGCTTTTTCTTAAATAATAGCGTTTTTATATTAGTCACTTAAATAATAGGCTTTTTCTTAAATAAAAGCCTTTTTTTTAAATAATAGGCTTTTTCTTAAATAATAGGTTTTTTCTTAAACAATAGGCTTTTTTTTAAATAATAGTTTTTTTTTTAAATAATCGGCTTTTTCTTAAATAATAGGCTTTTTTTAAAATAATAGGCTTTTTCTTAAATAATAGGCTTTTTCTTAAATAATAGGCTTTTTTTAAATAATACGTTTTTTCTTAAATAAAAGGCTTTTTCTTAAATAATAGGCTTTTTCTTAAAGAAACTAATCCGTACAAACATATTTTTTTTTAAATCCAGTATTAACAAAATAACATCTGACCAGAAAGAAATACCAATTAATCTGCATAATCATCTTGTTACCTCAAAATTAAAACAATAAAATGCTTACAATTTAAATTTTAGTCTCAACCTTGAAATTATCAAAACAATTACAGTCGCATTCCAAGCTGGCTTTTATTCAGTTCGTTTTATCTTTTTTTTTTTTTAGTCGAATGCACTTTCTCTTACTCTTGAATTTAAGACACTCTTCCGTTTTTTTTGTTTGTTTTTTTTGTTTTTTTTAGTTAATTTATTTTTTCTTACTTATTTTTTCTTAATTATTTCTTCGTATTGTTATTAAACGCAAGTGAAATATTTTACGTGTTGTGCTCAGGATAGAGACAGAGTTCTCACAGACTTTAACTTCCTGAGTATTGGACAGGTTAGAATAAACACACGACATCAGAATAAAACCTCGAAAATACCACTCGAAGAAATTCTGTTCTAAACGACATAAAAAAGAGCAGAGAAAGGAGGAAATATTTTTCCATCGCATTGTCACTCATTTGAAAATCAAAGAAAGACATTTTATATCCATTTCCCCCCCCCCTCCCCCTCTCTCTCTCTCTCATTAACCTTTGCAACATTCATTGTCGCTGCGATTTGTAAGGCTTTTGTTTTATGTCTTTCACATGGTGCTGCTTTGTAAATGAGGTTCAGATTTTACCGAGATTATAATGAAATCTTTTCTTCTTTTTTTTTTTCCGTGTAAACAATCTGAACGGTATTCGTTTTTATCATAAGCTATAAATAAAATATAGTTATTATTGTCTTGGATTTAAAAAAAAAAAAATGTTTAATTACTACATTGCACCATTTTATTCGAAGGATCCAATGCGTTATTCTGTTCTCTGTGGCATCCATTTTAATTCTAGAATTTTGTTCAGCGTCTACTGTCAGCCAATTCTCAGTTTCTTTACTTCTTTTAGACTTTTTAAATAAGCAAGGAACCAAACAACAGAGAGAGAGAGAGAATGAAAGAGAAAGAGAGAGAGAGAGAGAGAAAGAGAAAAAGAGAAAGAGAGAGAAAGAGAAAGAGAGAGAGAGAAAGAGAAAGAGAGAGAGAGAAAGAGAGAGAAAGAGAGAGAGAGAGAGAGAGAGGAACCATTTTATTAATTCCTTGTGATTTTTCTTTAAGAACAAATTAAAATTAAAGATTATTCGAAGAACAAAATTAAAAGTTTTGTTCTTGCTTTAAATTTGTTTGGTTTGATTTGTTTATGTTTTACGGCAACTCAACCCTTTTTGATGTAAAAACTGATAGGGATTAAAACTAATATTCAGCACAAAACTAATACTAATACACATACAGGATAAAATGGAAGTTACCAATTACCGTCGGACCACCTGCATCTTACAAAAATATTTGGATTCCTGAACAATTTGAGTATTGTTTTCTTTTTCAAACATGTTTTTAGATAACATCCCCCCTGACTTTACGCTCTCACCTCAACATAAGACTCTTCACTTTTCGCCCTTATTTTTGTTCTTTATTTCTATTTTGTTTTACTTTATATAAAATTTTCAAAGTTAAATGTTGCCGATAATATTTACAATTACATTATCGGCTTTTCCCTATCCTCCGATGAGAAGAGTTTATCTTTGAAAATCCATGGATTAAGGATATGAGGCTCCTTGCTCTGAACTTTTGATGTTTTAATAAATATTGTATCTTTACAATTCTTTATTCTCATCTTTCACCTCTAATATATATATATATATATTGTTGTATTTGTATTGTCGAAGGTGAATTCAGTTTTCTGTCAGTCTCAAAAATGTAATTGTCTAGTTTGATGCTTGAGGAAACCGCAAGGTTGAAATAAATTATTGCATCGACAATTATGTAATTTCGTGTTATTATATTTTATGATATATATATATATATATATATATATATAAAGATGCAGTGGAATCAGTGGCCTACTCCAACCGGATCAGCAATACAGGTGCCCTCCTAGCTGTGTGGGCACAGCTAGGAGGACACCTGTATTGCTAGACCAATAAACAGTAGGCCAGTGAAAGAGGTCGCGGTTGGGTATAGCAAACTGGAAGTTGTAGCTGAGTTTTGCTACCTGGGCGACTCCCTTTCAACCGATGGTGGTTGTGAGACTGCTGCCATTATCCGATGCAAACCTGCTTGGAAGGGCTTTAGAGAACTCCTGCCCATCTTAACAAATGAGCATTTGGCCGTCACGACTAGAGGACAATTATACACCAGCTGTGTGAGGAGTGTTATGCCTTATGGTTCCGAGATATGGGCTGGATCGGCAAGCACTCTCAACAGACACTGCAATGCAATGAAAGAGCCATGATTAGATGGATCTGCCATGTATTAACACCCTGAAAAACTTGGCGGGAAGAAAAAATATGTATGAACATCCTGAAAAACTAGGCGGGGAAAAAAATCAATTCTTTTAAAATTTAGAGTGGGGGTTCAGTTTCATATGTAATTGTATCGGAATCAGGAATGTAGAACAGAATCGGTAATTGTATCAGAATCGGATAAAATATTGGAATGGTCCCATCATTAATATATATATATATATATATATATATATATATATATATATATAAGTGAGAAAGCCGTTAATAACAACACAACATCCATTTTCCATTCTGACAGACTACCACCAACACCAACGGAATTGTTACAATCTCATACTCTGAAGAAGCTAGGTATACTAGCGAAATGATTAGTCAAAGATAAAAATGAAAAAAAAAACTGTTCTGATTTTATTTTTATTAATAAATATCGCATCTAAACATGTTTTTAAGGCTTTTAGCCTCATTTATTATTATTAAATTTTTAAAAAGATGTTTAAAAAAAAAATATCAACTCTCCCAATTTAATATATATATATATATATATATATATATATATATATATATATATATATATATATGTGTGTGTGTGTGTGTGTGTGTGTGTATTTCTATTTATATTTGAAAAAAATTTTTTTTTAATGTTTAAATATAAATTTTATAACATAAAGGAATTGTTATAGCTCAATAGTGTCAGGCCAGAGCAATGTTATGTATTTTTATTCGATTTTATATCCAATAAAGTCTTCAGAATACTATCATTCCATAATCATAGGGCAATTTAACCAATGCTATTTTGGGATTGACTGACCGGCTGCTTGCACGCTGTAAACACATTTTATCTTTTTGTAAGCGTTTAGCATTTTTGTTGCTTAAAAAACGAACAAAGAATATCCATTTTCAGTTTGCGCCATTGTATTCAATGAAATTTATAGATATCATAATTTATATCAAATTTATAGATATCATAATTCAATGAAATTTATAGATATAATAATTTATATCAAATTTATAGATATCATAATTTATATCAAATTTATAGATATCATAATTCAATGAAATTTATAGATATCATAATTTATATCAAATTTATAGATATCATAATTTATATCAAATTTATAGATATCATAATTCAATGAAATTTATAGATATAATAATTTATATCAAATTTATAGATATCATAATTCAATGAAATTTATAGATATCATAATTTATATCAAATTTATAGATATCATAATTTATATCAAATTTATAGATATCATAATTCAATGAAATTTATAGATATCATAATTTATATCAAACTTATAGATATCATAATTCAATGGGTTCAACCTGAATTGGGATCTGTGCAGCGAAATGTCTGTTTACATTAGTTTTAAATTTCTCGAGAAAACAGTGGGCAGGGAGGGAGTTCCAGAGACCAGCAGCACGAGGAAAGAAGCTATTTGAGTAAAAAGCTATCGGGCATCTGGGGACCTCCACAGTGAATGGATGGGATTTAGTTGATTGTCGAGTTGGTCTAGTGAATTTACGTCGTTTGGTTTGTTTGGTTTATGCCATATCAACCATTTAAGGGTTATTTAATTTTTTCTTTTTTGTATTATAGAAATCACTCCAGACAAGGCATGAAGCCACTTGATGTAAGGAGCTAACAAGAACAAATATGGTTATTGCAAAGAAAAGAGATTTCTATTGGCCTTAGTCTTGAAAAGACCAAGGTTATAGGTAGGAGGAAAACAGTCAGCAGGAAGAGAGTTCCACAAGCCTGCGGTTCTTGGAAAGAAGCTACTGGAATAGGAAGTTGTATTACAATGAGGTATCAAAACAGTGAATTGATGGAGATTACTAGACCAACGAGTCAAACGAGCTGGAACAAAAGAAGCAGGGAATAGATCACACAATTCTGAAGAACACATGCCATAATAGTATTTATAGAAAAGACTGAGACTAGCAACATCATGTATATGAGAGAGAGGGTGCAGAGAAAAAGAAAGGGTAGGGGCCAATCAAATTACAGATACGTTTTTGCACCTTATCAAGAACCCTCAAATGAGACAGATTCATCAGCCCAAATATGACAACAGTACTCCATACATGGTCTGATTGTAGATTTGTAGAGAAAGTGTTTGGAGTGATAGAGAGAAACGGCTTTACGAGAAGCAGAAAGAGCAATGGATCTAATGTATGAACTCCAAGAAAGATTTGATGAAAATGAAAGACCAAGAAGTTTCAGAGTCGATTTCTCCTCAAGAGCAGAATATACTGTGTATGGTCAGGAGAGCAAAGAATAAGAGTAACAGAATGTCGACAAAACAAAGACAAAGAAACTCGAAAATAACATACAGTGTGTCCTTCTAACTGAAGAGGATGACAGTCTGTCTGTCGTGTTAGGTGAGATGGATACTTTCTTATAGTAGAATGAGGTCAATGGGGTCAATGGGTTAGGGTTAGGAATGGGGTCAATGGGGAGCTGGCTGTTTGTTGGTTGAGTGAGGTACGTAAATAGGCAGTCATTATTGAAGACATTTGATGTTGACAGCTGTGTTTCTGATCGAGGCTGGAGAGAATAGAATTTGGTCGCGAAAGAACCCTATTTATTTATTCAAAGTCGGACCATCTTTGCATTTCTTGTAACAATCCCTTTTTGATGAGCGGACGTCTATCATTCGTTCTTCAATCTAATTTTCTCTAGCTATTATCTAGATGTGTGGAGTCCCTGCACAGAGAGATATTTTCTCATTTTATTTTTTGTGCCTTCCATGTGTTTATATCCAATAGGGTAAAAAGAAACTATTGACGTGTAACTTGAATCCGAAAGAGATCTGATTTGAGTCGGCTATAAAAAATGCCGAGTCCAGTTATTTTGGTCAAAGATTTTTATGCATCGCTGGAACATTGTCTCTGGATAAAGCAATATGAAGGATAATTTGTTCTTAATGTCACAGCAGTTTAAGATAAACGAAGGATGGTTGGATCCTCCAAAAAGGCAAGAATCTGAAGTACAAAAGCAACAAGAAACTCAAGAGGAATGGTAATAAAAGAAATGCAGCAGTGGTGTCAACCATTCCTCGCTTTAGACCACATTGAATATTTATGAACTTTGTAGAAGTGCATGGACATAAATCTCGAGGATTTGTAGAATGTTTACAAAGAAAAATGGGCTGGGATTCAGTAAAAGGTTCGGTTACATTTCATAAAAAATTAGGTCTAAGAATAATGGTAATCACAAGCGACTAGATCTCAGCAAAACGAAAGTCATTTGTCAAAAGTGTTGGTATAAGTTGGTGCGTTCGCCATAATTTGTGAAAAACATTCGCCATTCGTCAGGTTAGGGTTGTTTTTTAAATCTGATGAATGATGAGCCATTCTTCTCACCAGGGGCCTGGTGGAAGAACTGGTTCGGTCACTGACAAGCCGACAGATACAGACTATCTAATATATATATATATATATATATATAAAGTGGTGTACTAAAAGCGAACTTTTAGGAAAAGTGAAACCTATTGTGAAGAGTATATAGCTCAATATCCAGGATAGAGCAGATAGAGATGAAGAAGAATGGAAAGGAATTAGAGAAGCAAAAGTCAAATCATAATTCAATTCAATTGCTTAACCTTTGGTTTTTCTATTTTCGCCGCACCTGAAGTTGTGGCTTCTTGGAATTTAACTTTGATTCCTCTCTCACAACCTTTCGAGCCTTTTAACGACCTACCTATCTACATCTCATTCTCTCCGCTGGACTTTTCGACACCGGACTTTTTAGCAATCGGACATTTGCTTGCATTCGGGCAGAATTTTGCCCTGTGTTTCTTCCCCCTACAACTTTTATTTTATTTTATTTTTTCAAATTTTAAATCTTGGCCTTTGCCAACTTATCTATCCCAGCGACTTCCTCTGATGATAAGATTTTGATCTTTGAAAAGCCTGGCTTAAGGAAAATTTAACTTGAATAAATTGCCTTTTTTGCGGAATATACCTTGCTCTGAGCAATTGAA